>OX596269.1:7742361-8061751 GCA_951394255.1 Polyploca ridens | reverse complement strand
GGATTGACTTGATATTTGGTATACATTAGTATAATGGATGACAATGCAAGTACAGTCAACAAAAAGTACAGACACCAAAAAAGCTTGTATTAAAAATAAATTATTTTTAATATAATATTTATTAAAAAAAAAAACTTATTTATGTATATTTTTGTTTTACTTAAATTTACTTTATATTTTTTAATGATATATGGAACAAATACAACGGCCCCAGTTATGTCCCCATTTTATTTTTATAATACAATAATCGACCGCAAAAATTAAGATAATGATTGAAAACAAAAATATGCATCAATTTGGGGTTCATTACAAAAAAAAAACTTTTTTGATGTAAAGTTAAAATATTATATTTATCTGTTTTAATTTTAAGTCAAAGGTTTTAATAGCGTTGAAATAGGTATTCAATAATAAAAACAAAGAAAAAGAAAAATACGTCCAGAAAACTCAACACCAAACTTAAAAAAAAAAAGTAGTAAAAATAGGTAGTTGAAATGTATTCAGATAACGATTCTAAATAAAATTATAAACGTTTTGATCTCAAATATCGCTGCCATTTGAACCTAAATATTAAAGCGGTACCTTAGTGGCAAAATGGTATAACTCATTTTTTTTCAATTTTTCGTTTACTCCAAACTTTTGCATACGTAAAGCTGCTACTTAAACACATACATACACAAAAATAAATGTCTTTATGTACATGCATACGTGTAACCTCTCCATTTGTTTACCTGAGCATTAATTCTTCGTCAATATATTGCAAGAGGCTCCTAAAACAAGAGAGACAACTTACAGATATGTGCCGGCACACTGCAACGCTGTTCTTAGCTTTATGTGTGTGGGATATGGTCTAAAGTTAAGTGACAACGTAAAATCGTCACAGGGTTCGAAATACAATTTAAGGGGTATCAACAGTTTTTTAGGTTAGTTTTTTAAATTATTCAACATATATTAATTATTTAACATGATCCCATCGCCCCCTTTGTTACACCAAACGACATTCAGCATTTTCCGTGCTGGGAAAATTAAATTTTTCGTCATAGATATATTGGTATAGTTACGGTCACAACGTAATGGATGATCCTCATTCATGGGGATAGCAAAGGTGTGCAATTTGCTTCTGGCGTCTGCGATTCCTTACTCCTACAACCTAGGAATCTTCATGGCTATAATGAGTGAATACCGGGCAAAGCGTACATCCTCGGCTTTGTCATCACCTTTATGGGCGACTCTAATGTCATGTGCATGGCAATATAATTGTTCATGTACCTGATGTATTTTAGATAAAAAAGTCTTAAAAGTTTATTTGTAAGAATATCACCAGAAAAATGATCACACAAAGCCATTTTGAAGTAGGACGATAAAGATGGAAATATTAGTTGCTTTGAAAGACCAAAAACAGGACTTTAAGAAATTTTGCAAATATGTTTTGCAAAAAGGAAGCAGCGGATACAATTTTATTTATGACCCAGAATATTATTATTTCTATTTTTACCCGAAAATATTCCGGGCCTAAGTTTATTCCCATTATTTTATTTAAACAAAAACTTTAGACCATATCAATAAATGTGTATTATGTAAACTACAATCAAGGCAGTGAAATGATCCACAAAATGTCATAAACTATTTCATTTTTCGCACCTTACCGATACCTTTTCGTCGACTTTTTCGAAGTTGTTTTGTAGATCCAAGCCAAACATATAATGTAACACGATGTATATTTCATGCATATAATCAGAAAACTTGTGTTGTTTGTTATAATCCGACTGAGTCTCAATAAATAGCTTTGAAAAGTCATAATTTTAAAGGATCATTTTTAAATTTTGAATCGTAATATCAACCAGGTAAACGTTGCTAATTCGGTACTCAGTGGGATTAAAAATGTGCATTCATTGTACACACAAAACTATAATTCACATAGGCCATACATAAACAAATATATATTTAAAAAAACGAACTCCCTTCACCCATTGAAAATTGGCACACAAAACTCTCAAGTGTTAAGTAAAAGAACTGCAATAAATCACAAAATGTTAAGTCACAAAAAAAGGGTATAAATTTTGTGATTTTTTCTCCCCGCCGAAAAGAAAATACGAATTCCAATACCTTAGACTCATTCTCAAAATATCGTCACCAGTGACCACCCGACACCACTTGCTACAAAATAATAATATAAATATACATATACAAAACGGAAAAAACACTCATACAAATATATAAGCGGATGAAAAAAAAGGAAAGTTGAAAAATGAAAATTTTTGGGTTACTCACTTTTCACTTGTGGGTAACGTGTCCGTATTTGGGTCCTGAGATATAGGATTGTGTTTTGGACACGATAATATTGACGCTACACTCCAGTCTTCGCTCGATTGTCTATGGTAAACTGGAATAAATTGAACGGAATTAAGAAAAAATAAAATATGGTTCTTGATTTTTCTGATCAGAGTACAATTTAAAAAAAATTACCAATATGTCATGATGCTGATTCTGTTGTTTACAACTAAATATACTAAATAAAATTAGTCACAATGTCTCTTTCTAACAAGTACAAGAAAAAGATGTATGAAATTTAGTCCTGTTAAGTTAATCCAATGCTTGTTTTCAATATAAATTTAGTCGCCATCTATCGCGGTTACGTCTAAATACCCGCAAATGAAGACGGCAATGACAAATGACAGCTTTAAATATGTTCTATCCTTTTTCAATAATGTTTGTAAGAAAGAGATGTGATGTGACTAAAATTAGTTTAGTGCGATTTACAACAGAATCGGCACCATTGTCACATATACGGTGTACCAAAGAGCACGACAGAAGAATGCAAAAAATACCACTATACTGGGTGGAGACTTCTAGATGGCATATTTTCGAAACCTATGTATAGTAAATGTCAACCTTGCTCGATCATAATGTATGAAAAGTAAAAATTTTTTTTTTGATAATTCAGTATTGGTCTTATAGTAAAAGTTGTTCCGCATAACTAACCCAACATAGGTTTCGAAAATATGCCATCTCGAAATCTCCACCTGTTATATTTATGAGTAGTAGCAAAAGCAATACAATAACTGTCTCCTTCATACTCATAAGCTTGGTGCGTGCGAGAGAGACGAACAGACTTGTCACGATGCGCATGCAGTGCGACGTGACGCCGCGCGCTTATTCACAGACACTACACAAGCGACACGTGTAAATGTGTTGCACGTGCCAGCTTTAGTTAACAAAAAAAGGCAAACATACGATTGTCCCAAAAATATTAAAAAATGTAACCATGCCGAGTTTCTTGCTGGATTCTTCTCAGTTGAAGGCCGAGTTCAGTACATGTGATCTTCATAAGTGCCCTTCTGTGGCCTATATTGAATAAATGGCTTTGACTTTGCACGTGCCAGATTTAGTTCGGGTAACTAAAGCTGGCACATGCACTATTAGTGTAGAAAACAACAAAAAACCACTCACCATTCCTCTTAACAGTATCCCCAGCACTCCTATTGACTTCAGCACCAAAATTGATCACCTTAGGCATGGACCTCACACTTAAATCATCATCCACATCAATATCGACGACCGGCGAGTCTATATACAACCCTGATCTCCTGGGTTCGTCCACCCTATTGGCGAGGGAACCGGCGCGGGGTTCAGTGATGAGAGAGCGCGGCCGGATCGCGGATGGGTGGGCGGGTTGGGTCGGTGATGGAGTCGGTAGTTCAGCGAGGATCCGGCGACCGCCTCGACCCGTGTGTTTTGATGCAATGCGTTGTGGTACGTTTGATATTGCCTGTGGGGAATCAATTGCGATACTTTAGTGAGTTGTTCAAGGCAAGGCCGAAGGTGGTGCACACACAAAGCCTAGGACTAGCTCTCAAGTGCAGCTGTCGGAACACACCGATAGGTGCTTGGCCGCCTTTTAACTTGACGGTGGTACCCCATCCTACTTATCACTGAGCTATGGTTTCCTCATGTTTTCCTTCACCGGAAGCTCAAGCCCATTATAGGATTCGAACTCGGAACCTTCGTCTCGGCATCAGACGTCACTACCACTGCCCTTTCATCGCTTTAAATCAATATTCAGTCGGACAGAAACGGTTTAGACAAAAAAAAAAAGGCTTTGCAAAGCATGGTGGGCATCAACCCCTCTTCAACACCACTTCTAGGTGTGAAGATATTAATGGAGTATCGACATGGCGCGAAAATACCATTGGTGTTGCAAGCGTCTATAGCAGTGATTCCCAACGTGGTCCAGTGGCCCAGGCATCCACGGGAGACTCAAACGGGGTAAATTCAACTGTATGTACATAACGTTCATAAGTGCCTTACTAAGGCCTAAACTGAATAAATGACTTTTTGATTTTGATTTTGATTTCTTGACGAGTATTGAAAAAATGGCAGTAACGTAGAAGCAGGGAGTCCATCGAAACCAGTATTTTTCAAAGTGGTCTAAAAGAAAAATAAGTTTGGAAACCTGGTCTATAGGCTACGGTAACCGCTTACGATCAAGCGGGCCGCTTAGCTTCCTTTGCGACTGATTTATAGTACATAGTGTGTAAATCCTCACCCCATCTTCGTCTAGTTCCTGCGAGCAGTGCGTAGGCGGGTTGGAGTACTTGTGCAACAGTTCCAGCGCGAGCCGCTTGTTCATGTCTTGCTGGAACAACGAGTGCTGGAAACAACATAATCATATTAACATAGTAGTCATAGTAACGTAGTAGCTGGGATCAGACAACTAGTACACACAGTAATACCCGGGACCAGACAACTAGTAAACCGAGTAGTACCCGGGACCAGACTAGAGTACACAGTGAAGTACCCATGACCAGGCGACTATTACAGTGTAGTAAGAGGTACCAGACAACTAGTACACAGTGTAGTACCCGGAATCAGACAACTAGGACACAATATTGTACCCGGGACCAGACAAGAGTACAGTATAGTACCCAGTTCCAGCCCCATTCCAGTTTCATTGTAGTGCCCGGGACCAGACAACTAATACAAGGTGTAGTACCGGAGACTAGATAACTTATACACAGAGTAGTACTGGGGACCAGACAACTATCATGCATTGATATCCCTATAGCTTTACTTGGAACAGTAACCACTTACCATCAGACGGGTCCTATGCTTGTTAGCTACCTAAATTACCTGTAACAACTTATCAGCGGTGGGTCTCTTCTTAGGGTTCTTGGTGAGTGCCAGTTTGAGGAAGGCGTGGAACTGTTGAGACCAGCGCTCGCGCTCGCGCAGCTGTGGCGGTTTGAATCCTGACTTGGACATGAGGAATAGAACCCTCATGGGGTGCAGCTCGAACATTGGTGGCTGGAGTTCTGCTAGCTCTGGAATATGAGAACGCATTTCAATGGAGTTTTCACTTCACAGACTAATATAAGCAAGGTGTCCCCCGCGTTTCAGTCGGGGAAAAAAAGTGGCTTATGTCAATCCCATGGAAAAAGTACTCTGTTTTTTCCGATTCTTCCATAGGATACGACTCCTCGCGACGCTTTTTCAAACCCCATTTCAAGAAGAGTGTGTCAAGCGAATGGTTCTCCTGGTGAAGCAAATGTATAAGTTTGTTTACTACCTTAGTGGTAAATAAAAATATATATAGTTACCAATAGCAGTGATACCGCAGGCCCATATATCGCAGAGCTGGTTGTAACCACCTTTCCTTTCTACTGCTGCCACCTGTAATCACATTACAAAAACAATTATTGCCTTTGTACATTTTTAACATAAACTGCGGGGCTATCGTAACGAACATATTGAATTTGTTTTCATATTCAAACTGACAGTAACTTATTGGTATGACCTACAAAACATTAAAGTACTTACTTCTGGCGCCATCCAATAGGGCGTGCCTATAAACGACTTCCTCTTGTTAATGGTCGCTGTGATCTGAGCTGACACTCCGAAATCCGCTAATTTTACGTCCCCACATTCCGTCAGGAGAATGTTCGCGCCTTTTATGTCTCTAGATATTGATAAAAACATATTTTATTGCTGTTAAAGAGAAAAATGTCAACTCTACAGTCGTCACAATGTAATGTGCCCGTTTTGACAGCCTAAAGTAGACAATCATAGTGCGACAAGAAGAGACACTCTGTTGTCAAAACGGACATATTAAATTATGAGGTAGTACCTGGGACCAAATAGCTAGTTCACAGTGTAGTACCCAAGACCAGACAACTAGTACACAGTGTAGTACCAGGGACCAGACCAGGATAAATTGGGACGTAAAGTATTTAACCAACTTTAAAAATAAAATACAAAAAAGGATGAGGTTCTCAATTCATCTGTATAAAGGCTGGAATAAAGGCGGACCTTTTAATCAAAGGAAATATTCCTTTATTTAAAAAAAAAGCATTTATAGAATTTTTAAAGACCTTCAGCCTGTTATCGAACCGACGACGCGACAATAACTAACATTATGTTTTTATGGCACTAATCGAGTTAACCACAGATCAATAAGCCTAAAGACTCCACATAAACACAGTTTTGCGTGACAACACAATCGTAATATGTAGGCGGAGGGAAAGGCGGACGGCGTGTTTAACCGTGTTTTGATTGGTCAGCAGGCGCATCTAGTGTACAGATAGTGTAGTAACTATTTAGTAATCTGTGGTGCAGGTCAGGTTAACTAAAGCTGGCACGTGCAACACATTTACACGTGTCGCTTGTTTAGTGTCTGTGAATAAGCGCGCGGCGTCACGTCGCACTGCATGCGCAACATTACAATTCTGTCCGTCTCTCTCGCACGCGGTGAAACTAAGAGTATGAAGGAGACAGTTATTGTTTTGCTTTTACTACTGCTCATAAATATAGTGGTATTTTTTTGCATTCGTCCGTTAGAATTGTCTGACTGATTAGAAGCAATAATGTAATGAAACATACTGTATGTGTGCCAGCTTTAGTTAAACGAACTGTATAAGATGATGATCGAGGGTATCTGGCTTATTGGCGTATTTTAGGCTATTGGTCTGTGGAGACAATTATGAGGATTAAAATATCTGTGAACATGGTGTATTAAATTAAAAAAGATCACATATTGGTGCCGATACTGTTGTAAATCATACTAAACTAATTTTAGTCACATCACACCTCTTTCTTACGAACATTATTGAAAAAGGATAGAACAAATTTAAAACTGTCAAATTAGTCTTTGCCGTCTTAATTTGGGTATTTAGACGTAACCGCGATAGATGGCGACAATTTATATTGAAAACAAGCATTGGACTAATTTGACAGGACCAAATTTCTTACATCCTTTTCGTATGTTCTTTGTTAGAAAGAGACATAGTGAGACTAAAATTAGTTTAGTTGTAAACAGCAGAATCAGCACCAGTACTTATATTATTTACCGATGCATTTTCCCCATACTGTGCAAATACGACAGTCCTGTAAGCGTCTCCCGACACATGTACGCAATCTGCAGCTCCGTTAACGGTCCGGTCACGTGGTATATGTCCTGGAACATTCACGATATGGTTTTAAATGATAAAATTTCCATCCTGTACACTGACCGTTTTTAAACAACGAACACTTAAGGCCCAGAATACTCACGAGCAGATTTCAGTTTTCACCCTTGCGCCACATTTTCACATAATATTAGCGGAAATTACCGGAACTAAGCAAACAAAAAATACTAGCTCCCTCTATTTAGAAGTGCGTCATTGCAAACAAACAATTAAACATGATACACCGCCATCTAAATATTTCCGCGAGAACGACGCTGTTTGAATTGGACACAGTAAAAATGCAAACAGTAGACAAACTGCAGACAAACATTACAAATATAATTTTTCAAATACTTTAAAAAACTTTTGACGGGCCAGTTGGAGTAGATTCCCACCAGGGATATGCATCTGTGTGCATGAACGTGTTTGCATGTCCCGAGTCTGGGTGTAAATATGTATAGTAAGTACTAGCAACCCGCCCCGGCTTCGCACGGGTACAATGTCATAATGTGGTGTCAGTGGAGCGATTTGCGCGACCGCCCACGCCACCCGGTCACGGTATCGCGATTGTTTCTTGCTAATTTTAAATCTGTGATATCATTTAAAATATTAATGATAATTATTTGCTGTAAAGAATTGAGCTATTATTACCACGTATAGAGATGCTATCATAAGCAAAGCTTATGTCCCATTTCTTTAGAGTCGACTAAAGGTTTCTTTAGCACTGAAACAATAATTAGTCGTCTAAGCAGACAGTAGAAACACGTAGCGCTATTAGAAAGCTTTTAGGAGTATTTTTCTCACAAACACCGTTATTTTCACGGCGCTTACGCGTTTCGTTCATCATTTTACAACAACAAGTGTGGCCGGATGGCCTCACTTGAACGGAACATAGTTGTGATGTGTGGCATCTTCTCTTTACGTAGTACTAATGAGGATCTATCTGATGGTTAAAAGTGCAAAACCCGTTGCGTGGTTTAGAGTTGATAAACAGAGAGACAAACAGACGCGGAAAACGACTTCTTTTTATACTATTTAGAGATGTATTTACAAGTTCTGCTTAGTTTGGGATCAGGTAGCCGTGTGTGAAAAATGTCTCAAGATATTTATTTTTAAAAGTTGATACTTACGATAATATTTCTCAGGTTAGATAATTGTCTCCCAAAACCAGAATTCTTTTACATACGCTACTTAGGTAATTGTCTTCGGGTCACGAAACTAAGCGTTTTATCTAAATACAATTTGTGTTTTATAAATTCGGAGAAAACAGGCTGTGACAAATGGACAGACAGGAGAGTATCCTACTCGTATACAGCTGTGAACTTTCATAATGTGCACAAATTAAAAGGAGGGAAACTATGTTGAATATTATCGACCGTTTTTTAAATTACTTTATATGTATTTTTTAAATTCTTGTTCACTACAGTGATCACCACGTTAACAAAACTATGTAACTTTAATTACTTATTAAACTTAGCGATATATCACAATGCAACAAACTTAATATAATTAAGAAAAAACAAGGCGTCCTCATAAAATGCAAATTGAGGCAAAAATACAGCCCTCAATCGAGATATTATATGTTATTTGACAAATAAACAGGTTTTCTTCCATCACGTTTTACAATAATTGTAGAATTTCCCAATAAAATGCCCTCTTTACCTACCATTTTTATTCATCATCATATCAGCCTAATGATATCCACTGCTGAACATAGGCCTCCCCCATTAACTTCCACTTCGAGCGGTTTTGGGCCGCTTGAATCCAGCAGCGCCCAGTGACTCTGACCAGGTCGCCGGTCCACCTGGTGGGAGGTCGTCCTGCATGGTGTCCCCTTCCAGTTAGTGGTCGCCACCCGAGAAACTTCCATCCCCATCGGTTATCGGTTCTTCAAGCGATGTGGCCTGCCCATTGCCACATCAACTTAATAACTCTACGAGCTA
The DNA here is from genome assembly GCA_951394255.1 of Polyploca ridens. Taxonomy (NCBI): domain Eukaryota; kingdom Metazoa; phylum Arthropoda; class Insecta; order Lepidoptera; family Drepanidae; genus Polyploca; species Polyploca ridens. The sequence continues at coordinate 8,052,372 of OX596269.1, read as the reverse complement.
TATACATAATTTTTGTTCTCCTACGAATGTCCTCGTTTCGGATCCTGTTTCGTAGAGAAATTCCGAGCTCGAAATAGCTCATTCCATAGGTTGCTGAGTGACTCTGAGCTTATTTATGCGGCCAGCAGTGAAAGACCACGTCTATGTTCCGTATGTCATCACTGGTAACACGCATTAATTGAAATCCTTTCGTCTTAAGACTCTGACTCTGAGGTATTCTGGACTTGAAGATATGCCGTAGCTTCCCGAACGCTGTCTAGCCGAGTTGGATTCTTCCGTTGACCTCTTTGACCTACCTTGTTGGACAATTTGTCCTAGGTAAACATACTCGTCTACAACTTCGAGAGCAGTGTTCCCAATACTCACGGATATTGGTGGAATATGAATATTAGACATAATTTTTGTCTTGTATATTTTCATCTTGAGCTGTTAGGAAACTCTCTTGAGATCATTGAGCATGATGTTCAAAGCTTCCAGCGAATCCCGTCATTATGACTATTTCGTCGGCAAGTCGAAGGTGAGAGATGTGTTCACCGTTGATGTTGATGCCATAACCCTTCCAGTTCAAGATCTTGAACACATCCTCCATTGCAGTGGTAAAGGTTCCGGGGAAATTACGTCACCCTGTCTTTCACCCTTCTGCAACTGGTTTGGTCTCGTACTCTCGTCCTGTACTCGGATTGACATAGTGGCTTTACTGTACAATCACCTTCAACAATTCGATATAGCGATAGTCGATTTAGCACCGCTGTAGACTCTGTAATACCGCCTATGTCTCAACTGAATTGAAGGCTTTTTCACAGTCATCATACACAAGGCATAACGGTTGAATATACTCCTCAGTCTTCTGTATAATTTGGCGAACTATATGTATGTGATCTATGGTACTAAAGCCTTTACGGAAACCAGCTTTTTCGGGAGGCTGGAAGTCTTCAAACCTACGTGCAAGACAATTCGTAATGACCCCCGAAAACAACATATAAACGTGGTTTAGGAAGGATATGGGGCGGTAGGTCTTCAATAGGGCCTTATCGCCTTTTTTGAAGAAGAGCACCACCATTTATTTCCTCTCCTTACTTCTGGTATTGTACCTAGGGCATAAATCTCAGAATATCGCAATATCGGAATCTCGGCACCGTGCATAAGGACTTCTTTTTATAAAGCTGGCAGGTGAGGTGATACTTCTTAGCTATCGCTGTCAAATTTATTGAGCGGTATCACCGAGGTATGTAAATGTAACATAATTGCATTTTTGAGCAATGAGAATCATTTACGTTCAAAAGTATCCTTTGTCCTTCTCCACTAATTGAACTATCTCCCTGCCAAATTGTATTTAAATCTGTTCAGTGGTTAAGCCGTGAAAAGGTTACAAACAGACAAATATCCAGAGTTGCGTGGTGGCCGAATTATGATGTCAACGTTAATGTACAAGCGGGAGCGAGCGTATTAATTAAGCCGTTTTTAAAACATTAATAACTTCGTCATTTATTGATGGATATTAATAATTTAAAAAACATTATGCTAAAAAAGGTTATGTGCAACCTCTGTAGTAATAAAAAAGTTATCATTTTGTTATGTGAATGATCCTTATTGCAGGCATCTAACTCAAAAAGCTATTTTGACCCATATAATATAAAATTTCCCGCCTCATGCTAAGCATCCACCTTAAGGAAGTATTATATAATGTTTTGGAAAAAAAGTTATTCCAATTTTATTACTTTTATTGATATAAAACTGTGCCTGGCTCACTGATTGGCTGAAAAAACTAAGCTACCGGTGGTTAGGGTTGCAGAAACAGGAACCTCCTCACAATGCGAGCTGTATCGAGGAACACTGCCGAGAGCCGAGAGGCTTTCAGCCATCAGGCCATTGGCCGTTACGACAATCGGCACAATGATAGCCGAGCTCACTACTAGTAATTGTAAATATACGATGGATTCACATTCCATCTAATCAGTCCAGTAAATACTAGAAACTTAGTCAACGTAAGATGTGTAATATTTTCCTTACTGTTCTAATTTTACTGTGCCATTGACATTTGACGACTACGCGAGTGGACCACAATAATACAATGAATATAAAAGTTTGCCGGCTCGACTCGATAACTACAGATGACTCGATGACCGCAGTAGAGGCAGGCATGCCCGCCCCGACTTCGGGGCACCTACTATTACCAGTATCAGTCAACCTACCTTTCATACCTTTTCTTTGATCTCAAAATAAACAATATTGCATGAGGTATTATTTAATCAGGTAACTAACTAAATAGGTAACTGCTCATTAAAAATAATATATATTGCTGATTTTTCATTTCGCATGATTTGATAAAAAAAAATAAAAAAAAAAAAAACCGGGATATGAATCATCACCTCCTTCAGTCGGGAGTACATAAATACCCCGCGCCTTAGCCCCCTAGGCTACCCTATCCATGCCTTTCATAGACGAAAATAAGAATTAGTCTCTGTCAGTACCACGACATGCCTCGGTGACAATGATCAAAAGCATCAATCATAACAGATTTTATTTTATTAATTTTTATTTATAACAAGCAAATAATAGGCTCAATTGCCTTAATTTGACTAGCATGCATTTTTCAGTGCCTTCTCAAGATAATTTGATATGATTTTTTACTAATTTGAGAGGGTTTTATGTATGTGAAAATTCTGAAAAAAAATGACACAGGTCCGTCTAGCAACGCGGATCGCCGCGGAATGCGAGTGAGCGCGAAGCAAAATACGCGAGTTGCAGGACAATAGAGTGCGGTATGATGTTCATGGTGCTCAGATTAGTTTGACGTAAGCGACTTTTTTTTAAATCATTATTATGAAAAACTGAATCGCAAATTCAAAAAACTAAATCGGGCGTTTATTTGCTTATGATATGTACTATATTGATGAAAAAAATCGTATCAAAATACCTTCAGGCGTTGGATATATTTGGGAATTTCTTGATTTTCAGAGGTATGTTTAACATTTTTTTTTATCGAGGCTTTTAATTGAATTCGTGTTTTCGGCTCGGGCGATGTGTTTGTTATATCCTTAAGTATCATATATTAAAATTTCAATGCTGTAGAGTTAGCAGGTTTCATATAATTTGGGCAGCAATGTAGAGACTTTTGCCCATTTCTGCCTCTTAATGACTTGCCACTATACGTGTTACAACATACCCCGTAAAAAATATATTTAATTATGAAAGCCAAAAATGTTGTCAACCCTAGTAAGCTGTCATGTCAGGGAACCAGATTATTTAACAGAAAGGCCTATGCACCTATTTTACCTAATAATTGTCTACTTTAATAGTTTTTCTATTTTTCATTCATAAATGTTTATTATGAAAAAGTAAGTGTTCGTTTAGGTTGATCTGTTAGGTTAGCTTTATTAAAATTTTGTCGTTCCGCGAATTAGGTAGAAATGTAGGTACATTCTGCGTAGGTAACTCTTTAATTTTACTGAAATAGGGTTTGGACATCAGTGAAAATTTTTTTTTTTTTTTTTTATTTTTTTTTTTAATGGACCTGAAGGTACTGACCCCAATTTGGCCTAAGGACCCTTACGCGGACAAGTTCGGCGAGCAAGCTCTCAACCGGTTTTGTTTTTTTTTTTTTTTTTTAATTTTATTTTTTTTTGGGGTATGTTATACAGCGTTACTACGGTTCTCAAATATTGTGAATGGAGTCGTTATAAGGCCCCATTTAACCTCCTTTCGGCTTTACGGGTAGTTTTGTAACAACCTGTATAATGTAATCCGTTGCTTTGCTATGTGTTGGTCATAATAGAGTCGTGCAATTCTCACCTGCAAACTGCCTCCTCCACAATACTCCATTGAAATCCAAAGCTTATCCCTTCTGAGATAAGAGCCATAATACGCGACGATGTTCGGATGCCGGCAGTCTTTCATCATGAGGATCTCTTGCTGGATGATGGCGAAGTCATCGCCGGGCTCCAGCTTTATCACCTTGATGGCGGCAAGCTCGGCGTTGCCGTTGAGCCTTTTCGCCTGGGAATAAGGTTGAGAATTGCTTGTTAGTTTAGTGGTTTAAACGGGGTTGATAATGGTGCCGATTCTGTTGTAAATCGCACTAAACTAATTTTATATCTCTTTCTTACATACATTATTGAAAAAGGATAGAACATATTTAAAGCTATCAAATTAGTATTTGCCATCTTAATTTGCGGGTATTTAGACGTAACCACGATAGATGGCGACTAACGTTGAAAACAAGCATTGGACTAATTTAAGACAAAATTTCTTACATCCTTTTCTTATGTTCTTTGTTAGGAAGAGACATAGTGAGACTAAATTAGTTATAAACAACAGAATCAGCACCATAGCTGTTTAATTAAGGTAAGTTTATATTGTGAAAATTTGACGCAGGTTAATGATTATCCAGTAATAGCTAGGTTGTTCAAAAATATACTGTATACGGTACCAAGATAATTTTTTTTTTGGTAAACGGTTTCTGTAGTCATATGTACTTTTGCAACACACGAGGCATCACCACGCGTTACTGACCCTTCCCCTATCCCCAATGAGCTCAGGCGACCTTACTCACGCGCAGGAACACAACATAAAGTTATTTGTGTGCGGTATTCTGTAAGGAGGAGGTACTTCCCCAGTCGAGCTGCTCTTTGAGCTAATAAAGGCTACGATCTACCTCTCTTTTCTTCTACTTAAGAGGAAAGGATGGCTGCAAGAAATTTGACGTATTTGGTTTTTAACGTATCTTTTACTGTCGCGCTGTGTCCGAGCTATTCCGCCCGTGGACAATAGAGACAACTACAGCTTGGACCGATTATACCTAATCAAATTAGACGAAATCGCTATTTCGTAATCCCCGGTTTTCTCCTCCAAAAATGGATCGATTTAAAAAAAAAAACAAGAATCATAATAAGAAGGGCTTTAGCTATGTCTGTCGGTTTTCCTTTGTTTTTTTTATATTCGTCTTTGTTCGCTGGACGTCTGATAAGGGTTTTAAAAATGGTAATTTTTTGTGATTTTAGATGGCTGCTAATTCTTATAATAACTAATTTATGGAGAAAAACAACCGAGGGACATACAGTGGCACCTACAGATTGCATGGTAAAATAAACATTGCTCTAGTGTCATTATCCAGAGAGGAAACTGAGGATTACGTTGGTATGGAAGAAATGCCATCAGCATTTCCTCTTAATATTGATTTGGTACAATAAGATGGTATAAAACTCATGAGATCGATTCTGCTGGTTGGTAACTCTAATATTTCTTTATAAGATGCCTAACCAAATTGACACATCTCAACTGGAGTACCGTAACGTTATAGCAATAGCATCCATTTGGCAACACACACACGCAGACACGCTAACTGTCAAAGGTCCGTGACCTGCGTGTACCAATTAGCCGCAACCAGCCAGAGTGTAGCCCGGCCACATAGGTCGGTTATGTGTTACGGTACCTGATATTGAAACAGCTGGCACACAAGGAATTTTATTCTTATAATACTAGATTATGGCCGCGGTTTCACTCGCATGTTTTTCCCTGGTGTTGCAAGCGTATTTAGGCTACGGTAACCGCTTACCATCAGGCGGGCTGTTTTCTTAAGGATGGATAAGGAATGGAATTTGCATTAACTCCTGCAGTGTAGGATGCTGCGGCTTTATCTACCATACATTTTCCCTGAAACTTCAAGTCCTTGATCAAATTCTTTCTTTGATATTCAGATCTAAAGTTGCTGAAAGCGGTGGAGATCATGTAAATAGACGCTTTATATTTCGTAAACAGTAAAAGATAACGAAAAAATTGTAAAGAAATCATGTCCATAATCATTATAAATAACTAGCTGTCTCGCGCGGTTTCACCCGCGTTTCTAAAGCTAAAAAATAGCCTATAATACTCGGGGATAATGTAGCTTCCTATTAGTGAAAGAATTTTTCGAATCCGACTGGTAGTTCCAGAGATTAGCCCGTTTAAACAAACGAACAAAAAAACTCTTCCGCTTTATTATAGTAGTATTGATAAATAAATAAAATAAAAAAGCCTTTTATTTCATGCTCAAAATTCAAGTTACATTTACATTTTACATTATCATTAAGTAATACATTAATTTATAAATTATTATAATAAATTTTTATTCATTCCGATAAATTAATACTTATAAATCATTTTATAGTAAAGTAAATTCTCATGGTTCCCATGATCTTTAAGATCTTTTAACGGTGTGAAATTCAAATAAGGGTATACAACTCCTTTAACAATACTTTGCTATTCAAGCAAGCGACACGCGGCTGGTACAAATTACAAAAATACTGAGTATTGTTACAATTTTCGTCACATTGCTGCTGTTATAAATTGGCCACAATTACAATTAGTACGGACGCATCCGCAAACCTGCGCCCGCGCGTCGAGCGAAACAATGCAACTTCGGCACTCGGCACTAGGATTGCCAACCCTACTATATAGTTACAAAGTATCCTACTATATTATGGGACCAAACACTATATTTCTACAATATAATGTAGGCGAAACCTGCAATAATTTATTGGGATACAAAAAATATTAATGTCCGTTTCGAGCGTATAATAAAATATTTATATTAAAAAAAAATATAAACTACAAGATTTTTTTTTTCGCCACTACTATTTTTCCAGGTAATAAATAGCATGGAAAATACTATGTGATGAAAAAAACTGTTTTAGAAAAAACTTAAACCGAATTCAAAGTACACTAAGAAATAATCAAATCCTGATGAAAATGGGACCAAACGGGAAGTGTACCCTTCCAAACAAAAAAAGAATTTTCCAAATCGGTTAATGAATGACGGAGTTGCGGTAATAAACAGCATGGGGTTCTTCAAAAAGGGTGTGAAGAGATTTCTTCAGGGTCGGCAACGCGCTAGTGATGCCCCTGGTGTTGCAAGCGTCCATAGGCTACGGTAACTGCTTACCATCAGGCGGGCCGTATGCTTGTTTGCCACCTTAGTGGTATAAAAAAATAAAATAAAAAAAAAAAAAACATAAAACAAACTGAATTGAGAAACTCCTTTTTTTGAAGTTGGTTAAAAAAAGTTGTTAACCCTATTCGGCACTGACGCTTGATTCGATAACTGCACGCCTCACTGACGCGCGGTGCTTCCGTCTATACAGTATAGGGTCACCAATCAATCTTGACAATATCTACATGTTAATATCAAACATGCACTATTTGAGGTTCAATCAAGCTTCAATGCAGCAAATGTTCGTGAATTTCGAAATTGAAATTTGCTCACATTTTTGTTACACAAAACCTAGACATCAGCAGGGCTATTTAAACGCTCGGATTCGATATCGGAAACGGATTCAAAAACTACCGAGGCGATATTCCGCAATTGCTTTTAAAATTTTCAAATTCGAATATTTTTGATGTTTCTTTACGGAAATATCAATTCGATTCATCGAAAAGTTTTCGGAAATTAAAACAGCAATTGTTGAAATTAGCCTCGGATTTTTTTTAATCCGTTTCCGATATCTATTCCGACGTTTTAAAATAGCCCTGCAGGTCAAGTCTGCAAAAATGTGGCACGATACTATTGCAAATATTGCAATTCCATTATCATTGAGCCAATATGCGCAGTCTACTAATTCATAATGGTCTCATAATGAATGAAACGAATTTTAGTACAAAAACTGTCAAAACTGACAACTAAAAGATCATTGTGGCACGATTGTAGTTTCAGTGGAAAATCATCGGAAAGCTATTATGACGCCATTATGACGCTATTGTGTTAGTAGACTACCAAAACTGTAAAATGTCACAATTTCGGCACCACTGATAGTTCATTGGAACACAATTTGTAATAGCAGACTTGGGCCCCCAAAATCTCACCATGGTAAGTGATGATGTGACCGAAGGTGGTAAGCACACGAAGCGTAGAAGGAACTGGCTCTTAAGTGCAGCTGTCGGAACACACCGATACGTGCTTGGCGACAGATTTTCAACTTGAGTGTGGTAGCCAGCCGATGGGTACTACGATGTTTTTCTTCACCGAAAGCTCAAGCTCATTGTAGGATTCGCACCCGGGACCTTTGTCTCGGTATCCGACGTCAATCCCACTGAGCTATCATCGCCTTACAAGGGCCTTATCAGGGCATAAACTGAATAAGCGACTATTTGATTGATTCAATAATAATCCATTGCCCTGAGTTGTATACTTCCACACTTCAGTAAGACAGAAAAACAAAGAGACTTCTTTTTTACTTAAAAGGTATAAAACTGGTCACCCTAGCCCGCCTGTCTGACAGTTTGAATCAATAAAACAATGAGCTTTAAATGGAAAGGGGAGGATGGGGAGAAATTGGCACTTGCCATGCCTTTTCGATGACTCAACAAGTCTTATGTTATGTTGTTTACTATTGCAAAAAAAACAGTAAATGTAGTCTTTGAGTTTGAGGATACAGCTGATTGTTACGCCACTAGTGGGTTCGATTCCCACCCAGGACAATAATTTGTATGTATCAACATATCTGTTCTTAGTTTGTTTCTAAATATATATAATAAGAATATATATTTAAAAGTAGTGCAGTATATCAGTTATCTGGTTTCCATAGTACAAGCTCAACTTAGTTTGGGATCAGATGACTGTGAACAGTGTTTATTAATTTAATTTTTTTTCTCTAAACTGATATGAATAATGCAGTAGCTAATCAGTTCGTTTAGATACAATACTTTATCATTATCTTGATGATAACAATAAATGCAAAAGATATGCTATGTTCTAGTATTCAGAGTGAATTTTTGAATGAAATAGCTTGTCAGAATGTAAGTAGCTAATTCTTTATGACTAAACATAGTGAGTTCCCTGCGAGATCTGCTCCACCTCGTCGAACTTTACGCAGGATGACAAATAAAAAAAAAATGGGCACGGTAAATATTAAATAACATTTTGTATAACTTCTAGCAACTTGTGATCAACATAATATGTTTAAAAAACTTTTTGAAAAACATCCGTTTATCCGCAAATACCATTTTAATGCCACTTTTAGACCGGCCGCATACTATAAGAAATTTTCTGTCAGAAATTTTCGGACGCCCGCTTAAATTTTCGGAATTTTCGCGAATTTTCGGATAGTATGCGGGGTCTAGAACAAAATGTATGGGGAAAGTGCCTTCCGGCGGGCGTCCGAAAATTTCTGACAGAAAATTTCTTATAGTATGCGGCCGGTCTTTTTTTCTTCAAAAAGCTAATGTTTCTTTAAGCGTTTTTCTCTCAGACCTGTAGTTCAGAAATTGCCCATACTGGCTAAGACTCTGTATATAGCGAGCCAAGTTAAGTCGTACTAAACCTAGAAATTAGGTGGAAATCGCCCTCAATGTATTTTCTTGTAATGTGACATTAAATAATATTTCTATTTTGTTTATATCGTCTTCTTTCCCTCAAAGTACTAATATAATCAACTGTATAGTAGCAGCTTACCCCCTCCCACCCTCAGTAAGCACTTAGCCAAATCCATAAGAGCGAAGTTAGTCACGCGACCAGTAACTCCATAAGTACCTACTTATTTAATAATCTTCACTTACAACTTTCGAACGACTATTCAGACAGCATTTTTTTTACCGGAAAATCAGTAACTTTGTATTCAAAAATTATTCGAAAACCAAAGCAAGCTTCTTCAAGGGTCGGCACGAGATACACGCCTTGTGTTGCAAGCGTCCATAGGCTACGGTAACCGCTTACCATCAGGCGGGCCGTACGCTTCTTTGATACTTTATTTTATAACTATAATAAACGATGCTCAGTGGTAGTGACTACAAATCCCGTGGCGAATCGTTAGTTCGAATCTTACAAAGAGTTTTAGCATTCGATGAAAGAAAACAGCACAGTGGTAAAAAATATTACTATAAAGCGTACCATACTTTACCATATTACCACTATGTATTTTTTTTTAAGCTATGTAAATTTTAAGACCGCACTCATTTTCAGTTTTATTCGATAACTAGCTGGCTGACCCCCGCGATGTCACTTGTGTACTATTTTTTTGCGCGGAATCCTAATTATTTTTCTGAAATTAAAGTAGCCTGAGTTACTCCTTATAATCCCCGGGTCCAGATGGCATCTACCCAATACTATTGCAAGAAGGGGCATCTATTTTGATACCCCATTTGAGCAAGCTCTACAGAGCCTGCATAGCCTTTGGGTACGTACCCAAGGCATGGAGGGAGGTCAAAGTCACCTTTATACCGAAGGTGGGTAGACCGACTTACGAAGAAGCTAAAGCTTACAGGCCCATCAGTCTATCATCCTTTCTCTTAAAAGCTCTGGAGAAACTGGTAGACAGGTACCTAAGAGAGGGACCACTTAAAGTATTTCCTCTACATAAACTACAGTGCGCCTACAGCCCTGGCAAATCTACGGAAACGGCATTGCACTATGTTGCGAGTCGAGCCGAGGCTGCGCTAGAGGGACAAGAGATCTGCGTCGGGGCTTTCCTCGACATAGAGGGAGCCTTCGACAAGACAACATTTGAGTCCATACGCATTGCTGCAAAGGAACATGGCATCAATGATACCATGTGCGACTGGGTTGACTATATGCTGAGAAGCAGGATAGTCAGATCGGAACTGATGGGAGACAGACTTAGCGCAAAAACAACAAGAGGTTGTCCGCAAGGCGGAGTGCTGTCACCATTATTGTGGTGCTTGGTAGTAGACTCGCTACTCACCAAACTCAATACCGGACCATTCTACACAGTAGGCTATGCAGATGATATAGCTATAATGGTTAATGGTAAATTCCCGAGCATAGTCTCTGGACTGTTACAACGGGCGTTGAGGATGACAGAGGAATGGTGTACAAAGAACCACCTCTCTATCAACCCAAGCAAAGCAGTCATTATTCCATTCACGAGGAAGAGACAACTAGGAAACCTAGGAGAGCCCTCCCTCAATGGAATAAAGCTGCCCTGGTCCACCGAAGTTAAATATCTGGGTGTAACGCTCGATAAAGAACTCAGGTGGAAAACTCATGTGGAAAATATTACGACAAAGGCCCTACGAGTGTTCGGCATGTGTCGTTCCACATACGGTAAAACTTGGGGGCTAAAGCCCAAAGTGTTACGATGGCTGTACCGGACAATGATAATACCTATTATCACATACGGCAGCATAGTGTGGTGGCCAAGAACAAAGCTTGCCTCGTGCAAAGCGTCACTCACAAGGCTACAAAGAACAGTGTGTCTTGGAATCACGGGTGCTTTCAGGACAACACCTATGGCAGCGATTGAGAGATACCTCAATATCCCTCCTCTGCATATGATGGTTGAATTGGAGGCAAGGAAGGCATTACATCGTCTTGCTGTTGCTGGACTATGGGATGCTTCCAAGCCAAAGACTAACCATACAAAATTCGATGAAAACGAAGGCCTGGATCGGGTAACAAGCATGATATCCGACAAAATGCAAACTACATTTGTGTTTCAAAGGTCTTTCAAGGTCCAAATCCCTACAATAGAGGACTGGACGGAGGGACTCGATCCACCAGAACCAGAAAGTCTGGTTTGGTACACTGATGGATCCAAAATGGAATCAGGTACAGGAGCGGGAATATACGAAAAAGGTTACAAATGTAGCAAAAGCTTAGGGAAGATGGCAACTGTATTCCAAGCAGAAACATACGCCATAATAACCTGTGCTCAGGAGAATATAGATAGAGGAACCAAAGGTAAATCCATCTATATTCTCAGTGACAGTCAGGCTGCAATCAAAGCCATGGCATCCTACAAAGTGGACTCCAGACTTATTCTGGATGCTGTCCAAACCCTAAACAGGCTTGGGAAGCATAACAGGGTAAGACTGATGTGGGTCCCTGGGCACAAAGGAATCCATGGTAACGAAATGGCAGATGAACTGGCAAGAGAGGGCTCAGCAAATGACTTTGTGGGTCCAGAACCATGTGTAGGCATATCGACGTGTCTCGTAAAAGCCACATTTAGGGAGTTTGCAGATCAAAGACAACGAACACATTGGCTGTCTAATACCGGTCTACAACACTCCAAGAAATTCTTAGGCTCTAATTTCAAAGCCCGGGAATGCATTTGGAATATGAGCAGGGGGCAAATCCGCTACCTGCTTGGGGCCTTTACTGGGCACTTTGGAACCAACGACATGCTCATGAAGATGGGTCTTACCGCGACACCCATGTGCAGGTTGTGTGGGGAACATACGGAACGCATGGAGCACCTTCTGTGCACATGCGATGCACTGGCTGGTAAGCGAATGAGTCTCCTAGGGATCGGATATCCAAAACCAGAAGACTATAGGCTCATATCTCCTAGCCTCGTTGTAAAACTCATGAAAAGAGTTTTCAACGAGACTGGGGAGGAGTAAAGTATCTAGGGGACCACAATAGATCCCAATGGGTCGAAGTGTCCGAGCTATTTCTCGGCCCCTCTATAAGATAAGATAAGATACTCCTTATAACCAGCTATCTGCCAGTGAAAGTCCCGTCAAAAACCGTCCTGCCATTTCGGAGATTAGCCGGTACAAACAGACACTTCAATTGTATTTATTTGTACCTATGGATAATAGATTAGGATCGGATTGACAGGTGTAGTTCTTATCAACAAGATCGACATTGAAAATTAAATTTCGGTTGAAAGCGTTGTTCACTATAATCCAGACAGACTTGTAGACAATAATAGGGTTAGAATTTCAGTCTAGACATGTCATAGACATAGCTTTTGTCTTATACAATAAAGGCACGAGCACACTGATGGGGGCGCTTCGCACATAATAAAATGCGGACTCATTTTCATGCGGTTTTCAAACCGTATGAAAATGTTCTCGCAGTTCTACATGTGATGTGTAGTTTATGGAAATATTTCGTATCCGCATTATTGCAATATGTAAGTTTATAGATAGTTAATGCAGTTAAGCCACATTTTTGGTATGTAAATGTTATTGTGAAGCTCTCGTGGTGTAGCATGATTAGCCGTTCTTAATCGATCGGCAAAGTTAAGCTTGCACCGTAGTGGTCGGTACCTGGATAGGTGACCGCCTAGTGGTATTTCAAATCGAGCGTTTCCGTGCTTCGGAAGGCACGTAAAGCCGTTGGTCCCGATTATCACTTAATTGTGATAGTCGGCTTGAAAAATTCCAACAGTAGGTTGACCACTAGCCTACCTCCACCGATCCGCAGTGGGCACGCGTGGTGGAGTATCTGTCCATTCCCTTTCACCCTCATTTGTGAAAGGAGGCCTGTGCCCAGCAGTGGGACATTATATGATGATGATGATGATGAAATGTTATTGATATCAAGATGCATTCACGCACACATCATTACGTCACTGATCAGTAAAACGTCATAAACTACATATTGTTTTGTAGAAGAGTAAGGAGGTAGTCATCGCTACGGCACGTTACGGTGAGCATTATCAAAACAGGATTTATCAAAGTCAAAGTCAAAGCCATTTATTCAATTTAGGCCCCAGAAGGGCACTTATGAAGGTCAAATTTACTGAAGTTACCACCGGTTCGGAACTCGGCCTTCAACTGAGAAGAATCCGGCAAGAAACTCAGCAAGGTTACATTTTTTATATATTTTTTGGACAATCTGACTATGTTTGGCTTTTTTTTTCCAAATAATAAAAAATAAAAAAGATATACCTAAGCATAGATACAGACGAAAAAAGAACAAGAAAATAAATAAATAAATAAATAATACAAACGAATTTGAAACCTCCTCATTTCTTTTAAAGAATAAGTTAAACATTATACTTTTGATATTAGTAAAGTTATTAATAATTCATTCAAATTCTTTAATATTTGGAATTTTATGTTTTAACAGGCCCCGTTATCTCCTGTCACCGTAATTTGGTTTCGGAATACGGTAAATTTTTCTGGTTATCTAGCCCCGTGCAGACAGTGTGCGCAGGACCTTATTCAGAATCCGGTTCCTAGTCGAGTGGCAGTGTCAATAGCAGGTTCGATGGCCAGGCAAGGCCGCGCGGCACAACATGAGTGAAAGTAAACGTGTTATTGTGTATTATGAATGGACTGTTAGCTTGTTAAGGAATGACAAAAAAAAGATTTATCCAGCCAAAATGTTGACTGAACATTCTCAAAACTAATGTGTTGGTAAATTCTTGCTGAATAAATTAGAAATAAGAATGTTTGAGAATGTAAAAAATGCGTTATAATAGAAAAATATCTAAGTAGCTTTTTACTATCAAAATTCTGCTTTCGTTTCATTTCACTCTAGCGCATCGATTCTCAAACTTTTTTGTGTCACGCCCCCCTAATAGCCAAAAAATAAAGTCAATATCCTCTTCCCGCTCACTTTATTTACAATACATACTTTAAAGTAGACAAATATATTTATTTATTTACATAGGCATATACAACAGGTCACAATCAAATAATTTAAAGCTAGTATGAAGTACATATTATCAGTTCCAGATCGAAACCCAAGGGCGTATACGCAGAGCATGATAAGCTTAGCGCACCAAAATAATTAATTTGCAAAGTTTTCTTAATCCTAACACATAAATATACTGAAAAAAAAAAACAAATATAGTAAATAGATAGATAAGCATGATTATTACAATAATAACAGGACCTTATTTAAAAATGATTTCAAGCGAGGATATTTCGGACTTTTTTTTTAATTTGAAGAATATGATAAAAGGTTTTTTTTATAAGACGTCTGTAAACAAGCGTAGGGCCCGCTTGATGGTAAACGGTTACCGTAACCATATGGCCGCTTGCAACACACGAGGCATCATCACGCGTTACCGACCCTTCACCCTCCTAATGAGCTCTGGCGACCTTACTCACGCGCAGGCACACAATATAAAGTTATTTGGCTACGGTATTCTGTAAGGTGGAGGTACAGTCAAGCTGCTCATTGAGCCCTACGCTCTACCTCTCTTAGTTTTCATACACGGTACCTATACGTCGTTTCTTACCCGCATATGGGTCTTTACTGAAGGGATTGCGACCCCAAAGTAGAGAAACGATGTACTATACTCTATTTCACATAGGATGAGTCGTCAAGGTCAAGGGTTTTTTACCAATATCTAGTGAAATTCCATTTGATTACTCTGAAATAGTACTCACAATATTTCATGAAACCTCGATCTATCATAGTATTCCTTTATTATATCGAAATGAACATTAACCATTGAGAAATCTAATAAAATACCATGTGTCACCGAACTCATGTTATTTGAAATCTACTATAGCTTATGCATTTTTTTTATACTAAAAGGTAGCAGACAAGCTTACGGCTCGCCTGATGTTAGCGATTTCCGTAACCTAGAGACGTTTGGAACACCGAAGCGTACTATCACTAGCGTGTTGCGGACCATCTCTTGACTGACACACATCTAGAAGAGGGGAATGAAGAGGTGTTCAGACGATGCCAGAAGCGGAAGGGACATTTGGAAGTCCCTCACAGCCTGCAGAGCGCCTACTAATGAAGCAGTTCTTTTAAACAAGACTGAATCAACGCATTGTGAATCATGCATCCTATTTCTATTATCAATCTAATGAATGATTCTACTGCGGTACGTAAGATCTTAGATCCATCATGCCACGTGACCATGTGTCATCTTTAATTCATGTTTATAAATGACCCTATCCTGATGTCACGCACATAAACGTAAACAAAGTGAGCGTAGAACAATACACTTTTTTATTCAAATGAGTTTGCGGTTGGACTCATTCTGGTAAGAATGACGAATCCGAAGAAGTGACACGCTTGTTAGATACCTATCAACCCTAAAAAAGTTGGCCACAGTACTCTATAGATCTACTCCATTTCGCATAGGCGTACTTCATAATCTATGAAAGTAATAAAGAATGCTTAATAACTCTGACTCACACCATCACCTAAATCGTTTATCTTTTATGACATAGTTTTAATACTCTCTGGCCTTTGGGATTTGCAAAATCTACACACTGATAATTATATGGTCTTTTACGATGGAGCACTCTTGGCCGGAAGTAACCAATTCACTATAGCCTTGAAAGTACCTAGATTTTAAAAGTCAGGAAACACAGCTAGTAGTAAGTTCCACCACATACTAGATAGTAGTACTGACGTAGAATGAAGATGCAAAATTTTGTGTTCGTATGTTCGGACAAGTACGAGTGAAAATTTTCCTGTCGTCTTTATTGTAAAGCATATTCTGTCTAATCATTCGATTACCAAAGTTACTAGCCAGGCATTGCCCAGTTCAATAAACGAACGATCAAACTAACTCAAAACAAAGACAGTAACCCTCACAATAACCCAGGCTATTTTCAGAGGACACTCGATTAATTATAAGAAAAAAACAATGACGTCAGCAACAATAATAAACTGTTACCAAGAATGGTCGACAGATGTTGGTATTCCAAGATATGGGCTTGCTAAACACTTGGTTGATTACTAGGCTTATTTGCCCGATGCCACCAAGATAAGTGGGTGGATAAGCACACAAAGCCCAGAAGGGAACTGCCTCAAATCCTGTTACACTCCGATAAGGACATGGCAATACAGATGGGTACATTAAAAAAAAATTTGAATGGGTTTGCTTTTGGCCTCCGACTGACCCCAGGAGTTATGACGAGGCCGATGATGTAGGACGCTTACCCAGATATTGCCTTCACTCTGGCCTTGAAGACATCCAGTGGAGGACGTCTTGTTATAAATGCTACAATAGGTATTTTTGACGCTGCAATGGCTAAACGAATGGGTGATATTTCTCTCAAGTATACATCAGATCCTGGCACAAAGCATAGGGTACGTTTTTCCCAAAAAACATTCCCCACGAGTAAACCCGTGGGGCATAAACTAGTAATGATATAATTAGCCCCATCGGTTTTGCGTCATGCGCGTCTCCAGTTGAAAACACGAGTATTTGTTTTGTTACCAGCTGTTTATATAATTATGAAACACGTGTTCTCATATTGTTGCGTTCTGAAATTAATACATTACAATAAAACAATGTATTAATGCTGGAGGTTAACCACTAGTTTTTAAAAGCGTAATCAATGTAAATCTACAATTTAAAGTATATACCTGTAATTGTCAATGACAAAGATGGTTATACAGGGTGTTGTTTTGGTCGGCGACAAGCGACCCAGGAGCGGTAGTACAAAATATATATTCCCCAAAAATGGACTTAATTCCATTAAATACTGTAAATATGTTGAGAAATACCTTATTCAATTTGAAATAAAATTACCGCAAAGTATGGTTACTAGGCACATGCACAGACTAGAGCTAGGCACAAGCCGCCATCGCCCCACCCCTTTACTCCCTCGTACTCCCGTTGAGTATGATGTCTACATTTTAGCTTATTACATGATTTTCAAAATTCTTTTTTTTTAATTTTTATTATTAAAAAAAAATAAAGTATTTTTTTTATATTTTTTTTAGCACCAGTATCATGTGTATTATCGACCCTGAGTCGCTCGTCGCTGACCAAAACAACGACCTGTAGTTGTGGGAACTTTGTTTGGGCTTTCAGAAACTGTCAGGTGATCTTGCATTAAAGAAAATCAAAACAAGATTATTGTGAAAATATACCTAATGGCAGGGGTTCCCAAACTGTGCACTTTGGAGAGCAACGAGGGGCGCTCCTGGTTACAAATTGTATTTCGCGGCTACAAAATAATTTGTATCCAGAAGTCTATGTTTGTTTGTATCATAGAAATTTAGATAATTCTAGACGCTTTGGTTATAACTGTAATGTTCATTGTGAAGATTAATAGATACATGAATTTAAATCGCGCGTGAGTCGCTTTCTTTGATAATGGTCCAAAATTAATATCCAAGTTCAAAAGCTCTAAGAATGTTTATTCCCTTAACAACATCTTATTATGTCAAGCGGGATTTTTAGCTGTAGCTGTAATAAAGAGCAAACATCGCTCAAAGATCAACGTAGAAAGTAATGAGAGTATCGGTGTCAAGCCTTATCCCACGAAAACTTATCAAAAACATGTGTGGAGGTCAGCAAGCTCACTTAATTTCCTATTTTTCTTAAATAATAAATCCTGTGGCAATATAAATACTCAGCTTCATTTAGTATCATTGTACCATATTTCGTCTAACGCAATATAAATACTCAGCTTCATCAGACGGGCCAGTTGGCGCAGTTGGTTAAGATTCAGAAGTGGGTTCGATTCCCACACAGGACATGCATTTGTGTGCGTAATTATGTATATTAAGTATGTATTTACAAACAAAAAGTAGTATATGTATAATATCAGTTATCTGGTTTCCATAGTACAAGCTCTGCTTAGTTTGGGATCAGACGACCGTGTGTGAGGAATGTCCCAGGATATTTATTTATTTAGTATCATTGTACCGTATTTGGAGTAGCTTGGGGGCCGAGACAAAATACTAAACCTGTGAGTGCGCAGCAAATTGAAAATGTTTGGGAACCCCTGCCTTATAAAAACTTATACAGAAATGTATCAAACGTGAGTTATAAATCACCAATTAAAATATTAGCTCACACGCCCGAGCAAGCCGGGTATACCACGCTACAACCGGGTAGGTCGACGAACCGGCCAGTGTCACGACATACGAATACAGTAACCATATTTAGGTCTTGACTAAAAACCTGTCAAGAAGTCTAAGGTCCGAAAACTAGAATAACAATCAAGTTTTGAGTCGAAATTAATACTATTGAATTTGGAACCTGTATCACAGATATTAGGTTTATTTTCGATTAACACGATCTATTCTTGAGACTTGATTCGAGTTTTATAATACAAGCCTAAGTTTAATATTATAATAACTGAAAGTATATTTGACCCACCAAAAACATTTTTATGTAAAATGTAGCCAAGACATGGCTCGTACTGTCAAAAAGTTATCAGATCTCATGTAAAGCCAAGCTTATAACTCTACATGCCTTTACTCTACAAGCCCTAACTTCACAAACTCTACACCTTAGTCAAAATATGTGGCTTGGCCGTTTCGCCATTCGACTATTGACATCATGTCCCGAGAATTTTGTTTATCTGGTATTATCCAAACCCAAGTTATGAGGGTTCGAAAAAACGACGATGCGCTTCGAGAAAAGGTAGGAAGTGCCCTTGGGCTTCGCTTGTCTGTCTTAGCGGGGGGCACTCTCTTGCCCCCAGATTTGAGAGTCCATTTTTTTTATTCAGTGGACATTCAGGTCAGATTATGGTCGAAAGCAATCCAGAATTTGGAAATATCTGGTACTAGCTGTCCCTCGCGTTCCCGGAATAAAAGGTACCCTATAACACTCAGGGTCAGGGATAATGTAGCTTCCTATCCAAATAAAACAAACCAACAAAAAATCTCTTTATTATATTTGTATAGATAAGTAATATACGTCGGGAACGCGGTCGAAATCACGGGAAACAGATAGTTATGTGGGCCAAATTCTGATGGCAATCAAGTGTAAATACACTTACAATCCATTTCAAGTACTTATAATAGTATGCCTACTCTACACTTGAAGTATTTTTAGTTCTCTTTTAAGTTGTCTTATTTTGGTAGCTCTTAATAGGGTTGTCAAGGCTGCGAAGCTATGTGGGCGGATATATTCGGATGCCGTGATCAAATATAATAAAAGGCAAGAACCTAGCCAGAAGTTGCTTTGTCGCCAAGCAAAGTATTCCGCTAACTGCAATTGAGAGCCAGATCCTTATAGCATTTGTGTGCTTACCACCTGCTGCCTCGTTACCACTTACAATGACATTGTGGTCAAATACAAAAATAATAATATTGTATAAGCCTGTTCATGGTGAAACTAATGGCATGACACAATTTGATGAAAATTGTCTCTCTTCTAAGGAATCTCATAGAATAGGGAAAACCAATTATCACGCTTTTGACGTTAGCGGATAGAGCAGACAAAATGTATTAAATTTCATTGTATGTGGTGATGTAATTACATGCAACAAACAGTACATATTACGTGAAAATATAGATGGAAAGTCATAGCAATAATTATTAAAAACATGCAAAGGTTTTTATGTATGTTGGACAACCCTGGATATATTAGTGCAGTGTATTTTTAAATACCAATCTACATGTATAACAATCAATGTTTTTCTGTTTATCTATTTGCGTTCTTTCGTATAACAGTCACCCGATTGCGATAAAACTTTGTTGAATTGATGTGCTCGAGCCGGTTTCTAACATAGAAAAGTGGCGTTTCAAAGCGCTATGCAAGCTTGTACAAAATTAATGCTACTGACGTACTAAACAAATGAACGATAACTAGAACATAAGAATTCGAACGTTAACCTCGTTTACAAGTACTTATTCTTATCTTGTATGACACTTACGTTTCAACTTAATTTCTTTAATAGACCTAATTTTAACAAATAAGTAAATAAAATGTATAGTCATAATTAAAATGTAATAATATGCAAACCCTTTCAATAGTTTAACTGCCTTGAGTAAATTCTGATAGCAGCGTGTCTTCGAATTACAAATCCATGTTTTTTTTACTTAAATCAAAACAGTAAGTAAAATTATGTCCTAATGTTCATATTCCGCCAATACCGATGATTATTGGGAGCACTGTTCTCGAAGTTGTATACGAGTATGTTTACCTAGGACAAATTGTCCAACTAGGTAGGTCCAACTTCGACAAAGAGGTCAATCGAAGAATCCAACTCGGCTGGGCGTTCGGGAAGCTACGGCATATCTTCACGTCCAAAATACCTCAGAGTCTGAAGACAAAGGTCTTCAATCAGTGCGTGTTACCAGTTATGAAAAACAGATCACACGTGGTATTTGACTGCTGGCCGCATAAATAAGCTCAGTCACTTAGCGAGCTATGGACCGAGCTATGCTCGGAAGTACTCTACGTGATAGGGTCCGAAACAAAAAATTACCGATATAGCTTATAGAGTTAGTAAGCTGGAGTAGCAATGGGCAGGTCACATCGCTCGAAGAACCGATAACCGATGGGGAAGAAAGGTTCTCGAGTGCCGGCCACGTGCTGGAAAGCGCCGAGCGGTCTGGTCAAAGTCGCTGGGCGCCGCTGGACGCAAACAGCCCAAAACCTTTCAATGTGAAAGTTAATGGGGGAGGCCTATGTTGAGCAGTGGACATCCTTAGGCTGATATGATGAAATAACTTACTTAAACTACAATTAGTAAAATACGGAGTACATTATGGGGTCTCAAGAAATGTGTGAAGAGATACTCCTATACCACGAGAGTAAAGAAACGATGTTAATAAACGCTTTACTATCGCCACATCATCATCTCACACAGAGCCAAGCCACATTCGGGGAGACAAGTTCTGAAAATAAATTCAATTAAATAAAAATCGAAATAGTTAATTTAATTACGAAAGTCCAATTTTATTAATTTAAAGTAAATAATATTCATAAAGATAAAGAATACCTACACAAAAACTTCTTTGATTATTTTAGGGCGCCATCAAATATTTCGCATTCTAAAAGGGGTCAGTCGCCAGAAAAGTTTGAGAATCGCTGCTCTATAGGAATCGGCACAGCGCCTCTAGCGGAATACTCATGGTACTAATTTCTCGTAATAAACGTTAATTCTTTACACTCAAGGTTCAAGGATCAACCTACCTACTTGGTGTTGCAAACGCCTATAAACTTGGTAACTGCTAAGCATCAGGCGGGCCGTATGCTAGTTTTTATAAAAAGAACCCGGCCAAGTGCGAGTCGGACTCGCACACAGAGGGTTCCGTACCTTGTAGGTATGTAAATAGTTGGTTCGAAACTGTGATACGGTAGATTTATTGGAATCAAAACGCGAGGCGTTTAGGTTTAGAATATGAGAGAGGAATATGCGGGAAGAAGACCGAAAAGATAATATGAGTAAGAAAGCAGTGAATGGTGATATGTCGGATAGATGGATCGAATGAAAAAGCGTAAACAAGCGAAGTCGGTAAAGAAGAGTTCGGCCCGTCTGATGGTAAGCGGTTG
This sequence comes from Polyploca ridens, assembly GCA_951394255.1. NCBI lineage: Eukaryota > Metazoa > Arthropoda > Insecta > Lepidoptera > Drepanidae > Polyploca > Polyploca ridens. Next base: position 8,030,482 of record OX596269.1, on the reverse strand, counting down.
CCGTAGCCATATGGACACACTTGGCATCACTCACGCGTTACCGACGCTCCCCCCTCGCCAATGAGCTCTGGCGACCTTACTCACACGCACAGGAACACAACATTAAGTTATTCGGCTGCGGTATTCTGTAAGGTATACGCTACCATTTTTGCTCTACCCTTCTTAAATTGTATTAATTTAATTAGTATTGCGCTGATCACAAATAATTGGAAACAGGGCAGGCATGATGATGGTCGCGTATCGTTTCGGGGTAGTCTGTGGTGTTCTGTATTTCTGTATATAGGCCGTTGTTTTGGTCAGCGACGAGAGACTCAGGGTCGATAATACAAATGATACTGGTGCTAAAAAAAATATGAAAAATAATACTTTTTTTTTAATAATAAAAATTAACAAAATATTATTTGGAAAATCATGTAATAAGCTAAAAGTGTAGATGTAATACTCAACGGGAGTACGAGGGAGTAAAGGGGTGGGGCGATGGCGGCTTGCGCCTAGCTCTAGTCTGTGCACGTGCCGAGTGACCCTACTTTGCGGTAATTTTATTTCAAATTGAATAAGGTATTTCTCAACGCATTTACAGTATTTAATGGAATTAAGTCCATTTTTGGGAAATATATTTTTTGTACTACCACTCCTGGGTCGCTTGTCGCCGACCAAAAAAAAACACCATGTATAATTATTCACATTCCACAAGACCTTGATCAAAGTTGCACTCAATTCATACAATCATCCAAATCGGTTCAAAAATTTGAGAATGGGAACAAACATTTCCTCATTTGAAACTAACAAATGATCATATAATTGCAACGGCATTCCAAAAGAGATCATTTTCGCACAAGGTCACTAACACCTGGCCACACGATGTCGTCACGAGCGCGAGAATCGAACCGAAACACTCGTAATACATGACTCACTATGATTCATCTTAAGGCCGGCCGCATACTATAAGAAATTTTCTGTCAGAAATTTTCGGACGCCCGCCGGAAGGCACTTTCCCCATACATTTTGTTCTAGACCCCGCATACTATCCGAAAATTCTGACGTGTCTGACGTCCAAAAATGTATGAGCAAGCGGGCGTCCGAAAATTTCTGACAGAAAATTTCTTATAGTATGCGGCCGGTCTAAACTGCAGTTTGATCAATGCTTGAACTAACCACGCGACTTAATATAATCTAACTAGCTGTCCCCCGCGGTTTCACCCGCTTTCTTGAGATAAAAAGTAGCCTATGTCCTTCTCTATACCATAGGCTATCTGCATGCCAAATTGCATGATTATACGTTGTGCAGTTGAGGCGTGAAGGCGTAACAAACAAACTCACTTTCGCACTAGCTTTTATCCCTCTCCATAGCGTAGGCTTAGAGATTCAGTCTTTAAAATATAAGCAGGCTGAGTTACTTTCATGTTTAAAATATTTGTATGATTACATACAATCACAGCATGTGTCTATTCTTAAAACTTTGTTTAACATCCAATTTTATTTATCTAAAAACTGTAACATAGACAATTGGCATAGTTACAATGTGCCAAGAGCAATGTCACTGAAAAAGTTATTGAAACATTTAATCGGAATAACAAGGTCTTACAGTAGGGCATGAATATCGGAATCTCGGAATCTCGTAATATCGGAATCTCGGACGTTTTTTTCCGATATTTCAATATCGGAATTGAGTGTTTAAATATCGTAATATCGGAATCAGATATTTTATCTATTTGAGTTTTTAAATAAACGGTCTTACTCATAAAAATCTCTTAAATAACGGATTAAATAGTATATAGCTAAATACTATTTAAAATGTTATTCAGTGTTTAACTTTTCTTTACTCATAAACGCATTTTAATCATGATTTAGTTATTGAAGGATTTAAAGAGCAAAAATAATATTATATATGGCGACACCAAAACGTCAAGACCATAAATTTGACAGTTATGGAGGTTTTAAAAAAAAGAAAAAACAACAATTTGAAAAGTTTTATTATGTGTTTTATGATAATACTAGCAGCGAAACCCGGCGTTGCTCGGGTTAAAATACATCGCATGTTTAATGGTATTAAAATATATAAGAATACATTTTTTTACATAGATATAATAGATTTCTATTTTCGATATTGAGAGACTTATTCGGCCATTAAACATGTGGTGTATATAGAGTATATCTACTCATTTTAGAGTTTTCTAGATCATTCTAGAAATATTTATTACTTTCTCGAACACTTCAAATCGTTTATAATAAATTGCACTCATTTTAAAATTTTCTAGATCATTCTAGAAATTTCTAAAACTTTCTCGAACATTTTAAATCGCTTATAATAAATTGTACTCATTTTAGAATTTTCTAGAACTTTCTCGAACATTCTAAATGGATCATAATAAATTTCACTCATTTTGGAAATTTCTAGATCATTCGGAAAATTTCTAGAACTTTCTCGATCATTCTAAATCGATCATATTAAATTTCACTCATTTAGGAATTTTCTAGAAATTTCTAGAACGTTCTCGAATATTCAAACTCGATAATAACAGTTTTGAACATTTTGGAACTTTCTAGATCGTTCTAGAAATTTCTAGAACGTTCTCGAATATTCTAACTCGATAATAACTGTTTTACACATTTTGGAACTTTCTAGACCATTCCAGAAATTTTGAGATCTTTTCCGAAGTCCTCATGAGTTAGAAAAGGACAGAAATATATGTTTTAACATTTTCACCACCCACAACCATTTTAAATCGCTTATTATAAATTGCACTCATTTTAGAATTTTCTAGAACTTTCACGAACATTCTAAATCGATCATAGTCAATTGCGCTCATTTTGGAACTTTCTAGATCATTCTAGAAATTTCTAGAACTTTCTCGAACATTCTAAATCGATCATAATAAATTGCACTCATTTTGGAACTTTCCAGATCATTCTGGAAATTTCTAGAACGTTCTCGAACATTCTAACTCGATAATAACAGTTTTGGACATTTTGGAACTTTCTAGATGAAGCCAGAAATTTGTAAAACTTTCTCAAAACATGCTATATCGATTATAATAGTTTGCATTCACTTTAGAATTTTCTAGATCATTCCAGATATTTGTTGAACTTTCTAGAACATTCCAGATCGATTATAACCGTTTTACACATTCTGGAACTTTCTAGACCATTCCAGAAATTTTGAGATCTTTTCAGAAGTCCTCATGCGTTAGAAAAGGACAGCAATATATGTTTTAACATTTTCCCCACCCACAACCACCCCCTTCCACCCACCGCGACCAAACTCCCTTACTACCACCTGGAGACCAAGGGGTATTTACCACCCCAACGGGAAGTTGATTGGGGTTGGTGCTGATTGAGAAAACTGCGTATTTACGTACCCACAAAAGCATTTTATATATATTACTAGCAGCGAATCCCGGCGTTGCTCGGGTTAAAATACATCGCATATTTAGTGGTATAAAAAATATATAAGGATACATTTTTAACAGATATTATAGATTTCTATTTTCGATTTCGATTTGGTTCTTTTAGTTAGATCAATAATAACACTCGTACACATTTTGGAACCTTCCAGATCAATCCAAAAAAATTTAGAACTTTAACATTTGAAATTGCATTTGCATTTGCAATTCATTTTAGAACTTTCTCGAACATTCTAAATCGATCATAATAAATTTCACTCATTTTGGAACTTCCTAGATCATTCTAGAAATTTCTAGAACTTTCTCGAACATTCTAAATCGATCATAATCAATTGCACTCATTTTGGAATTTTCCCGATCTTTCGGAAAATTTCTAGAACTTTCGCGATCATTCTAAATCGATCATAATAAATTGCAATCATTTTGGAACATTCCAGATCATTCGGGAAATTTCTAGAACGTTCTCGAACATTTTAACTCGATTCGATAAAACTGTTATTAGTTTTGGACATTTTGGAACTTTCTAGATGAAGCCAGAAATTTGTAGAACTTTCTCAAAACATGCTATATCGATTATATATAATAGTTTGCATTCACTCTAGAATTTTCTAGATCATTCCAGATATTTGTTGAACTTTCTAGTACATTCCATATCGATTATAACCGTTTTACACATTTTGGAACTTTCTATTCCAGAATGTTGAGATCTTTTCAGAAGTCCTCATGCGTTAGAAAAGGACAGCAATATGTGTTTTAACATTTTCGCCACCCACAACCACCCTCTTCCACCCACCATGACCAAACTCCCTTACTACCACCTGGAGACCAAGGGGTATTTACCACCCCAACGGGAAGTTGATTGGGGTTGGTGGTGATTAAGAAAACTGCGTATTTACGTACCCACAAAAGCATTTTATATATATTATTAGATTAGATTATATTGTATATGATCTGAATCTCGGAAACAGCTCCAATGGGTTTCGGGGGGCGATAAATCGATCTAGCTAGGTTTAATTTTTAGAAAACGTCGTTTTATCCGTGTTTTCAGGCAATGAAAAACTGCTTTTTTTTTATTAAATTGGCTTGCGTTTGGCCACTGACCCGCCCATAGGGGGCGATGACGAAGCCTAAGATGAAACACGCTTACCCAGAAGAAACCTATTCACTCTGGTCTTGAAAGTACCTAGATTGTAAGCGTCAGGAAACACAGACGCCGGAAGCAAGTTCCACTCCCTTGCTGTCCGCATTATAAATGAGGATGCAAAACGCTGTGTCCGTATAATCGGTATGTCAACAACGTACGGGTGAAAATTTTCCCGGCGTCTTTTGGTTCGGTGTAAAAATGGGGATGGTGGAATAAGGTTGAACAATATCATTAGAATACGAATGTAAATTTTGCCACCATTTACAAGGTTATCATAGCCAAATCGGGCGGCCCCGAAACCAGAAGACCCTGTTCGAGTCCAGATGATATTTTTTTTTGCTTTTGAGTTCTTTTGTGAGAAAAACTAATATGATTTACCAAAAAAAAAAAAAAACGAGCAAAGCTCGGTCATCGAGGTACAAGTTTAAGTAATTTATGGTGTTTCTATATAATCTAACATCATATATCCAGCTTATTTTCGGAAATCAATGAAAAATATCTTACAGCAATCAAGCAACAGCTGTTTATTTGGCGGCCATTTTGCTATTTAGCCCGTTAAACAAGGGTCGTAGGTTGTTTAATTTGACAGCTCTTTAAATAACGTTTTTAAGCAGTGAATAGGGATAAATACCGTTTATGAGTGAAGATTTTTTTAAATAACTGTTTTAAGTATGACTTAACTTTAAATAGCGTTTATGAGTAAGGCCGATAGCTTTTAAGCGCGCCACAAGGTATGGTCGCCTAGAGTTATAAAATTAACGTATCGTACATCAATTTTGCCTACCAGTGTTCAAAATGAGCGTATTTTTTCAACAAAATACGAAGGACATTATCCATAAAAATGCTTGACGCTTTGTTTTAAAGAGAATATTAGCTAGAAAAACGAGAGTTTAACAAAATAAACATACAATGGTGCTGATTCTGTTGTTAACAACTAAACTAATTTAGTCTCACTATATATTAACGGTCTTACTCATAAAAATCTCTTAAATAACGGATTAAATAGTATATAGCTAAATACTATTTAAAATGTTATTCAGTGTTTAACTTTTCTTTACTCATAAACGCATTTTAATCATGATTTAGTTAATGAAGAATTTAAAAAGCAAAAATAATATTATATATGGCGACACCAACGTCAAGACCATAAATTTGACAGTTATGGAGGTTTTAAAAAAAAGAAAAAACAACAATTTGAAAAGTTTTATTATGTGTTTTATGATAATATTATATTGTATATGATCTGAATCTCGGAAACAGCTCCAATGGGTTTCGGGGGGCGATAAATCGATCTAGCTAGGTTTCATTTTTAGAAAACGTCGTTTTATCCGTGTTTTCAGGCAATGAAAAACTGCTTTTTTTTTTTTGTTAAATGGTCTTGCGTTTGGCCACTGGCCCGCCCATAAGGGGCGATGACGAAGCCTAAGATAAAACACGCTTACCCAGAAGAAACCTATTCACTCTGGCCTTGAAAGTACCTAGATTGTAAGCGTCAGGAAACACAGACGCCGGAAGCAAGTTCCACTCCCTTGCTGTCCGCATTATAAATGAGGATGCAAAACGCTGTGTCCGTATATTCGGTATGTCAACAACGTACGGGTGAAAATTTTCCCGGCGTCTTCTGGTTCGGTGTAAAAATGGGGATGGTGGAATAAGGTTGAACAATATCATTAAATTTTGCCACCATTTACAAGGTTATCATAGCCAAATTGGGCGGTCCCGAAACCAGAAGACCCTGTTCGAGTCTAGATGATATTTTTTTTTGCTTTTGAGTTCTTTTGTGAGAAAAACTAATATGATTTACCAAAAAAAATACGAGCAAAGCTCGGTCATCGAGGTACAAGTTTAAGTAATTTATGGTGTTTCTATATAATCTAACATCATATATTCAGCTTATTTTCGGAAATCAATGAAAAATATTTTACAGCAATCAAGCAACAGCTGTTTATTTGGCGGCCATTTTGCTATTTAGCCCGTTAAACAAGGGTCTTAGGTTGTTTAATTTGACAGCTCTTTAAATAACGTTTTTAAGCAGTGAATAGGGATAAATACCGTTTATGAGTGAAGATTTTTTTAAATAACTGTTTTAAGTATGACTTAACTTTAAATAGCGTTTATGAGTAAGGCCGTAAGTCTCTTTCTTACAAAGAACATAAGAAAAGGATGTAAGAAATTTAGTCCTGTCAAATTAATCCAATGCTTGTTTTCAACACAAATTTAGTCGCCATATATCGCGAATTCTAAATAGACGCAAATGAAGACAGCAAAGATTAATTTGACAGCTTTAAATATGTTCTATCCTTTAATAGTGTTTGTAAGATATGAAGAGTTTTGTGTTTATTTGTTTAAATGCATTTATTTTTGGAACTACCAGACGGATTCGTTTTTTTTTTCACTAAGAGAAAGCTATATAATCCCCTTGTATTATAGGGTACTTATAATCCCGGGTGAAACGGCGGGGGAAAGCTAGTTTCCAATAAATTGTTGTTCATTAGTGTTGATTTTGCTTGCACATTTTAAGTTTTATATGGTTTATGGTTTAAGACAATTTCTCAAAAGATTACAAATCACTTCACATGAGAAATTAAAAAACTAAGGTAATAATTATACTGTTGAGTGTATATTGGTGGATGTCGATTGTCGAAAGAGCTAAATTATTAATTTTGAATCTGAGGTAGTTTAATTACTAATATAGGATAACTAGCTGACCCGCGCGGTTTCACCCGCGTTCCCGGGATAAAAAGTAGCCTATGTCCTTCTCCATACCATAGGCTAAATGCTATATGGCTATATGGTTCAGCGGTTTAAGCGGGAAAGCGTAACAGACAGACAGACAGAGTTACTTTCGCATTTATAATATTAGTTAGGAAGTTAGGATAATACGAAATCTGTGATTTAGTAAATGCACGTAATAAAACAACTAAGTGGTGTACCAAATTAAAGAATGTGCAGTAAAACATATTTTTTTACTAATACTGATAAATAATGTACGCTACGCTGATGACAATAACACTCCTCTTCTTAACCAAACTAAAGAAGATATGGAGGACCTCTTGGCTCATAAAGAAACGATTAGTCTCCAATTGGGACTTGCAATCAAAAGAGATAAGATGAAAATGTTAATAATAGACCGGGCGTAACTTAATAGATTGGACGTACTGCGAAAAAGCTACATCTACCTCAGCTCTAGCAATTCCAACACAGGAGACCGTGAAGATGAGATCAGACAGAAGACTATGTGCAATCACAAGATCAGCAGTAGGAAGATTTGGAAAGACAGAAGGATAACTAGGAAAACAAAGATTCAACTTATGAGATGCCTGGTCTTTCCGATCTTTCTCTAAGGAGCTGAAACTCGGTCCTTAAGCCTACAAGATCGCCGGAAAATTGACGCACTGGAGATGTGTTGCTGAAGACGCTTCCTGAACATTTTCAGGAAGTGTGAACGAAAGGCTGTCATCGGAATTCCGTTGACAGCCTTTCGCACCAAAAACGCGATCCTGAAGGAGATTTGAATAACAGATAGGCTTTCGTCGACTGTGCAGCTTCGAATTTTCAAGTTCTTTGGTAACATCTGCAGAAACGAACACTTGATGTAGAGAGAGACTTGTTGTCCAGGGTGGGAGGGTGTACTCGCAACGCTACAAACCACAATAAAATGGAAAAGCATTGCGAAAGCTGTAACCCTAGTCAAGGAGAACATTGGAGTTGAAGACCCACCATATATTACACTATCTATTGCAACCGCGACCCCTCTAACAAAAGTGCTTGACTGAGCAGAAGATGTTTTCAATCCAACTTTATAACGAACTAGTTGTCCCACGAGGTTTCACCTGCGTTCCCGGGATCAAAAGTAGCCTATATTACTCGGGGATAACGTAGCTTCCTATAAGTGAAAAAAAAAACGAATCCGACCGGGAGTTCCACAGATTATCCAGTTTAACCAAACAAAAAATCTCTTCCACGTTATAATATTAGTATAGATAGATAATTAGTGCAGTTTATAAGGAATATGTGCAATTTATAATAAAAATTTCAAATTCCGATATTAATATCGGAATTCCGATATTGAGACCCAATATCGGAAATCAATATCGGAATTGAAAAACCTTCCGATATTACATGCCCTACTTACAGTACTTGTGATTTCTTATTTGACTGCTATTAGATAATGGTGCTGATTCTGTTGTTTTGAACAGGATGTAAGAAATTTAGTCCTGTCAAATTTAGTCGCCATCTATCGCGGTTACATATATAAATACCCGCAAATGAAGATGGCAAAGACTAATTTGACAGCTTTAATATGTTCTATCCTTTTTCAATAATGTTCGTAAGAAAGAGATGTGATTTACAACAGAATTGGCACCACTATATTGTTTTACATTTCATTGGCCTATGTTTCACCACAATTTCACCATGGTTAGTGAATTTAGTGATAATGTGACCAAAGTAGTTAAGCAAACAATGCTTAGTAAGGAATTGGCTGTCAAGTGCAGCTGCCAATCACCCCAGTAAGTGCTTGGATTAGAGATATACTATATACGCATAGCTTTTTATACCAGGAACAGGTGAAACCGCAGGGGACAGCTAGTACTTGTTATAAAGTAGGTATGTTCTATTTTTACCTCTTATCTGCCAATGCCAAATGAATTATTGTTTATTTAATAAATCAGTGGTGGCTCATTATGATGTGGCTCTTATTTCATCAATCAACCACTAATAAATGTTATCGAATGGCATAGTACAAGAAGAACATTAGTGGGCTGTCAATATGTGGTAACCTTTTCTCTGTCATTTAAACTTAATGGTATTCCTGTTTTAAAAGTCCAAATAGCAGAATATGCAGAGCTATATATCATTTTAAGATCCATTTTATGTACCATGTTCATGCAAATACAATTTCATTTCAATATTTTCATGGGTTTCACATCCCAATGCTAACACATATTCCTATATCATATTTGACATAAAAATATGATGAATGAATTGAATTAAATTACACAGTAGGATTTAATTATCACTGCTTCTTTGTTTATGTTTTGTCTTATCTTTAAATAAGAGATAGGTATTGTAAATATTCTTTAAATTCTCTTTTCGAGTATATGGATTTATCGGCTTACCTATTTACGTTATTTTAATTTTGAGTGATTGTCTGGGGCGAATCAAAGGAAACACGCGAAAACTATCAAAACTTTACTGTTTTGTATCAATAGTTCTATGTCTTAATCTAAAACATATGCCCACGTGCGTTTACATATTTTGGCTTCAATAAGTGTGAATAGGAAAAGGTTTAATCATTACAATATATTAACTCAAGAGTCTAGATCACTGGTCTCCAAGCTTTATAGCTCAAAACCACACTGCCTCCTCCGCTAAGTCCCAATAGTCCATACAATAAATAAATTGTTAGGCCATACAAAAATGGACTTTTAGCAAAATATTTTTCCAGACAGTATAGTTTATTCATTATTAGTATACTCCATAGATCACACTCTTAAGATGAATAGATAATATTGTTTGAGTGAAAGATGGATCATTCTAGTTACTATTTCTAAACCATCGCAAACCAGATCATGATTTGTTAATACAAGATCCAATGATCACACACAGACACCCACATAAAAACATGTCCACACATAATATGTTAGTAGTTTAGTTAAATAATTGTAATTTTATGGCTATGGAAGAGTCTCCTAATACAGGTGTTGCATGCTTAAAAGCAGGCTCCAACCACTATCTAAATTATGTACAAAATGTATGTGTTGAAAATAAATTATTTCTCTGTCTTGTCCTGACTGTATCAATATACACCCTTAACACTCAACATACAATTTGCAATATACTCCTTTTAAGGTGTTGGTATACATTAGGAAAGGATTTCATGAAATTCCACCCTTATGGTGGTAAAACACAGGGACAAACCTAGGTATAGGTATATACCTATATTTTCAAATGTTTCAATAGTGCTTTTTAAGCTTTCGCAAACTAATATAATATTAATGTCTCAATACCCCTGGACAAAGTACATTTTGTTGCGTTTGCGTGAATAGAAACGTTACAAAATTTATGAGATTGAAATTTGGTTATGCTAGGATCTAGCGTATCCTTATAACGTTTTGTAACTCATTTTGTAACATTTTCATGTGCACAAACGCAATGAAATGTACTTTGTCTAGGGGTACTGGTCTGTTCTCTGTTTCTAATATGTCTGAACTGTGTAAATATTTATGTAATTGTGGTTATAAAATTGAATACAGGTAGTATAATTCAGTCAACTCATTGACATAATGATTTCAAATCTAAATTGTGAAACAAATCTATAAAGGACAATTTTATGGCTTTTCTAATATCTTTACAATACATATAACTGTATAGTACATGATCATAACTAATAAACTTACATTTACAGACAATGCAAGTATTGTTTTAAACTATATCCAATTCTATGGGTGTGTACAATGCTAATTAGTATACCAAGCTTGTTTCACATTCAAGGTCATTCCATACATATGTTGTTTATCTAAGCAATCAGCTTTGAACAATGGATTATATAAAAAAGGTATTCAAATTAGATATCCCGCTAAAAATCTAGCGAAAATCAGTTTCATAGTTCTCTTCAGATACGTATTTCTATTTAAATATGGAATTTAAAGCACCAACTCGTTTTAAATGGTTTAAAAAAAGAATTTATCACTTTTTTAAATTAAGACTATTAAAGCCGTGCTCCACGACATAATCCTATGAGCAGGTTCACCTCGTTCAGAACATAAACTGGTTTATTGGGCGAGGTAAGTGCCCATTTTCAACTCGCAAATAAAACGATCGTATTTTTTATCAACAGACATTTAAAACGTTGTAATTAGAGAGTGAAGCAAAAAAAGTATTTTAGAAAGGCCCCCTACCTTGTACACATCGCCGTAAGTGCCAGAACCGATCCTCTGGATAAGCTCGTATTCATCTTGAGGGTTTCTACGCGATATATCCGAACTCAAAACACCACCACTATGCGCCATAATCACTATATAACACTATACTAACATTTATCTACACTTTCATCTCATTATTCACATAATTATTATCACAAATTGTCGTGAAATTAATTATTTTTCTACACAAAAATCATCGACATCATTTGACGTTTGCCACAGTGCTATTCTAGATGTTACCAGAATAAATATCAGTAAACTACCATTTTACAAAAGTTACAATAATTTATATAAAAAAATACCATTTATAGTCGTAGAGTAGGAATGGTGTCAGCCATAAAGTCCAATTGTAGGCAGACAGGCTACTAATATAATAATAATTACGAAAGCGAGATACGTATATGTCAAAACGTGTATGTATGAGCAGGACTAAGTGTATTTTTATCCCTATCTCGCATAGTTTTTTTATTGTTTGCCCTCATTGTCGTTGGGGCCAAACAAGTTTGATTTGTTTGGAAAAGATGATGATGATGTTGATGTCAGCTGTCAAAACCTAATCGTATGTTATTTGTGACTTAGTACATATTCTCAAAGATATTGTTTATTGTGTGATGGTGAATTGTTGTGTGATTACCTTTCATCGCTCTTTATTTTTTTTAACTGATACAGTAAGTAAATCAAAGGTTAATGCAAAAATAGATACCTAATGAATAAAATAAAATAAAAATATTCACTGACAGCCAGTCTACCTACATACTCAATTTACGTTTATAGCGTATTTCTTTAAATTTATTTTTTGCACTATTCCCTCCATATTTATTTAATAAAAACATTTTGCTCCATTTAAATTATAAAACTTACTAAACGCAGAACTACTCAAAGGAACAATCCGCCAAAATTGCACAATAACAACCATTAGTTTAATGAATTAATACCTGCTAGAATGATCGTACACGTTTGTTTCTTTTGTTTTTGGAATACTACTTACAATAAGAATAGGTAGCAATAGTTATATTCAGGGTTTTTATGGCTTTAATAAAAATATAGTCATGTAATTAATTAAGCCAATAATGTACAATAGTACTTGCGCTGATCTACACATTTTCTTGAATCACAAGCTATATACTGAGCACACTATGCAGATATATTCACACCGAGCTATAACAACTAAATATTTAAATTCCTGTAACAGATTACAAACATTTTACACACCTTTTTTAATTCTTTATTCATCTAATAGTATCTCTAATTCAAGTTTTATACCTGATTGAGTTATTGAAATATTTCTTTTAAAAAAAAAAATTATATATTGAGGAAAAAACCCTTGTAGCAGTCACGGTTCTATGCTTATATAGTATCCTTTATTTATTTGTAATTTTTTTATTACAGTAAATTTCTACTAAATTCTTTACGGTTTTTTTTACCATTTACACTATAGTCACACTGAATACTATTGTCAATGAATGTCACACATATTTTGTCTATAGCCAGCACCAGCAATCGACAATCTTTTTTTATTTCTACAAGATTTTGAAACTCTTGTTGATTGAAGAAGTTTATTTATTCACACGACTCAGACGACTTCAGAGTAGAAATTAATTATTCGGGTACTAAATTATTGACTAAGTTCATTCCGTGGAAATACCTAATAATCTGTCAATACTTCTTTATATAGCGGGTCTCGAACATTTTGAGCACAGTGTTCACAACCTGAAGCCAGGCAGCTATCGTACCAGGGCCGTAAAATTATCGTATATGCTCGAATATGGATCAAAATTATCGTATCCATCAGGAAAATGGCAAAAATACTTTAAAAAATCATATGAAACGTGACAATAATATATTTTAAATCTTGTAAACTTGTTTTTTAAATGAAAAAAAAAAATAGTTCACGCCAACATCTCGAATTTATAAAGAAGAAATAATGTTAAAGGATAGAGACACATGAAAACAAGCATATTTTTTAAAAGTTTAACTGAATAGATTCTATATTTGCGAGAACAGAATACACAAATATTAATGAAACTTAATATTTTATATACAAATTCGAAAAGATAGATTCGAATAGAATAACTGCCAACACTTCACCACATCGAACGACGATATCGATCGCTGATTGGAAGATAGTAGCAAGATTGCGTCATGAAGCAACAGCATGTGTTCCTAATATGTTCCTAAGAAACAAATGAGCCAATACATGGTGCTGACACTAAAAAAACAACTGTAATTGTGATTAGGCTATTGGCTATCTGCGTAATCATCAAATTTTTCATCAGAATGGGAATTATCGTACAATCTGCGTACGATAGCCGTGTACCATCGTACATCGTACGTAGTTATGAAATTATCGTACATGTACGATAATTATCGTACGGTTGCGAACACTGTTTGAGCATTCTGACAGTGCGACATAAAAGAGTGGATATTAATTATTCTGGTACTAAACCGTTTATTCCGTGGCAACACCTAATTTACTGTCAATAAATAGCGCGACTGAAATATCTTGAACAATGGTACCATTTTTTTATTAGTGTTAATACAAAATTAGCAAGTATCAAGATCTATTTTATAGGGTTAAAATCAAATTAGATCAATCATCAATTTAATATTTTTATCAATTTTATTTCTAATACGCAGAGTTGCTATGTAAATGACGGTGGCGCCCTCATTATTTTCTACTATTATGTCGACCGGTGATTCTATCTCTATGATGTCGAACATTTTATAATCAGTTTTTTAACCGACTTCAAAAAAAGGAGGAGGTTCTCAATATGAATGTTTTTTAACTGTATGTCTGTTTTGAGGTCAGTTTCTTCTAAGCTTTGTGTGCTTACCACCTTCGACCGCGTCATTACTTACCATGCCTTGCCATGGTGAGATTGCGGTCATTAAAACAGTAAAAAAAAAAAGACAATAATAATATAATAAATTCATTTATTCAGGTAATTTACACCCATTAATTTCACAACAAAATATTGCACATATAATAAATAATCATAATAATAATAAAAATTAGATAAGCATACAAATAAACAAATAAACACTGAGAATAAAAACATTACATAACTAAAGTCGTCTCTCCGGTACAGGTACAGCGACATGTCTGTTGGAACAGTGCCGAATAAAAGGACAGTCCAACCTTTCCCCAATCATCGCTAACACGTTGTTGGAGCTAGCCCTTACTCTGCGCACCAAGGACGCGGCGCGCTTACGAATAGTCGCGTTAAAACAGTCGGTGTGCGCTTCCGCGAACATTCCCGAAGCGCTGCAGTATCTGGGCAACCCCATCACCGCCCTGAACGCGTTATTGAACTGTACGCGGATGGCGTTGTAACTTCTATGGGTATAGTGCACCCACAGGCTGCACGAGTACAGCGATGCACAGTATGCTCTAAAGAGCGTAACCCTTACCTCGCTTGAGCATCGCGCAAACCTGCGGGCGACCATGTTTGCTCTAACAGACAGCGCCCTCCGCTCCCGTTCCATGTCTGCATGATCCTTGAGATCGACAGTCAAAATATGCCCCAGGTACTTAAATTGGTTAACCCTTTCCAAAGGAACACCATTGAGCCTAACTGGTGGTATACTCCTAGGACATTTTGCACTGGCGGTCTCAAAGATCATAAGCTGAATCTTTTTTACATTATACAATAATCCGTGGCCACAAGTATATTCCTCACATGTCTGCACCAGCTGCCTCAGGCCACAGACTGACGCGCTCAGCAGCACCATATCGTCAGCGTAACTTATATTATTGATACAAACACCGTCAATGTGACAGCCAACATGCTGACTGCTGAGCGCTCCAATCAGTCCATTCATATATAAATTAAATAGGGTAGGTGATGTTAAGCCGCCTTGCCTGACTCCACATTCGAATAATAAAACCATATGTTAATGTTAAAATGGTATATTTATTACAATCCAATATCTCCGGCCGGCATTCGTGTAACGTCTTACAAAATTTGTTTAACGCCGACACATCAATAATAACCTCTAACACTTTATTATAAAATTATATAATCTTTTGGTACAATCCATTTTAAGTGCACTTTTACAAACGTTACGACATAGTGACGTAAAGGCTACTCTCGAGTTAAGCTGTGGAAATTTAAAATTTCCGAAAATAAAAAGAGAAATTGGTTAGGTACATATGAGCACTAGACTGAATGAGAGACTACCTTTGCCACCAAAAATATTTACAACAAACAACCATATTTTGAACGCGTTTCTATTTTTGAAAATCGTACACACATTTATCCGCCTCTTGATTTGTTTACAACATGCATTCTTATTTTATATTATACATTTGATAATAATTTATATAATTCATCTGAAATATCAAATGGAAGACCAAAGACATAATACATAGAAAAGTATAAGCAAGAAAAGTATTAGATTTGCATGTATTATTATGATACGTTTAAACACATAATTTTGGATATATGTTAGGTACTTAGACACAACTCATTGGTAATATCATATTCAAACATTTCTATTGCAATAATCAAACAATTATAGACAGACAATGCACAATCAACAAATTATAATAAAATCAAAACATATTGTAAACAAATCATCTGTGCCCTTAATTTTTAACAAAATTTGATTGATATACCCAAATTTGAGATAATTTTTTCGATTCATTTAATAATTATAAATTAATAACTCTTCCACCGATTTTGTACTAAATGCTATCCATAGTTTTATTTACAGAGAAACAAAATCAAAACAATCATTTATTTGGTAAAAGCGCTTGGAACATCGAAAGTAAAATATTGTTTTCGAAAAAATAGCATTCGTTTAGAATTCATTGTGATATTTGGATTATAAATAAAATTTTGGAAGAGATGGTACTATCAAGCATGCTTTGGCACTTCACCATAGATAAATTATTACATTTATATTTTTTTTTATAATTTTTTATTCGCGTAATGGGAAGTTTAAGAATCAATAGTTACGACGCCTCTATTACATTAATGACGAAAACATTTACAAATTTAACCTATTAATCTATTTTAATCAAACAAATATACACACACAAACAATCTAAAAATTCATCTTTAATTAATGGAACGAGATCTGTTCATAAAACGGACATTTATTTTATCTAGAAACATATTTCTAGCGTAACTTGAAATTTGTTGGAGCCATTCACTCGAATACAACAATGTGGGGTGCTGCAGTAATAAGTTACAGGATACATAAAATAATTTCTCTCAAATGGGACAGTGTTCACACACAGCGAATTACCTAATTAATTAATTATCTATTATAATTATAACCAACGTCAAACAATTACATCTAATGGTAATTAAAAGGGGAAAAAAGTATCTTAAAAATTAATAGTAACATTAAATAAAGGGATTAAAAAAAACAGGGGACTATTATTAATTTCGAAGGAGACATATATCTACTGCAGAAATATAACATACTCTTTTGAATAAATAAATTCCTCTTCTCGTTATACTTACTAACGCATGAGCAAAGCGTCCATGTTTCATTTCTCGTAATGCATCACTATTTTGTCTCGTTTTTTTTGGAATTTGAGGTTAAACAGCTGACGCTTGTTGGACATTTTTAACTAGATTACAGTTGCCCGGTTGGCGTAACAGTCTATATTATACTCTATAGAGTAATGATAATTGTCTATTTACGATAACAGATGGCGCTTTTTTGTTTTGTTATTATATAATCTATGCCACGATTTCACCTTCTGTTTGCGCGCGCTCTTGTCGCTCTAACGGGAGTCTTTTTAGCTTTACTAGAGGTTTTTTTGGCGCTACTACGCTTAGTTTTGGTGGACTTCGCAGATTTATTGCTCTCTATAGAGTTAATACGTCTGTCCGACTCGAACGAGAACGCTGGGATAACACTTTTGACTTCAGAGGGAGATAGACTGATCTCAAGCCGTCTCCGTCGCGAGCGAGTCATTCGTACATCTTGGTCAACGTCTAATTTCAGTGGTGGTAAAACCTTTTGAGTCTTTTTAGGTCTGGCAACTTTTCTTTCTTTACTTGCGCTACTTTTGCGCGATGCACGTCCATTTTGCCCCTTCTCCCGCAAAACAGGCTTGGTAATCTCTTCATATTTCCGTTTCCTAGTGACTCTAGTGACGACAGTTTTTTCATTTTCAATAGATTCCTTTGTTGCTCTCTCTTTCTTTTCTGCAACAGTTTTCCTAGGCGTACGTTTCGGTGTCTTTTTCTTACTATTCTCAACTTTCCTACTGCGTAGTTCCCTTTCGCCGTTAACTTCGTCCTTCTTACTTTGTCTAGTTTCGATTTTTCTGCGTTTTCTCGGTACTGGCGATTGGGATTTTGTCTTTTTAACGCGACTCGTCTTTGGGAAGGCTACTTCAGTGCCGTCTAGGCCTTGACTGCTTTCGATATAGATATAATCGTCTAATTTGGACCTGGATTT
Source organism: Polyploca ridens (assembly GCA_951394255.1). NCBI lineage: Eukaryota > Metazoa > Arthropoda > Insecta > Lepidoptera > Drepanidae > Polyploca > Polyploca ridens. Next base: position 8,012,585 of record OX596269.1, on the reverse strand, counting down.
GGAGTATGTTTTCTCTACAGGTTTGACGGAGGGTACGTCGTCAATATCCGTGTAGTTTGGTTCGTTAGCTTCATTGACGGGGGTATCTAGTGTATTCGCCTTGATTAACTCTACATCGTTCTCTATGGAGTTCTTATTCATTCTATTCTTAAGGTTGTTAATTGTTTCTAATAGGGAGGTATCTTTGACGTCTTCGTCTGTCTGTATGTCTTGTGACGTGCTCGGTTCTGAGGCGCTTGAGCTGCGCTGTTTGTTCTTATTGCGTCGCTTGTAGAGGTCCGCTTTGGTCATGTCCTGTGGGCGAACAAAATTGATGATTATTATTAATGTACCTAGAGAATTCTAGTAATGTTATTTGGCTGCGATCTTCTGTAAGGTGGGAGATACTTCCCCAGTCGGGCACCTCTAAATTTTGGACATATGAACCCATAATGGTAGACCATTATGGGTTCATAAGAATGAGAATTTTTAAGGTTGGCTGGCTATGTTGAAAATCTGTCGCCAAGCACCTATCGGTGTATTCCGACAGCTGCACTTGAGAGCCAGTTCCTTCTAGACTTTGTGTGTGCACTATTTTCAGCCACATCATCACTTACCATAGTGAGATTGTGGTCAAACACAGGGCTATACACAGTAAAAAAAATACATTTATGTTCGCGACAGAGGGTGTACAAACAAACAATACTAACAGCAAGTTTGAAGGTGTTATTGTCGTCGGTGTTGATCCCAAGGTCTGCCAGTAGAGCGCCGGTGCTGGGCCTCAGCGCAGGATCCACACTCAGAAGCATAGACACTATGCGCTTGCTGTCTGATGATATCTTGTCCCATGCCGGACCTGAAGACAAACAATTTGTTATTAATGTAGGGTTATAGTCGCTATCCCTAGAGATTTAATATAGCAACCTTTGTTTTATGTCGAGGTATGAAAATTAGCTAAAGAATCAGGTCACAGGCCGAGACGCGATTTCAAAGTCAAAGTAATTTATTCAATTTAGGCCCCAGAAGGGCACTTATGAAGGACATTTACTGAAGTTACCACCAGTTCGGAAATCGGCCTTCAACTTAGAAGAATCCGGCAAGAAACTCAGCAAATTATATTTTTTAAATATTTTTTGGACAATCTGACTATGTTTGGCTTAAAATACGAACCCAGAGCACGATTCGCGTAGACTGCTTTCGTACAACTACGTCATGCATCATAATGAATAATATTAGATTTTTTTTTATCATACAAATGTTAAAAAAAGTTTTTTTGAATGATTAGTACCTATTCATTGGGCACTTTATGTGGACTGTGTTTCTAAGACGAATAAAAAGTCAAAAACTCAAATTCAAAAAGCATTTATTCAATTTAGGCCCTGATAAGGCACTTATGAAGGAGAAAGACGAGGTCACGGAGAATACGACAGAAAGAGGAGAAAAGCTAGATGATACATACCCTCCATGGTAAAGTTTCCAGCTCTGATTCTATCCATGAAGGCGGTGATTGGTTCTTTCTTGGAGGTGGGTTGGAATGGAGCCTTGCCGCATAGCATGCAGTACTGAAACAACAAAAATACATTACAAATTATATACCACTATCTGCCCGGCGCGACTTCGTTCGCGTGGTGCTACCCTACCCTATGGTGCTACCCTACCCTACCCTATCAAAACCATCCAGGGCGCAAACGCATACAAAAAAAATCAACTGTACTGTATGTGTTTGTCACTGAACTCCTCGTGGTGGTTTAGATTCACAAATCAGCTCGGCAGATGGCGCTGCAGTCGATAATATAACCAGGGCGCCACCCAAACGCATACAAAAAAAAACATTCAAATCGGTCCAGCCGTTTAGGAGGAATTCAGTGACACACGTGCAGTAGAACTTTATATATAAAGATAATCAAAATTTCAAGGTTAGTGTGAGGGTTATTTACCATTTCTGCTACGCTATACGTTGCAAGTTCGATTCCCATTCAAAACATTGTCTCTGCGCTCTGATTGGCCACGTCAGTACACACGATGCATGTAATTGATCCTTACCATTCAAAATCAGTGCAAAAGCACTAACTAGTTGCGGAATTGGATTGTTCGGTATTTCTACTCCAGAGGGATTTTCCTCGATGGGATCAATAACAAGACTATTAATAAGATAGGTAGACTTTTTGGTGGGAACTTGCAGAGTGACGTTGCGTTTTCATTTTTATTTATGTATGTTTGGTGGTATTTTACCAAATAAAGATCATCCATGTCCAGTGAAGTGAAATGAAATGAATTATGTGTATCATGACTTTTCAAGTTATCTCAAAAATCCGTGAAGTTTTAATACAATGACCACCATTGTAGTAAAACATGACTTTTATGGACAGTGACTGACTGAGGACTATGTTTGAGTGATAATTATTGTGACTGGAAATTATAATATAACTCGACACTGGCAGAAATAAGTCCTAATTTGGATTTGGTTGCCAAACTTAAAACTAAGAAGAAGAATATAGGTACTCACAAATATAACTCCGATACTCCACATATCGCAGGCGCGTCCATATCCCGGCGCGGCAGCACTTCTCGCGCGGGATACCACTTCTGGCGCCGCATACGGTAAACTGAACACAATAACACATATTAAACTATGTCTATGGGTTCCAAAACCCCTATGTCTTATTCTAAGACTCTATTTGGGGTCGAAATAAATTTTTTGAAAAAAAATAAAAAAACATTAAATTTCTGAATAAAATGTATGGGAAAAGTTTTTGTGTTATTTCTAGTGACTTAATCGATCGATCGGAGGATAAGGATCGATTAGTTATTTTTTTTTGAAATACTCCGTTTTCTTGCTGAATATCTTGAATTTCTGTATATGCATCGGCATATACAGAAATTCGGTACAGCAATAATTCAAAAAGAAAGGGATAATTATTTACAAATTTCATAGAAATCCACGTAATCCTAACTTAATATTATAAATGCGAAAGTGAGTTCGTTTGTTTGTTACGCTTTCACACCTCAACTACTCAACGGATCATCATGAAATTTGGCATGCAGATAGCCTATGGTATGAAGAAGGACATAGGATTTTTATCCCGGGAACGCGGGTGAAACCGCGGGGGACAGCTAGTTATAAATAACACAAAGTTTTCAGCTATACACTATTAATATAGTACGAAGTAAATATAAGAAATCACTGAATTAACAATTAATAAAAAGAACCGTTCAAATGCATTACAGACACATTCTTATATGGGGCCTTTATTATTTGTTGTTATAAAAAAAATATATGTTGTTATAAAAAAAAAATATGTTGTTATAGCGGCAATAGAAATCCACATTCAGTGAGAATTTCAACTCTACCAATTTTGGTTCAGACGGGCGGACAGTGGAGACTTAGGAATAGTAATTAGGATCCCGTTGGCACCCTCTGGTTAGGGAACCCTAAAGAGATTTTGTAAATAAACTCAAATTGCTAATACTAGTCAACCTCATATAATATTACCTGAAACAAGGCGTCATCATTCTGGACCGATCATCACAGTCGGGCGTGCGTCTCGCGAAACCAAAGTCCACAACTTTCACTATCGCCTCGTTCAGCCTATTGCTTGATAGTAGAATGTTCTGTGAACAAACAATTACCATTTAAAATATTTCTAATGGCAGACAGCATTTGTGTAATGCACTGTGATTGTGTGTAATAATGTTGTTTAGTAAAGTGTAGTATAATTGTGTAAAGCGTTATGTAGTTTTATCTATGAATAGTTTAATTATCTGTAAAGTGTAGGGATATTATGTATAAAGTATAGTGTGATTGCATGTAGTATAGTGTAATTATGTGTAGAGTAGTGTGATTGTGTGTAATGTAGTGTAATTATGTGTATGGTGTAGTGTGATTGTGTGTAGTGTAATTATGTGTAAAGTGTAGTGTGATGTGTGGAGTGTGGTTGTATGCAGTGTAGTGAAATTGTGTAAAATGTAGTGTGATCGTGTGTAGTGTCAGGTGGGCTTGTTAGCCACTATAGTAGTATAAAAAATGTAGTTTTGTGTAATGAAGTAACTACTCGTATAGTGTAATTGTGTGTAATATAGTGCAATTCGTGTGGTGTAATTGTTTATAATGTAGTATAATAATATAACATACCTCAGGCTTCAGATCCCTGTGCACAGTCCTCCTGGCATGCATATGTCTAACAGCTAGCGCGAGTTGTGCGACCAGTCTCCGCGCGACCGTTTCCTCCACACCACCACCAGTTCCACCAGCTATATGCGCCGCCAGCTCACCACCTGCTGCCAGCTCTGTTACTATGTATGTGAACGCCTGAAACAACAATACGACATTACTAACCTTAAAAAATAATGTTTACAGATAATTTTTTCATCATAGGCCCTAATATTTTTTTTTTCATTTCACTCACACACACACACAGACACCCCTACACATTCACAAAACACCTCTTCACATTCACCACACACCACTCGCACAAACAACGCATACACACCTCCTCATCCAGTAAAAACGCAAAGAGGCTTTTGCAGTTATTTTCCTCATCTTTATTTTTATATTATTTTTAATTTTTGAAGTTATTTGAATGTAAAATCACTAGCGCAGATTACATCTATGCTGTTTGTTATAAAAGACTACGAGTAAGGTTTAAAGTAAGAGAGAACCCTGATACCCATAACACAAGTTTAATCTTAGCTTGGGAGCCAGGAGTTTCAACTGATCTGTGACTTCAATTGTACAAAACAAACTATTGTGTAATTTTTTTGTATAAGCCACATTTTTGTAATGATTAGTTTTTGTTAATTGTAAAACTGCAAATAAAGAAATTTTATTATTTTATTATATTATATTACGAATAAATAAATAAATGAACGTTTATTTGTCTCCAACTTAAAAATAACATAATAAAACAAAAGTAAAAAGTTATAAATAAAAGCAGAGACAAAAAGGTCTAGTGCTCAGCCATGGCTGTGGATAGGCATATCGCACAACCGCTGATATTCTGCACTAGCCTGACATTAAATAATGAGTCTGCATTCAATATACAATAATATAATATGTGATTGAAATAAATTTAAAATAAAATAAAAGTAATAATCCACAAGTAATGAAGTCCTAAACTAGGCCATAGATTGCTTTGAGATAAGCCAGTTGTAGCATTTGACGCGGAAGCTAGACGTCAGTGGCAAGTTGCGTATTATTAATACGGTACCATTGATTCTACCGATTACCTCCGAATGGAGGAGAGACCCGGATCTGAGACTCAAAGACCGATGCCCGTTTCTGCCCTCGTCTTGATAAGCATGACCAGCAATTTTAAACTAACTAATATTACAAATGCGAAAGTGAGTTTGTTTGTTACGCCTTCACGCCTCAACTACTCAATGGATCATCATGAAATTTGGCACACAGATAGAAAATGTTCTGGGTTAACACATAGGATACTTTTTATCCCGGGAAAACATACGATTCCTCGGGAATGCGGGTGAAACCGCGCGGGCTCAACTAGTCTTCCATAATAATGATACAACTCGCTGTCCCGAGCGGTTTCACCGCGGTGTCTAGTTTCAGTAACAAACATACATACATACTCACAAACTTTCGCATATTTTTTTTTATACCACTATGGTGGCAAACAAGCATACGGCCCGCCTGATGGTAAGCAGTTACCGTAGCCTATGGACGCTTGCAACACCAGGGGTATCACTCGCGCGTTGCCGACCCTGCAGAAATCTCTTCAGACCCTTTTTGAAGAACCCCATGCTGTATTCCATTGGGAAAACCACGGCGGGCTATAATATTATAATAGGAAGTAATATACTTACGGAATCGTGGAACACTTCATGTAGCGTGATCACGTATGGACACCCTTGACACGCCTTCAGCAACTCTATCTCTTGCTTAATGTCTTTCTTTTGAGTTGAGATTATCTGTAAATATATTACATAATTTAAATTAACTCATTACTAGTATTTTAAAAGTACTTATATTACAGTTCAGTTAACTAAATCTGGCACGTTCCCAGTACTCACACATATGCAATTACACGATACAGTATGTTTTATTACATTATTGCTTCTAATCAGTCAGTCAATTCTAATGGACGAATGCAAAAAAATATCACTCCACAGATATACATCTAAATAGATGCCGCGAGTGTGACTTTGCGTGAAAAAATCTGTGCAAAAATTTAGTCGAATGTGCTTCTTTTGAAACTGTTTCGCGCGGACAGGGAACTCGCATGCGGCTGCATGTCCACCAGAGATGTGTAGCGAGGGATGTGTTTAACTGACGAATAGGATAGCTTCATTTTCACCATAAAAATCTAATAATAAATCTTTATTTTCAGGCATCTTGTGGCCCATATAAACAAACTAACATAAATATTATAATAAAACAATGCCAGCCTAACAAAATCAATCTTGTGACATTATGGTACGTACATAAAAAGTTACACGCTTGGTTTTGAGACGGATGGAGGGACTTGCTGTATCTATTTAGATTTATGTCTGTGTACCACTCTATATGTATGAACAGTAGCAAAAGCAAAACAATAACCTGTCTCCTTCTTACTCATAAGCTTGACCATGCGCGAGAGAGACGAACAAACTTTTCATGATGCGCATGCAGTGCGACGTCACGCTTACCGCTTATCACAAGCGCGACGTGTAAATGTGTTGAACGTGCCAGCTTTAGTTATACGACCTGTATATAAGTGGTAAATAAATTACTAACCTTAACAGCATACTCCTTGCCAGTCTGTCTGTGTATGCACTTTCTACACACCGAGTAGGATCCGTCGCCGAGCAGCGGAGTACTCAGATCTACTGCATACTTTTGAAAGAACGGTGAATCCTGTTGATAAAGATATATACAGTTATTTATGTCAAAATTTTGCATATACTATGTTGTTCATGATATGATCGTTCTCTAAATGCAAGATTAAAATTATAATAATCATATTTTGGATAGAAAAACACTAACAATGGTGCCGATTCTGTTGTAAATCGAACTAAACTAATTTTAGTCACATCACATCTCGTTTTTAAAAAGGATAGAACATATTTCTATATTCTATGTCAATAAAGATTATTATTATATTTAAGGCGCGGACTGACTACGATTTTGACAGCACTCGTTCTTCACTGGAATAAGGTTGAAAATGGTAACTCTATGAAATGGGCTGTTATTTACGGGTTTTCTTTAGATTATACAGAATATACACATTAAGGCGGCCCTCTGTGGCCGGCGCAACTTCAACGCAAGCATAGTCTAAAAGCTTGTTGTTTCATCCAACGTAATGTTTGACTGCGAAAAAAGAGAGACAGCGTCATAGCCGTCGGTTATCAGTCGGTAAATTCCGCTGATCACTCGCGGCCGCTTCGCTAGGTCGTCATTAATGATTTCGCATTCATAAAACTTGTTCCAGGAGTATACTTCTTGTGAAAAAATCTTACAAGTTTGTGAAAAAAAAGTTAGTTATTTAGAATACATTTGCAAGCCTGGTATCTAAATGTTTTCTTTACTTTTACAATTTATAGGTACATTAGATATGGCCAAAGTTCAGGCAAAAACGCTGATTTTCGGAGGCTTTGACTGAATTTGTTTCACACTTTTTTTAAATTACGTTTAGATACACGGCTAGATTAGTGCACAAGATACTAATTTGTTCAAAACATCTAACGAAAAATGTTTAACAACGCCATAATAAGTACAGAGGTTTTGTATAAAAAGTATGACGAAGTGAGTCCTCTTAAATTGAATAAGTGTCCGGTTAACATTCTAATATAATTCTGTATCTTATATATTCTTAAAAATAAAATTGTTGTCATCGCTGAAAATACGGAGAATTTCGACGCGAAAGATTTTTTTAGACGTAACTTACGAATAGGACTAATTTGACAGGACTAAATTTCATACATCCTTTTCTTATGTTGTTTGTTAGAAAGAGATATAGTGAGACTAAATTTAGTTTAGTTTTTCTCCCCTTTGCTATATAGAAACTTTATTATTATTATTATTAGTTTTATTTATTTATTTATTTATTATCAACGCAATTAAATCTATTTTACCTTGGCTATCCATCCTTTCAGTTTGTCATGCTTCTGCCCGGTTGCTTGCATCCATATCTGATCGGAGATTATGTTCTCAGAAAACAAGATACTGGGTGCCACATACGAATAACCTGGGGAACATAAAATTTTGATTAAAACATTTATAATATTGACGTTTAATAAATAAATGTCTGGAGAGACAGAATGATCCTGATTGTTAAAAATTTAAAGATACTTAAATAAACTCTGGATTTTCAGCAAGTTAGATCTCTTACTGAAGTCACTAGCAATAGACGGCAATGGAAAGAGTTAGGAAAGGCCTTTGCCAATAGGCACACTCAGTAAGGTTTTTTTGAAGTGAAAACTTCTTTAGCGGCGTTGTGCACTTTTTGGGATGGTAAAAATGTTAAACTCGCGTCAGATGTCACGTGACCCTGATCGAAAATTCGTAAGACGGAGGGTTAGTTGCAAATTAGACTGTATTTATATTGAGGTTATGTTCAAATTCTTTTTTATAATATTTTCTAGCTAGCCGGAAGGTAGGTACCATTTTTGTTCCCATTTTAAGTTAATAAAAAAATCTTATTCAAAAGTATTATATGTACACGTATCTTGAACTAGCTTTCCCTTGTATAAAAACACTATGTGAAAAATGTCTAGTTTCAAAAATGCACAACGTTAATATTCAAGTATTCACTTCTGCCGGCACTCCCGGAGTGCAACCCGTTGTTTTTTTTTATATTGCTTAGGTGGCAAACAAGCATACGGCCCGCCTGATGTTAAGCGGTTACCGTAGCCTATGGACGCTTGCAACACCAGGGATCACTCGCGCGTTGCCGACCCTGCAGTCTTCACACCCTTTTTGAAGAACCCCATAATGTACTCCATTGGGAAAACCACGGCGGGAAGCTCATTCCACAATCTGAGCGTTGGATTCCCTTGGTGGTGGTTCTGTGGGCATTATATGACACTTACCAAGGAACAGCTTGTCGTGATGCTTGGGTGCCTGCGCTGGGGAATCTGTGGGTGGCATCCTGGTGAACTCGTCGGCGAAGTTGCAGGTGTCGGCCGCGTGCGACAGCTGGGGCACGAACGGCGCCACTATCTCGCGACGAGCCACGCACTCCCAGTCCAGGGTCTGTTGGTCATTACCACTTGTTATATAAGGTCCTTCTAAAGTTGTGACGGATATTTTTAGGGATGAATGTAAATTAGTAATCAAATAATTGGACTGTTTTACAAAAAACTTAAACCGACTTCAAAGTACACTAATAAGTAATCAAATCCTGATCTGATGACAATGGGACCAAACGGGAAGTGTACCCTTTCAAATAAAAAAAGAATTTTCCAAACGACGGAGTTAAGAGGTAACAAACATAAAAAAAAAACATTCCAATTGAGAACCTCCTCCCTTTTTTGAAGTCAGTTAAAAAACATATTAGAACAATTATCCGTCTGATGGTTCAAAAGAAAAAAATATTAACAAAATTTATGTAGATACCAAGTATTAATTTATAAATAATGTAGTATTTTCAATGTACAGATTATATTTCTAATATTGTTTTTTGATTACTAATGAATATCCGCCATAACTTTAGAAAGACCTTATATGTATAGGTACTTATTTTTTATTTAAGAAAATAATAATTCCGTGGCTCTGAGTTGTAGACCTCGCAAGTATTAATAGTGATTAATCTAGTTGGAGGCCTCCTAGGCCATGCAATCTCATTATGAGACGACATTAAAATAAATATTTTTGTATGGATCTCGCATCGCTAATTCATAACGTTAAACCAATTTGGAGACTCAACGCATTTGCAGGCAATCATGTTATAACATCGATGCAAGTATTCACCAAACAGTCAGCAGATTCCTAACGCTTAGAAGAGTTCTCACGCAAAATTACAACCTCTCATACAAAATTTATCAATTTGACAGAGAAGTTTCCTAACTTAGGCAATGGTTAGTGAAAATGGGCAATGGAAAATATTAAATACATACATAAATATATCTTAAACTTAACTAACCTCGGAACATATATCTAACCTGGAAAAACGAATGCCTTTTCAACTCCTCAGCATCGCCATCGCCGCCTCCGAGACGCCTACGCGGGTCTTTCACTAGGAGTCTGTAAATAACATGAATATACTATTACACCCATGAAAAAGACTATTACACCAATGAAAAATACTATCACACCAATGGTAAAGGCGATAACACCAATAGAAAAAGCTATCACACCAATGGTTAAGGCCATTACGGCAATGGTAAAGGCATTTACAAAAATTTTTTTATGTTAAATGGGTTTGCGTTTGACCTTCGACTGACCCCATGGAGTTATGACGAGGTCGAGGATGTAGCACGCTTACCCAGAAAAAGCCTATTCACTCTGGCCTTGAATACATATAGGTTATAGTTGTCGGGAAACACAGACCCCGGAAGAGAGTTCCACTCCTTTGCTGTTCGTATAAGAAACGATGAAGCGAAGTGTTGTGTCCGGGTACGCGGGATGTCTACAACGTATGGGTGGAAATTCTCCCGGCGTCTTGTGGTTCGATGGAAAAATGGGGATGGAGGAATTAGATTGAACAATACTGTAGCACACTCTCCAAAATATATCTCCAAAGCATCTGGATCTGCTACTGGTAGAATACTTAGACCTCAAAACAGGCAATAATACTCACTTCCTAATAAAGTCCTGCACTTCAGGACTGACATCAGGTGGCACAGGATAGCTGCAGCGCACTATGCGTTTGGTGATTTCCTGCTGGGTGTTCTTCTCGCCTTCCACTGTGAAGGGAGACGCACCGGTGAGGAGCTCGTAGGTTAGCACGCCAACCGACCACCAGTCTACTGCCTGAGGACAAGAATATGAGGATGTTTAGCCTTTACTGTATGTGAACTCTAGAGGGATCCCAAGATCGTGTCAATCAAAGGTTCACCTTCATACCAGGGATGTTATGGAGTTCCGTACCCGCAACTATTGAATAACCGAAATAATTTCATATCCGTAACCATATCAGAAACCGATATAAATTCATGTATCTATGTCCAGAACCGAAATTTCATAACTCTAACATCCCTGCTTGATAAGAATACTCGAGGTATTTGTCAGTTTTTCAGTGGGTTTTTTTGATTAACTGGGTTATACTAGCTACCATATACATATATTAAAAGTGAATTGTGGAAATCCTAGTTGAATTACGGAGAAACCACGCGATTTAATGAAGTTAAAAATACACGTACGTATGAAAGTAATGTCAACGAACGGTATGAGGTCTCGACGGTCGTGAATTACTGTTCATTGTCGAATTACCCCAAGTGACAAATTACAGACATGGTTGAAAACAAAGTTAATTGCGTATACGAAGAACGCCCTTATTTATTATTAAAATAAGGTGGTAACCATGCCAGGGTTTCCGAAAATCTTCTCCATTTTATATCTGATTAGAATTAGATCTCTGTTCAGTTATAATGATAACTCGTTAATTAATACTCCTTCTATTGGGTCTGGATTCCTGTCCTGCCCAAAAATACCTTTACATCAATATAAAGTGCCACCAATTTATCAGGTCAGGTGGTCAAAATTGTAACTAAAACTCTCATTTGAAAATATCTGCGTCTAATAATACTGTCGATGGTGGCGCCTCCCTGGTCTGTACAGGATAAGTTGGTGAGACAGTACCTTCTTTTATGTATATACGGAAATTACACAGATGATAAATTCGACCAACGACCGATGAAGGTCGAAAGTCCGGACGTTATTGAGAGGGTTATCTACATAAGATGTGTCACCGATGTTTAAAGGATATTTTCATGGGTTTTATACAGTAATTTCCAATGTAAACTATCGATAAATGTCTTGTTTACAATATCCATTGCATTAATGTGGCAACGCTAATAACAGTCGCCAAGGTTTCACCCGCGGAAACGCAGGCGCACGCTCGGGCAACTTCGGCTAACTTCGGCAGCGCTCGGCTACGCTCCGACGTGGAAAATACACGATTCGTCTTGGGAAATGTCTATTCGTACTTTTCTAAGTTTATTTTTATGACAAAGAATTTATGTTTTTGCCAAGAAATTCGGTCAAAGTGTGCGCCCAGAATGTCATGGGAACACTTGGCGATTTATTAATAGTTGGTAGGGCGGAGAATTATATTCCCTTGATCATTTGATAAGTGTGGTGGGCGGAATGCGGCCATTAGACTGAGATTTCAGAATAAAGACAAGACAGGCCTGATGGTAAGCGGAGGCGTATCGTAGGCTATAGATTTTAGGAGGGGATTACCTATGCGTTGCCTTCCTCTACAAAGCCTAGAATGCAGACTTGATTGGGATCAGATATTGTGAAGTGTCCTACCTAAGGTTTTCAATATTATCATTTTTCTCAAGTGCCTGTCATATTCTCTTGACTGATAGACAAGGTTAGACTGACGGTCAGACAAAGTAGATTTTTAATGTATAGATAGACAGTGACATTTCTGCATCACCCACCTCCACTTCTTTACCGTACGCTACTTTAAACTACGTTGCCAGGGGTTTAAACTGGTCTAAACATTACGGGAAGACCCAAAAGGCAACTATAGACCTATCCTTTAGTTTTAACGAACATGACATGACAAATTGTTTTACAATATGAACCGATGTAAGGGCATGGCAATGTCGTTCAGCCTTCCTTAAATACCACTGGACGGTAAGAGGCTGCGAAACTTTACCCTATAAGGGTCAACGTACCGGCCATCGATAAGACCGGAAGCGACGGATTATAGTACTGCGGATATGGACGTGTTTTCCTGATGATTGGTTAAATATGGGACGAATTTATCATAAAAGAAGAAGAAATCATAACACTGTTACCAAGCACCTACACGTCTGTTCCGTCAGCGGCCCTTAAGAGTGCGTACCAAGCCAGAAAAATATGGCAATGTCAGATGAAACAAACTTATGTCTAATCTTCGCGTGCAAATGAGATGGAGATAGCGTGTTCCGCGGAACAAAAATGAAAGCGCTTTTTATCTAAATAACTCGAATATCTTAAAAAATCGTTAGTAGCAGCCCTAGGTCATATGTTAGTGATATTATTTATCGAATTTTTGTCTTAATTAGATACACCATGAACGAATAAAACCGAAAATTCATTATTATTAGAGGTAGCTTTGTGATTTTTTTCTATCGAGGAAATTTCATTCCATTATGTTTTTGCTCAGAGAAAACCCTCGCGTATATAATGAAAATACCCATATAAAAATATTTTTTCATTTAAATACTATTTACTTGGTTAAATTTCAATTCTACCATTGTTATTTTGCTTTATACGCAGTCTTAAGAGCCAGTTCCTTCTAGGCTTTATGTCCTATCCAAAGGATTCAAATTAAGGCATATGGACAAAAAACTGAGCAGCTAGCACCTACACTTAACATTTATATGACATAAATTACCGCAATGCCGTACGAAGACCATAAGTAAAATTTGAAGTTTTCACTACACACTACATTACAAAATCAACCTAATCACCTCAGTGTTAAAGCATAAATCTCCGCATAGATACAACTCTTGGAATCAAACCTTGAACGTGATAGGACCGAGGCCGTACCGATACTCAAGAAGGTTACTCGTAATCGTTGATGTATATTTTTTTTAACAAACATTAACTTTGAAGACCTACAATAGAGTTGAGATTCCTTTGATTTATCATCAGCCAACGGTACAGCCTATTTAGCACTTAAGAATAGAAAAGACAAAGTTGAAATTTCTTTGGCTATACGTACTGCATCTGGGTCAACTGAATTGTGAATTTTTTGGCAAGCTATTGCTTAGTAACAGCAGCTATACAATGTTAATTTTATGTACGTATTGTATCTAAGGAGGTTATTGCACAGCGGGGGCAATTTAGACAGAAAACGGTAACATTAAATATGATTAACTAGCTTTTGTATGTGGCTCGTATCTCATAATTTGGAAACTGTAAGTATATATGAATATTCGTGAATTTTATTTTGGGATACAATGTGATGATAATCTTAAATTGTGGACATCTGTAGGAGAGGCTGTCAGCATCACTGAAATCGATGATAACTTAATCCGAATCAATTCTAAAATAAGTTCTAATTGGAATGATTAGTTGGTTCTAGTTTTGAATAATGTTCTGTTTGTAAGGAATCACAGGGGCGCAATCATGATTTCTTGCTTGTGATTTGTAAACGAGTAGGTATATCCTTAAGTTGAATAGGTCCAAATAAATTGCTTCGGTCGTGAGTCAGACAATTGCACCCATTGGCCCTTTATCCACTCTTGTCTGTGAACTGATTTCTTTAAATCCTTTTAAAAATGTATTAAAAAATACAGAAGCCGCTGCTTTAGATAAAATTGTAACTATATCACAGTAATACGAGCAAAGAGCACACACTTTGCATGACATTGGTGGTAGAGGCGTGCTCGTTTCACAAAATTATCGCCGAAACAAGGTCGAACCGCTGCTTTTACGTAATATTGTTCTTTACTGGTATTCTGTTGGGAGCTTATGAATTTGGGGAACGATAATAATATGCTTTGAAGTATTTGTTTGGATTATATACTGAGGACATGACACGCGGTCGTCTGATCCCAAATTAAGTGGAGCTTGGACTGTGGAGACCAGAGGACAGACATACGAGTACATATACAAGAAAGACAATCAGGCAGTTGGTCCAACTGATGGCAAGAACCAACCTTTGGACATCTGCAGTAATACCAGAGAATTGCTAAGTGTAGCAGACAGTGGTAACCAGGCAATCGAGTACTACAAAGTACCGTACCACCATGCAAATTCAATTGTATGTATTTAAAAGACGCTATCGAGATAACAAAAGAAGTTTTGAATAGAACTATTAAACTAGAAAATAGATTAGTTGAAATTAATATCTATTAACATAGGCAGAAGACACATGGTGTACTAACTTTAAAGGTCATGGAAAGTAATTTTTGCATACTCACGCCGAAACAAATAATAAATTATAATATTTGACCTTCATTCCTAAATTTAATAATAGACACGCGAATACATTAAATGTAAATTTTTCATAATAGGATGTTCCGGTTAGTTGGAAATGTTGGAATTATGTCGCTAGATTATACTTGAGCCGATTTACGAGGAAACCATTAGGCTTACAGTGTCAGACATACAGGCACTACATGATCATTATACATTGCGACAAGTTGTTATTTATTCTAGATCTGGTTTATACCACTTGTAATGTTAAGGACCCAGAGAAAACCTTGAAATCTCCATAGTGTAAATTTCAAAACAAAATTAAACTGAACAAAATGCTGACCTAAATTTAGGAAAGTCTGAACACTGAAAAAGAAACAAAAAGACACTAAAAAAGAATTAGAAAATGGCATCAAAAACCAATTACTGTAAGTAAACTAGACTATAACGGTTACAAGTTCAATGAAAGAAGCTACAAAGTGGTGTAACCAATCACCAAGCAGAATGTGCAAAATCTTAAAGTCATAAACAAAGAATAATAAACATAGATGCACAATATTGTGCAACATCACGTCTTGCACAATATTTTACAGGAACTATATGACGCTGCAAACTTTCTACGACCACGATTTATTCCTAAAACGAACACGGATTTCGCTAAAGCGTTTGACACTATAAGACATAATGTATTATGCGAAAGGTCGCATGCACTAGCGTACATTGTTCTTATGCAAGTTGTGTGGCAAATAGGCCGGACTATTTAGAACGGAGGCATACAAACCTAAATAGTGTGTAAATAATAACGTTTAAATTCTAAGCGGGCATTGGAACAGGTCAATAGACTATTTTAGATTAGAAAAACCTAATGATATTTAGTTCATCGTTTGCTTTAGTACTATTTAATTGGGTTACTTGACTTCTTGCGGTTATCAGTTTTGCCTGGTTGTTAGTGGATTTTTAACTGTAGTTCCAATGATGCTGAAAGTAATGGTCTATAAATAAATGATTGATATCAGAATGAAGGTATCGTGTCAATTTTAAAACAAAATATTTTATTTGGTAGAATTATAGTACCCACTTTATCAATTAAATATGTTAAAACTTCAAAGAAAATTATGAAATCCCTGAGATACGAATTATCTCAATCTCTGAAAAATAACAATCTGTTGTCCCTTGCTTGATATTATATTGGAAATAAGACAAATGCCATGAAATCATAGATCTCGATATTCTCGATGCATGAAATAGATTTCATCCGCACAATTCAGCAAAGCATCTGCTAAAGACGCAATAACGTGAAATTAAACAACAACCAGTCTCGACATTTATAGATGGTAAATAAAATCAACAGTTTTTAATTGAACCATTATCTTAATATATAAAATGATAAACTGATTGTTGATATATCAGCCCACAGCCCAAACCGCTGGAACTAGAGATTTGAAATTTTGCACAAAGATACCTTATACAGTGTAGGCATCCACTAAGGAAGGATTTTTGGAAATTCCACCCCTAAGAGGGTAAAATAGGGGATGACAGTTTGTATGCAAGTCCGTCAGTTTTGAAGTTAGGATCTTCAAATTTTGTGTTTAGGCTGACGATTGAAAATTAATGTGTAGTTATCTCAGCGTTTGTGATAATTCCACCACGGAAGGGAGGAAAAGGGGGATGAAGTTGGCTATGCAAGTCCTTCAATTTCAAAGTAAACTTCACTAAATGTATTATTATACGGTGTAGGCATTCAGTAAGGAAGGATTTTTGGAAATTCCACCCCTAACAGGGTAAAATAAGGGATGAAAGTTTGTATGCAAGTCCTTCAGTTTTGAAGTTAGGATCTTCAAATTTTGTGTTTAGGCTGACGATTGAAAATTAATATATAGTTATCTCAGCGTTTGTAATAATTCCACCACCGAAGGGAGGAAAAGGGGGATGAAGTTGTGTATGCAAGTCCTTCAATTTCAAAGTAAACTTCACTAAATGTATTTATTATACGGTGTAGGCATCCACTAAGGAAGATTTTTTGGAAACTCCACCCCTAACAGGGTAAAATAAGGGATGAAAGTTTGTATGTAAGTCCGTCAGTTTTGAAGTTAGGATCTTCAAATTTTGTGTTTATGCTGACGATTGAAAATTAATGTATAGTTATCTCAGCGTTTGTGATTATTCCACCACCGAAGGGAGGAAAAGGGGGATGAAGTTGGCTATGCAAGTCCTTCAATTTCAAAGTAAACTTCACTAAATGTATTATTATACAGTGTAGGCATCCACTAAGGAAGGATTTTTGGAAATTCCACCCCTAAGAGGGTAAAATAGGAGATGACAGTTTGTATGCAAGTCCGTCAGTTTTGAAGTTAGGATCTTCAAATTTTGTGTTTAGGCTGACGATTGAAAATTAATATATAGTTATCTCAGCATTTGTAATAATTCCACCACCGAAGGGAGGAAAAGGGGGATGAAGTTGTGTATGCATCTCCTTCAATTTCAAAGTAAACTTCACTAAATGTATTATTATACGGTGTAGGCATCCACTAAGGAAGGATTTTTGGAAACTCCACCCCTAACAGGATAAAATAAGGGATGAAAGTTTGTATGCAAGTCCGTCAGTTTTGAAGTTAGGATCTTCAAATTTTGTGTTTAGGCTGACGATTGAAAATTAATATATAGTTATCTCAGCGTTTGTGATTATTCCACCACCGAAGGGAGGAAAAGGGGGATGAAGTTGTGTATGCAAGTCCTTCAATTTCAAAGTAAACTTCACTAAATTTAATATTATACAGTGTAGGTATTCAGCAAGGAAGGATTTTTGGAAATTCCACTCCTAGGGGGGTACAATAGGGGATGAAAGTTTTTATGAAAGTTCGTAAGTTTTGAAGTTAGGATCTTCAAATTTTGTATTTAGGCTAACGATTGAAAATTAATTTACACATGTTTCAGCTTTTTTGACAATTCCACCCCCGACAGGGTGAAAAGGTATGGGATGTATGTAAGTCATTCAGTTTCAAAGTAATAGTCACTTAATATATAATTACACAGTGTAGGCAACCACTAAGGATTTTTGGATATTCCATCCTTAAGGAGGTTTTTTTTTTTTTATTATTTTTTTTACTGTTTATAGGCCTGTGTTTGACCGCAATCTCACCATGGTAAGTGATGATGCGGCCGAAGGTGGTAAGCACACAAAGCCTAGAAGGAACTGGCTCTCAAGTGCAGCTGTCGGAACACACCGAAAGGTGCTTGGCGACAGATTCTCAACTTGAGGGTGGTAGCCAGCCAGGCGGGTACTACAAAGTACCTACCACCGTGCTATGGTTTCCTCGCGATGTTTTCCTTCACCGAAAGCTCAAGCTCATTGTAGGATTCGAACCCGGGACCTTCGTCTCGGTATCCGACGTCACTACCACTGAGCTATCATCGCCTTAAAATATTAGGTAAAATAGGGGATGCAAGTTTATATGAAAGTCCATCAGTTTCGAAGTTAGGACCTTCAAATTTTGTGTTTAGGTTGACAATTGAAAATTAATTTATATGTGCCTCAACGTTTTTGATAATTTCGACCCCGAAAGGGTAAAAAGGGGGATGAATTTGTGTATGGAAGTACACTAAATTTATTATTTAAGCTTATGGTTATAAACTAACGCAACGAATATCGGGTGTTGTTGGAATTTGAACCCTTAAGGAGTGAAAAGGGGGATTAAATTTAGTATATGAAGTTCTTTATTTTCGGAGTGAACATTTCAAAATTTATTATTTCGGCTTATGGTATTGGCGTATTGAAATGACTCGCCTAAACAACATCAGTACATACACTCGAAAAACATAACCCTCCTTCCGGGTCAGTCGGGTAAAAAGAGAGGAATCGGTATTAAAACAAAGATCCGGTTAATACGAGCATTGGTATTCCTCATTTTCATGTATGGAGTGGAAGCGTGGACTATACTGGCCCGAGAAAGAAAAAGGATTGATGCATTCGAGATGTGGTGCTGGAGACGGATGTTGGAAATACCTTGGACCGCTAAACGCAACAATGCATCAATCCTATCGCAGCTCAAAATTAAAACACAACGTATTTTCGGCCACATGGTGCGCAAAGGCGATGAAAGTTTGGAAATCTGATCATAGTTGGGAACACGGAAGGAAAACGACTACGTGGTCGTTCACCAACAAGATGGTCCGATCAAGTAAAAGACTCATCGTCCTCCAAGTTTTACAGAAACCAGAAGATAGAAACCAGTGGAGGCAGATCATTCGCTCTAGAAGATGTTGACCACGATCCTCAGACATGAGGAAAAGAGAGATAAGGCCTCCAAAATTGTGCTGTGGAACTAGACTAGAAGTAACAGCTCTCCGCCGCAATGTTATTGAGGCCAAAATATTTACTGGTTCGGCCAGAGGAGAAACAGTCTTCTTGCCGCGTATACCATTGATCCCAAATCACCTTCCGTTTGAATTTAAAAGATAACAGTTCCTAATTAAGGTTTGTAGTCACAGGGAAAAACTCTGAAATTTGCTAGAGTTGATTTGCGGCAGGACTGTTTCAGTTTTATGTGGCATCCTCGCATATGATCTACCTGAACTTTTGTCAATATCACACGTAGTGGCGGACAATAGCCATGAACAAAGCTCTATATTGTTACAATGATTAATATCTAGAAAAACGAAATAATCTACGCGGACGAAGTCGCGGGCTATAAAGCTAGTACTTTATAATTAGGTGCTCCTATAAAGACTTCATTTATTCGACATCTTGCATCTTTCGAGTTTCCAAAACGGCTTCTATACTTTGAAACATTTAACGGGAAATTGCGCAGTTGACAATTTACTAGAGCACGTTTTACAAATCGGTCGCAGTGTGCCGATCGCCAGTTTGACTATGAAACAGTACAAATTGCACGTTTTATAATTTCTACATTTACATCTCAGCAAATTCTAAGTGTACTTCGGCATGTCGTTGAAGATTTAATACGAGCAAGATTTCTATATCACTTTATGGCCAAGAATTTCACACAGTCAAAACGATTCGGTGGACTTTTCCATTCACCTACACCTACATTGGTAAATATACCACTAAGATAGCAAGAAGCATATGGCCCGCCTTAGGTAATCGTTTACTGTAGCATATAGAGGCACAACAGGCACTTTACTTGCGCGTTGCCGACCCAGCATAAATATCTTCACACCATAAGTCTACAAGTCCAAACCTTATCCCAATTATGGACTCGTTCATTATGTGAATGATAAGACACTTCCCTGCAATGAAGAGGCACTAGATCGGATTTCCGCATAGTATTATCACCAAGTGGCTGATAAAAACGAACAATTTCTCCATTGTCACACAATCTAGATTCTAGAGTATATGGTGTTTCCAAGCTGGTCACGTGATCACTGTGAGTGACAGCCACGTGACATTGGCACGTTGCACGCACACACACGTTCGCCACGCGTGTGTTTGTTGTTCTATAGTGAACTTGGGAACAGTGTGGCAAGTAGTGGCAACTCATAACATTGTGAGTTATGCAAGCGGCGCGCGAGTTGGCTGGCCGACGGTATTTGTCACTGATTGATTACTATATAAAAAGTAAAATTTATATATACGCGTAGTTCCAAAAACATTTTAGGACAAACTGATGTTCTTATTTGACCAGCAGATCAAGGAGCTAGAAGCCAGAAAATCAACAGCGTTTCATAGCGCAGACATAAAAGATGAAGAGACCACTAATACTTGAAAAGTTAACCTTGCTGGGTTAAAGTATTGGAAAGTTCTTCTCAGTTGAAGCCAGGCTTCCGAGTTTTGACTTAGTTTCCAATGTAAGTTAGTCTACTGTTATTCAGATACTGTCAATACTATCTGTAGTCGTTATATGTGGGCGTGTCCTGATTATTGAGTTGTGAAAGAGTTTACCTGCATACAATAACGTTATTAGTTCAATAGTGGATGTTTTCCAATACGAGTTTGTTTTAGATGTTAAGAGTTAGTAAGTTTTTGCATTGGATTGTCTTGTGTTTGACCACGTTCACCTAAATAAGTGATGATGTGGCCGAATGTGGTGACCACATTGCCTAGGACACTGTCTCTCAATTCCACCGGAAGAAGAAAGTAGATGAAATGTTTTTTTTTTTTACTTTTAATAGACCAGTGGTTGATGACCGCAATCTCACCATGGTAAGTGATGATGCGGCCGAAGGTGGTAAGCACACAAAGCCTAGAAGGCACTGGCTCCCAAGTGCAGCTGTCGGAACACACCAATAGGTGCTTGGCGACAGATTTTTAACTTGAGGGTGGTAGCCAGCCAGGCGGGTACTACAGAGTACCCTACCACCGTGCTATGGTTTCCTCACGATGTTTTCCTTCACCGAAAGCTCAAGCTCATTGTAGGATTCGAACCCGGGACCTTCGTCTCGGTATCCGACGTCACTACCACTGAGCTATCATCGCCCTTAGTCGATAATGAAGAACTTTTATGGACGACGAGGTGTAGGGATTGTAATCAGTCTGCTGATTGTTGATTGTGCAAAAGAGAAAGATAACCCTGAGACATTGAAAACATGATTTGCTACTAACATTCATTACACTACCTACTTCCTTACTAATTACTTAATATTGAAATGAAATTAGTTACTAAGAAAGGATTACGTTATTAGGAAAGCTATGGCAAAGTATTATAATTGTAAATCTCTGCAATAACTTTCCACTCCGTCAGGCAACAGGCGTAATCAATTGGCTCCTAAGGTAAATAAGCACGTATTATTTTATCAGCGACCCAGGGCCTGGGCAACAAGGTAATTATTCACCGTCCCGAAAGAGTACCCTCAAGGATACTCGTCTCAAGGTCGGCTCGATATTATCTTTATTGAGAGGTTTTTTTGTTTTTAGGGTAACGTTACCCAAAGAGTAAAACGGGACCCTATTACTAAGACTCCGCTGTCCGTCCGTTACCAGGCTGTATCTCATGAACGGTAATATTCAGAACTGAAATTTTCAGAAAATATGTATTGATATTGCCGCTATATTTTTTTTTTAATAATATTAGAAATTTAAGGGGGCGCCCATACAACAAACGTATTTTGGTATTTTGTACCGCACAATGAGTTAGTTAATATTGTACGGAACCCTCCGTTTGCGAGTCCGTCTCGCACTTGGCCGGTTTTTTAAGGATTTTGCTTGGGTAGCTATCTACACTCACCGATACTGAATTTGGCCCAAGCTTGAAATTTCACACAAAAGGTGTTTTCAGCAAAGGTTTTCTCTTTAAGGCGGCCCTCTGTGGCCGGCGCAACTTCAACGCGAGCATAGTCTAAAAGCTTATTGTTTCATCCAACGTAATGTTTGACTGCGAAAAAAGAGAGATAGCATCAGAGCCGTCGGTTATCAGTCGGTAAATTCCGCTGATCACTCGCGGCCGCTTCGCTAGGTCGTCATTCATGATTTCGCATTCATAAAACTTGTTCCAGGAGTATACTTCTTGTGAAAAAAATCTTACAAGTTTGTGAAAAAAAAGTTAGTTATTTAGAATCTCCAATACATTTGCAAGCCTGGTATCTAAATGTTTTCTTTACTTTTACAATTTATAGGTACATTAGATATGGCCAAAGTTCAGGCAAAAACGCTGTTTTTCGGAGGCTTTGACTGAAATTGTTTCACACTTTTTTTTAATTACGCCTAGATACAAGGCTAGATATAGTGCACAAGATACTAATTTGTTCAAAACATCTAACGAAAAATGTTTAACAACGCCATAATAAGTACAGAGGTTTTGTATGAAAAGTATGACGAATTGAGTCCTCTTAATGTTGATTTAAGACACTGTATTCGGTATCATTTAAAAGATAGAAAAGTCAGCATTTGGAAATTTCAATTGAATTTACTGTTTCATTTCACGTATACGCCAAAATTTTTAATTACTATGGACAGTGCTTTGTTAATTTTTATGTGATTGAAATTTCATTTTTTAACAACTCAAATGGCTAAATTTAACTTTGCCACATTTAAAATGACAACATCGTCTGCAAGCTGGCTCTTTTAGCTATGAAACGATATCAAATGCAGTGCAAAAAGCTAATATTAAAGTAGAGATAATCATTGATTCCACCCATACGTTGTCGACATCCCGCGTACCCGGACACAACGCTTCGCTTCATCTTTTCTTATACGAACAGCAAAGGAGTGCAACTCTCTTCCGGGGTCTGTTTCCCGACACCTATAACCTAGAAGTATTCAAGGCCAGAGTGAATAGGCTTTTTCTGGGTAAGCGTGCTACATCCTCGGCCTAGTCATAACTCCTCATGGGGTCAGTCGAAGGTTAAACGCAAGCCCATTCAACATTAATTTTTTTTTGCTGAAAACACCTCTTTTGTATGAAATTGCGAGCATCGATACTCACACAAATTGAACAGTATGAACTATTTTGATAGGTTACGACCATGAGAGACAGTGTCGATTGAAAGGAGGAAGTTAGTAGGGTTTTTGGTAGTTGTGGTTTTCCTATGGGAATACAGTACGGGATTCTTCAAGGGTATGAAAAAAATGCAGTGCCAGCTACGGGTTATACACGGTGTTGCAAGCATATATAAACGGTAACCGCGCCACCATAAGGCGGGTTGTACGGTTGTATGCCGACATCGTGGTATGAAATAGTAAGCTGGAAAGTAAGTACAAAAGATATTTGCATCGCAACTCTCGCCATCGACAGCGAGTCCAGCCTCACACATTGAAACCAGAATTGTTTCGAATTGTACGGGCTAAAAGGAGTTTTCTTCCGCGGACGCTCTGACTGTGGAATGAGCTCCCCGCCGTGGTTTTCCCAATGGAGTACAGCATGGGGTACTTCAAAAACGCGCGAGTGATACCCCTGGTGTTACAAGCATCCATAGGCTACGGTAACTGCTTACCATCAGGCGGGTCGTATGCTTGTTTGCCACCTTAGTGGTATAAAATAAATATATTTAAAGAATCTAGGGCTCTCTTAAATGGGAAGGTCCACTGGTTTTTTTGAGACTGTTTTTACAAGTTTGCACCTTATTTTACAACGAAATATAGCTTAAAACTGTACTATGGCTGCATCGTGACAGTATAATAGAATCTAGTACTCCTGACATTGATAAAATGTTGATTTAAAATTCGAATAACATTTAAAAATACAACTAAAATGCCAAATGTCTCCTATTAGGTAAGTTCCAAGTCGATGTCGACTATTTAATAACTCGTTCGACTTGTATCGATAATCGAGTCGTTAAATCGATAACGGTTGCAACAATCGATCTTTGCTGGCGCGACTTGTAATGACAATAGTGAAAGTTTAAATTAACTGGTGTTTTGCAATGCGATTCTATTGTTATATTTTAAATAGGTTATTTATTAGGGACGTCAAAATTGAATGTCGATTATTTTATCTGATTATTTTATGGCTTATTTAAAAGCTACAAAATGATACTAATGAAAATGAAACATGAAAAAAAAAACAGTGGCATTTTTAATCAGTCCGGCATCATAACCTAGAAATGTTTGATTTATAGCCTGAAAAACTTCGACATTACACTAACCTTAATTCAGCAATAATTGCTAAACATAAAACCGAAAATTCGACTTAAACCACAAAAACAAAAGTCTATCATAATTAAAACCAACTCATTCCAAACTCGACTTTAACGCTACGCAATAGAGTATAAATTAGTTTGTGTGCAGTGTGAGCGCTAAAATGTCCCACGTCGAGTCGCGAGGTTGGCAAAGGAGGTCAGTGGGGCGACGTAAACTGGGCCTCGTTCGCGGATCTGCGGCGAGCAGCCCTGAACTTGATCTGGGATTTGCGTTATGTCATAAACATAACGGTATGTGTGCGCCGAGTGGGGGTAAACTGCATTTTAGGGATGATTTATGACCTAAAAAATATGTTAACAAAATGATTAAATTTAAATTCGATTCATGGCGCTTTTGGGAATAATTTTAGGGCTAAAGCGATAATAATTGACTATTTGAAGATCAGTTTTTAATTCAACGTCACTCTACTGAGCTGTCACTCAAATTTGAATCTTTTAACGTTAATTTAGATCATGATATTCAAAAGCAAGCAATGTTACCAGTGTTTTTAAAAGATTATAATAATGGCATCTTTAGAACACTGGTGTAAAAAAACTCAGATAGTACAAATAAATTATTTATGAGATAAAATCTATATTAGATAACAATATTAACTTCAAATTAATGCATAATTTCATTAGAATGATTACGACGAAAAGAAATCAGGTTAACTGTTTTTCGGCGAAACGGAAACGGCAATCAAACAATTCTAAATAAAAACATATATTTTATAAGGACACAGACACATAATGTTTATTCCCATGAACCAATTAATACAAGTTTTGTTTATTTTATCCAAGTTTTATCCTCCTGCTAATAATTTTTAATGCGATAGTTTATGTGGACTTTTGATACTCAAATTTCTCTAATAGATTTGGAAAAAAATGCCACATAAAAACATCATATCCATAAAACAAAGGTTCCTTTACCCCGG
Organism: Polyploca ridens; assembly: GCA_951394255.1. Lineage (NCBI taxonomy): Eukaryota > Metazoa > Arthropoda > Insecta > Lepidoptera > Drepanidae > Polyploca > Polyploca ridens. The sequence goes on along the minus strand of OX596269.1, from coordinate 7,987,085 downwards.
GGAAACAATAGAATAGCTTTGACGGCGGATCATAAAAGTTATTCCAATTTTCAAAAGACATTTAGCAAAGATTTGAAAGAGTTATGCGGCAAAATACACTCTAAATTACATAAGAGTTGAAATGTTATTTATAATTGTATGCAAAAAAGTCAGTCTTGCGAATCTATTTTCATTTTACAAGAACAAAATCTTAGCTGTGTTTTGTATTTGCATTGCACTAATACAAATAAAATATATCTAAACGGACTGTCTCGACAGAAACTTGGGAATTCAATATAGTCAGATTCTAAAAAAAAAAATTTTTTTTTATATGTAACCTTGCTGTATTTCTTGCCTATTCTTATCAGTTGAAGGCCGACTTACGACCTGGTGGTAACTTCAGTAGCTTTGACCTTCCTAAGTGCCCTACTAGGGCCTAAATTGAATAAATGGCTTTGACTTTGAATTACATGTTTATTAATATTCCATACTACCAAATTGTATAGATCAAATGAATCAGAACCTTAATGCTAATTTCCATTGCAGAAAAAAACCAAGCCGCCCTTATGACGTCATTCTAACGGACGCAAAGTAGGTACATCGAATGGGGTTGTCAGACACAGACACTAAAAATATCAATATTACAAACGCCCACGTGAATCGGGAATGCGTTGAAACGCTAAATTACATTTTCATATTTTTAGACACAATACGTATTTTTTTCTGAAGTGTGTTTGAGATGGCATGACATCGTCCGAAATAACAAAATAAATTTTCTAATAACTGGTCCAGACCCAGATATATTTTCCCTGACTGAGACTGAAGGAAATTACAGTGCCTAAAGATTCAAGTGGTCTTAGATAAGCAATTTTTTTTTTGGTATGATGTTTTGCTATAACATTGAGGGGCTGAAAATTCTCAACAATATGAGCAAAACCACAGAATATAAAATGCTGGCCGAGTGGTCTGGAGTCTACTCAGTTTATTGTATTCCGAACCAGAGTGTATGTCATGTTCATAAGTAGCTTATTAGAGCCTAAACTGGTCTCTTCCGAGGTCTATGTTTCACGACACCTTTTACCTAGATGTATTTAGGCTAGAGTGAATAGGCGTATTCTGGGTAAGCGTGCTACATCCTCGGCCTCGTCATTACTCCTCATGGGGTCAGTCGAAGGCCAAACGAAAGCCCATTCGACATAAAAAAATGAGTTTGAATTAGCAAACTCCATCATCTTAAAGGAAAAAGGAAACCACTGAAAGCACAAGCGGGTGGCTCTATAGAACTCGCCTAGAGGACAACTATGCAGCTCAATTAGGTGTAATTTCAGCCCAACTATTTATTTTACCACTCAAATGGAGACCTTAAGATGCCAAGTTGAAATGTTGGAAATTGCTTATAACTTTTTGATGAATTCATAAAATAACTCGTGCAATGGTAAAATGTAATTAAGTTCAAGGATGGAAAAGTAAATGAAATGTGCGGAATAGTAAACGTTATCAAGTCGATATTAATTATTTCTGCTAATTGCTGAGTCATTTCTAGGGGTATTTCTGGAAAAGCGTAATTTTAGATAATGTATGTTTTCTTTTTAAGCATATTTAACGAATTGTTTAAATTGAGTTACGATGATTATTTCTAATCGTCAATAAAATCAAATGTTTGTACCACTGTTTTTTATAGTTATTGAATCATTTTAATTGGATAGTTTCTCTTTTATTTAAATTAATGAAATTTTGGTCATATTTTTTTCACATATCTGCAATAGTATAATAATTATTATTGCCTTAGACAACGATCCCACAGCGAGCTCTGAATACCTGAAAGTACACCTATCTAAGCAAATATTTCTGAAAAAAGAGTAAAATGTCAAAATAGAAAATTCTCCAAAACAATTAAAGAGTTATAACCTGACAAAATAGAAGAGGCTTCAAGCATCGGCCTCCTTTATGGCCCCGAGGTTGTGCTGTGACCAACTAACCTAGATACTCAGTCGCCGTGCGTACCAGCAGTATTACAATTGGCCTCTTCGATGAATCATAATGGATAACTTGGGAGGCAAGTGTACTAAGCGGTGTTTTTTTAGAAATTAGATTTTTGGAACTATGTAGCTGATTTCCACAGGACGTAGGCTCGATTCCCACATAGTACAAATGCATGTTTGTTCTAAGTCTGGTAGTGAATATCATCATATAATACTACTAGTATATTTTATTGGGTTACTAGAGCATAAACCCTGATAAGAGCATATGCTCTACCGATATCTTATTTAAGATGTAATAGAAATCACTTTCTAAATGATTTGAAAATCCCTTTTCATTCTAAAAGAGTTCCATTTTAAAAACTCTCTCTTGATGTCGAAATTTTGCAAAATGTGACATAGATCGCTTTGCTCATACGGCAAACTCATTGTCCTTAAACTTTTCAATGTCATTAGAGGCCTAGCTTAGTGTTTAGACATAACGGTGCTGTAACAAATGGCCTATGTTCAAAGCTAAATAGCAGTGAAAGTAACTATTGAATGGTATAACGGTATTTGCGGCAGCTAATACACATATGGCAAGTCCTTTTTAGATTTATATAAAAGTGCGAATTGACCTCTTTTCTTGTATTGGGGACAGCGCCACAGGTAGCTCGAATGAAACGTAGGCGAGAGATCTAAGAAAACTACATTAATCTAATTTTCTTTCAATACTTAAGGCCAGGTCTAAGCTCAAATCTCAAAAATGGGTTTTTTTGAGAGTCGAGTATGACGTAACGCAATGAAGTACCAAACACAAAAAAATACTGTGGATAGAAGAGGGTTTTGAGAAAAATGTTAACCGAATAGAATATTAAAAAGTGCTTTGATATTCCCAATAAAAAATTCGTAAGTTACGTCTAAAAAAATCTTTCACGTCGAAATTCTCCGTATTTTCAGAGATGACGACAATTTTATTTTTAAGAATATATAAGATACAGAATTATATTACAATGTTAACCGGACACTTATTCAATTTAATGTGTATATTCTGTATAATCTAAAGAAAACCCGTAAATAACAGCCCATTTCATAGAGTCGACACATTTATGATTTACCATTTTCAACCTTACTCCAGTGAAGAACGAGTGCTGTCAAAAGCGTAGTCAGTCCGCGCCTTAATTTTAGAATAACATTCTTGATAAAGATTTTTTTGAGATTCGTATGTTACAATTGAGCTTTGGTACCGAACGAATAATTTTAGGTATTTTAAATATTCTGTATAATAATTAGAAAAATAAAAACGACGAAAATACTACTGTTATAACGAGACCATTACACGCTATTTTAAGAATATTTTAATTCTGCGGAGTTTATACAATATTAATGAAATCTGAATACATTTAAAATCCTATATATTTTTTTTTACAATATCTATGTTTTTTTAAGTATTCCAATTCCACAGCCTTAACAGTATCTTGATATTAGAAATAAGCTATAAGATAGTGTGTTAGGAAGTTATATTATAACACTTATAACGTCGAAAACAGCTTATCAGTTTTTTTATCCTTCACAATAATCTCAACTCTAATACCGGTTCAGAGATCTTTTTTATCTTTAGACCCTGCAAAAAACTCATCAATGTTCAATCTCAAATTATCGACAACCAATCTTTGCATAACGGTACTTCCCCATGCCAAAGCATCGCTAAGCGAACACACCACCGTTTTAAAATTCGGTTTAAAAAGACAACACGTAGGTACATCCGTGCCACATAATTTTAAAATCGATACATGCAATTAGGTTGCGTTATTTCACTACCACGTTATTTGTGGTGGCATTGGTGGGTTAGAAGCAGTTTTCAATGCCATTATATACCTGCTAAGCAACTAATGGTGATATAATGAATCATATTTCTTTATCCACCTTAAATGTTAGCTTTTCAAGAATACACTTTGTCAGCAAAGTAAATCTTTGAGAATACTACGGCTTAATGCAGTTAAATTGGGTAAGCGAAACTCGCCAGACGGCCCAAATTAAAAACAAATCTTAAAACCTTTACATTAAAGTTATTAATAACTCGGGGAGCGTAAGGCCTCCGCAGACCGCAGTCTTATATCCGACATAGTCTCTGCTTTACTTTGGCTTCGTCCCAAGAAAGTACAAACAGATTTAGTTCGACGGGGTACCTTTTCAGGTTTTCAATTATCATTTGGCATTTCTACATGAGAAGTTTCATATACTTAAGTTAATAAGTAAGTATCATAAATCAAAGCTAAGGTCCAACCTCTTCAAGAGAAACAAGGTAAAAAAAGTTCCCCAAAAACTCAATGCGAAACCGAAGCGGCTGTAACCTCTCACATTTCCTCAATCGCGATTTTTTACGCTTATCTCGAGCGAGTTGCGCCATTCTAAATCATCCGTTTCACTTTTGCTAAAGCACTTTCACTGCTAACGGTGCGACTGTACCACGCTTCGGCGACAATCGAATTACATCTCTATAACCAAGGTGATAAACACCAAAGTCTACCATCACCCTTTTTGTATTCACTGAAGAATCTAATCACAGATCATAGGAAAAGCTGTCGTCACTAAAAAGGAATAAAGGCTAAATCAGAGGCGGATAATAGAGTCGTGTCCGATGGTAGCCGAAGCCACGCCGAGCGCTCGCCGAGCAGTCGAGCAATTGCTTTCGTGCGCGTGAGTTTGAAAGTCGAATATGCCCCACCGCGCGCGCGCACTCGGGTACCGTAACCGCTTGTGTCATCCGTTACGGAGCGGTGAAACTCTTGTTACGTTTGTGAACCGCTATGTTATGCCGCCGAGAGGATGACGGGGAATCCAGAGCAATATAAATGCGAGGGCAGAATATTAATGACGTCACACGATGCATAAATAACATTGAAGAAATGGGTCGTGTAAACATTTCAAAAAGAAATGAGGATGATTGAGATGCAGATGATATTTCAAATGTAACGATCGCTATGAATTTGAATGATAGTCCAAAGGTCACGTCTGTTATAAGTCTAGGTTTGAAACAATGAGCTAGACGCATTGAATTCAAAGCAGACGAAGACGGAACTAAAAGGAATCTGGATGACATAAATAGTATTGACCTTTAAAATATCCCAGGAGAATTATTCAATTTAAATAAGAGGTAAATGCAAATAGTCGAACCAGTTCAATCTGCAAATTGACTTAAAAATAGATTTCTCAGTGCAGATTTATATTTTTTCTTATAAAAGTGACAGAGAAAAATTCTGAATAAAATATTGATGTCTTTCTCTTTTGATGTGAACAATGCTGCTGTAAAATTCAAGATTTATAGTCAGGATGTAGACATTAAATTAATGCATATTAAAACGTGTTTAAAATGAATAGCGGATCTAAATTCTTAAGAATTAACGCCGGAATACGGCTCATTTGAATATTATGGCAGCATTCCGAAATTACTTTTTATACTCTCTGGGAAATGCTAACTGTTCTTGGTACGAACTACGAAGTGTGCGACTTAAATTATCCTTTTCACATAGCACATTCGTAATAGATGTTAATGAGAATAAACTGAAGCAGTGTCCAATGGAGGAAATGTTTTTAGTTCCAAAAATAGCCAGAAAAGATGAAACACAATTACTGATTTCCCAGAAACCTGTAACGCAACAATTTTACCAGCCAACAAATTATGACGCATGATTGTGTTTTCAAAAAAAGGGTTAATGACTTGGCTTTAAATTGGCAATGTCAAGCCCCAATTAAGGGACTATAAACACGTTAACGCCGAAACATTGCCGCAGAATCAAATTGAACCATAATAACGTATCCACAAAACAGATTTTACGAGCTTTTCCAATTCGCATGTCTTTGAAGGAAAGTGGCCCCATGATACGGGGAAACCCGAGCTGCGGCACGCGAGTCTGTCAAGACAGGTTCGTGTGTCTACCTGTCTCTTTCCTGCTCTATTTACTTTTCTCCAAGTGTAAAGAGTGCAGCGATATTGCGAGTAACGGAACTTATCAGTCGCTATTTATAATTGGTGCGATGCGATACCGGGGTTTGTAATAACAGGACTGCAAATATGTCATTTAGGTTACCGCTTATTGAATGATAAGCTAACAAGTTTAAAGTTAACAAAATGGACGAAAAATACACGAACGAGAAGAAAATAAGAACGTAGAAAAGGAAATAAGGTCAGCGCAGTAATTACAAATATTTGAAAACAACAGTTTATCCAGAACAAGCGGCCTTAATAACGTATTTAGAGATCTCTCAAGATATGCGATCTACAAAAGTTCCAAAAGTCAAAAGAGAGAATTCGACATGATTGCCAAACAGGATGTACAAACGGAACCTAAGAACAAGCTTGTGTAATAGATCAACTTAGGCCCGATAAACGATAAAGAAAAAAAATGCCAGTGAAAGTGCTAGGTATCAAAACCTCTCTACTGACAATCGTAATTTAAAATTGGAACAGGTCGACCTCATTCCACACGTGTCTTTGCAAGAGAGCAGTCGACCGGGTGGTTGTGCGAAAATAAACCATTAAAATTAGCCATGTAGTTAATAATAATTCAATAATATTCATTCATCTCACTGTACGGTACTAGGTATTTATAATTTTGTCAATGGTGCACATTTTGCTTTTCACAAAAACGGTTACGCTCTGATAAATTATTTCGTTAGCTTTCACTTCTCGAGGAAAGGAATTCGCAGACCCAATAGACGTGTTTTGTAACAGTATATCAAATAATCACTTATTGTTCGCGAATAATATACAAATGGTAAATAGTGCAGTGAATATACGAAATGTGGAGTTGTTTATGTGAACTTATTTATAACTATTGATATCAGGTCGAATATTATGGCGCATTCTTTGTAGATGACTGAACTTGTTGATATTGGCATGATTTACTTATAAAAAAACACATTTGACCATGATTTTTACAATGCGTTTTACTTATCAGGCATAAAAAAAAACCTGATGGAATCCCCCAAAGACTAGTAACAGATATACATGTTAGCGATGGATACATGGATGGCAAAACTAATGAATCATAACATATCACAAATAATTGGCAGAATGTTGTAATTTTCAAACAAAATAATTGGTAGGCGATGTTACTCTAAACACTCCTTCATTTTCAAAGTACACAAAGTATTGAGAGATTACACAATTCGATCAGATAAAAAAATCGGAGAAATTGAATTGAAACTTGAATCTTATGACATATTCTATGTTATTATCATTGAATTTGCTACAGACGCATTCTCATCGCACACATTTGCCAATTTACAGAAGAATTCTCATTAAAATACAACTACCACAAAGCGTGTTAGCAAAAAAAACACTTTCTACTTGTCCAAATTCAAATTTTACTTTTAAAGCAGCAACCTCCTTTTACATTGTTGATTAAATTGCATTCTTGTGAAAATTACATTTCGAAGCAAATTCATTATTGGCATTTTTAAAGATATCACTAGTCATGAAACTTCATGTATGGACAGCTCTCTCTCTCTCACACACAGACAGTGTTTAACTAGTCTGTTACTGCTACAAGGTATATCATCATTTACCGGCCCTGCTCCTTATTATTTGGGGTCGGACTAATAAGGACTACTTTTCCAAATAACCTTCCGGTTCCTCGCCATCCAGCTCATCGATCGAGCTGGGGGACGTCCCACACTACTCGTGCCAAGACGCGGTTTCCATTCTTAGACTCGCCGGCTCCATCGACCGTTCTTCGACAGACGTGACTGGCCCATTGCCACTTCAGCTTGCTAATTCGTTGAGCTATTGGTTACTCTGGTTTTTTATCGGATGACCTCTATTCAGATTATATAACTCGAAGAAACCCCGAGCATAGCTCCTATCCATAGATTGCCGAGTGAGATCAGTTACGTACTATCTGGCTGACGTATGGACTACCTATTCCACTGACGAAGATGTAGGTAAATGTACTGGTAAGACTTCTACCATTCCTATCTTTTTTCCACTCCACCGTGTAACCTGTCACCATTTATTTTTATCATATATTCTATAATATTTATCCTTACTATAAAGACTTCAATAACCATAAAGATATCTGTTGAAATGTTAACTAATCACCATAGTGCCTCAAAATTCTCATTAAATGCAAATAAATTGCGCAGTAAATTGCACTTTCACTACTGTAATAATAGTGGAGTTCGCAAATAAAGAACTCAATGGGATTTCAACGCCAATTTATGTGGCAAATGTATTTTTTTTTGCAGAAATTGTATTCATTAGCGATGGTTAGCTCATTTTGACTAAATTACGTTGGAACTATGAATTGAGAAATCTGAATCAAAAGATGGTTCTCCTTAGTAAATAAATAGAGAAAATTAAGCTAAAAAAAATACAAGAAGCAAGCCTACTGCCATTAACCGATGATGAAATTCTGGTAGTGAAAGGTAAGGTGACAATAATAACAAAAAATAACCACTTACTAAAGTAGAAATTTTTACATGACATTTACATCGCCTTGGCGTTATAAAGAGTGTTGCAATAGACCCTAAAATTAATTTATGTTATATAACACAGTGCTTGAAAGCAAAAAAACGAGCTATCATCGTTTTTTATCGCCACGAGATAGAATTTAGCGAGAAATCTTTTACGATGGTGTTGGATTGTGAAACAACATTACTGTAACGAATTGGGAACGAATGATAATCTTTGAAGAATTCATAGAAGTGTCTTAAGATAACACCATAACTATATAATTAAAACTAAATATTATTGTTATCTTACGACATTTAGTATAATTGGTAGTTAATGGTTGTTTAAGCTTGGTAATTAATTTAAAATACCCCGAGTAGATACTCAATTTTGAAAATGAAGATGTTCATTCAATTGATAAAATAGAAAGTGTTACAAAATTCATCGGAAGCATTGAACCTTTAATAAATTTTACAAATAAAACAAACAAGGAGTCAGAAAATCATGACGGGTCATAATGTAATACAGTTGATAAAACTTGTGTTAATGAAGATGTTCATTCAATTGATAAAATAGAAAATATTACAAGATTCTTAGGAAGTATTGAAACTAAAATAAAAATTACAAATACAACAGACAAGGAGTCAGAAAATCATGACGGGTCATACTGTAATATAGATGATAAAACTTGTGTAAGCGTATATAGTAACTTTGACAAATTTTAAAAGGTCTTTTACAATTTTTTTGTATATTTGTACAGCTGTGAATAATGATTTGAAATGAGGAAACCCAGACAAACTTGGGACATAAATAAACAGCAATATACCTATCATTAGTATTATTATGTGGGTTACGTTAAAATTAGAACACAGTATTGCATGCAAGACGAAGATACATTTGACTAATGCATATTTTATTACTTATAAATAACTTTAGAATTATTTTTAGAAGCTCTTTTCCTCTATATATTTCTTCATTACAATGAACAGGCTGATAAATAAAACTAGATTTAAATAAAGAAGCGATTAATATTTTTTTAATTTCTAGAACAGCAGTCCCTGGCATTCATTTTTTTTTTTCATTATTATGTAGTTATCGGACGCTCATCCAAAGAGACACAAATTACGGGGAAAAATTAGACAAATGGGCGTTTTGTTCATGGATCTTTTAAGTCTTATCGTGATGATGACATAAGCGTAGGAAACAATACAGTTTTTATCAATATTGTAATGATTCGTAACGTGACCATTATAGTTGTAGAAAATTTTACCACGCCATGTACTGTATTTAATATGTGTGCGATTCAGGTTCAAAATTGACCAAAAATAAGCTTAATTGAAATCTAAATAAAATGATTTCGGTTTAAAAAAATTCGTAAGAGCAGGCACGAAGCCACCGATCGCCGTGACCCACATACGCGCCGGCCATTTTGAATATTCAGTGCTCAGGCGCACACGCCGCGTTTGGTGGCACATTTCACATGATACCGAGCTTATCTGCTTCGATGTTTTCTTTTTTACGTTTATTTTGCGAGTTTAATGGCGTTTTATGTTAAACAAACACAGTTTGTCCCATTTCGTGAACTGTATCACGTGTTGAAGATAACAGAATTAAGTAAATGCCAAGAAAATACTAGGAATTTGGCAATGGACTTTTTGTGTAGCTTTTAAAGCCAAACCAAGTTCTGTCCGTGTTTGTCACTTTATGTGGGAGAAAGGGATGGTGAAGTATTTTGACAAAATTGAGAACTAATATCCTAAATACGAATAATTTGCAATAACGAGTCTCCAACTTAGTAGATTCCAGGAAAAATGTATTTAAATTGCTAAAAAAATATCAGTCGATATAACTAAGTTCGACTATGATTAAGCAAATATTGTACTGAAGAGAAATAATATTCTTGCCCTACATTTAATATGACGTGTCCTATAATCGGAGCTCATTTCTCGTGTTGAAAAAACACGTTTGTGCGGTCCTCGTTCCCAATATATAAAGAAACATATTTCTGTAATTAGAACAGGTCTTAAGTATCAACATAATGGTAAAATGTGGTATTTAAGTAATATATGAATGAAACAATTCATCTATCTATAGACCAAATTGATGATAATTGAGATACAAATATCTAAATAGAACGAGATGAAAGAACTAAAGGTGGTTACAAGATTGACATAGAGACATTAAATATCTCTGGACACTGATTAATTATTTCAGACATATCTTAGACGATGATTATATAAGTGATACAATATATCTAACAATAAAGCAGAATACAGTCTAAAGTAGACTATACTTCGTCTCAACGAACGACAGAAAACAATTCCAACACATACAAACAATGATTAAGTACATTTTAATCGTCATATTTTGATAAGTCCGCTGCCCTTGTATGCTCTCCCATTAGCTCATCAATAAATACACCCCAAACTTCAATATGATATCCACAAATATGTGAAAAATATTATTGACAGCTACATTTGCATTGATTTAAGTAATACTTTTGATATCTCTTGTATTATTTTCATTGACAACACTGAATCACTTTCGAATAAGCGGAGCGTTTGTGATGTTGCGCAAGAGCTTAGCAATGTTATATCTCGTTGACTTTGAGTGGTTATTAATCATTATCGTTATCAAGTATCAACATTGATCTGATTCTTAATGGACTTCTTTCCAATTATCGCAATTAGAGCATTACCATTAGAATAAACGATGTTAATATTTGTGGAACGCGTATGCGAGGTGGCATGTGCAGAGATTGAAAGCTCCATTATTTTATGTGTGTATAGACCTCCTGCGTCAAATTTTACTTTGTTTTGTTCCATAATGGAACAAATACTTAGTAAATTATCAAAATGTAATAAGTCAGTAATTATTTGTGGTGACTTTAATATTGACATCCTAATACCCTCATTAGATAGAAATAATTTTATTACGTTATTTAAATCATTTAATATGTCTCATCTATTTAATGAGCCCACGAGAGTGACGGCTACTACTTCCTCTTGTATTGATAACATAATAACCAACAGTAACGTTTTAGAGAAGTCAATAATAAGTGGCGTCCGTTCGGATCATTTGGCCCAATTAGTAAAGTTTCCGTGTAAAAAACTTAGTTCATCCGTAACGAAAACATTTAGGTCAGTTAATAAAACAAGATTAAATAATTTCAGCGTCAATATGGATTATAAAATTAGTAACACTACATATACTTCTGATGATCCAAATGTAAACTATGAAAAAATATTTAAAGATATTTGCAACGAATTTAATGTATCTTGTCCAATCAAAACTAAGAAGGTAAATAATAATAAACTTCAATTCTGTAACTGGGCAACTAAAGGAATCAGGAAGAGTAGGGATAACATGTATGATCTTTACCATCAGATCTTACAATAGTAATGAAAACTTTCATATATATGTTAGAAACTATTCCAAGATATTTAAACAGGTTTGTATTCGAGCAAAGGCCATCTACATAGGCAATAGGGTAAATAGTTCTAATAATAAAATTAAAACAGTGTGGCAGATTATTAATACAGAGACTGGTAAGAATAAAATCAAAGATAATACTTTTTCTCTTAAAATTAATGATACATTAATCTCAGGTAAATTAGAAGTAGCATCTGCTTTTGAAACTTTTTTCTCAAATATACCTATGGAGGCTACTAAAAATCTTGCTTCGTCTTCCACGTTAGCTGAATCGATTTTACAGAATAATTTTCAACAAAATATTCCAGACTTCGCATTCACCCAGGTTAATGACTATGACATTATCACGGCTTTTAAGTCACTAAATATGAAAAATACAGAAGACTTATGGGGTTTGTCAGTTAAGGTTATACAGTCAATTATTTTCAATATTGCCCCTATTTTAGCCCTAATTTTTAACCAATGTCTCGAACAGGGCAACTTTCCTGACTTAATGAAATACAGCAAAATTGTTCCAATCTTTAAATCGGGATGTAAAAACAATCCCTCAGATTATAGACCTGTTTCAGTACTTCCTGCATTAAGCAAGATTTTTGAAAAGATTGTGCTAAACCAAATGTTAAGGCATTTTAATAACCACAAGATACTCCATGATGATCAGTTCGGTTTTACAAGAGGTAAGTCCACTACGGATGCGGGAGCTAAACTTATTAAGCATATTTTTCAGGCCTGGGAGTGCTCACACGATGCTATTGGTATCTTTTGTGATCTCTCCAAGGCATTTGATTGCGTAGATCACCAAACGCTAGCTCTTAAACTTAAGTTATATGGAATTCGCGGAGTGGCCCTCGATCTTGTGGTTTCCTATCTTTCAGGGCGCCAACAAAAAGTAGGAATCAATGGTAGTGTGTCATCGGGCTCCTTAGTCAAATTAGGCGTACCTCAAGGCTCGATTTTAGGCCCATTTCTGTTTCTAGTTTATATAAATGACCTACCTTACATGGTGAAAGAACTATCAGATGTCGTTTTGTTTGCAGATGATACGTCTCTGATATTTAAAGTAGATAGAAAAGACAAAGACCTTTTAAAAGTTAACCACGCTCTGGAAACTGTGTCTCAATGGTTTGCTGCCAACAATCTAATGCTAAATTCTAAAAAAACTAAATGTATAAGATTTTCATTACCAAACGTACCAAAAGTTGATACCAATGTTATTGTGGACGGTACTAAACTTAATGTAGTAGATAAGACTGTTTTTCTTGGTCTGACCATAGACTGTAGATTGCAGTGGGGTGCTCACCTGGAAGCCTTAGGTGGTAAACTGAGCTCCGCTGCTTTTGCAGTCAGCAAAATAAGGCAACTGACGGACATTAATACAGCCAGATTAATTTATTTTGCATATTTTCATAGCCTTATGTCTTACAGTATTTTGCTGTGGGGTTCTGCCGCAGACTTGGAATCAATTTTTGTATTGCAAAAAAGAGCAATTCGCGCCATCTACTGTTTGGGGTCTCGCGAATCTCTGCGAAAGGTATTTCCGGAAATTAATATATTAACTTTGCCCTCTCAGTACATTTTTGAAAATATTATGTATGTTCGTAAAAACATTAATTTGTTTCCAGTCAATAGTGATTATCACGATAGAAACACTAGAAACAAAGACAAAATAACTGTGCCTAGATTTAGATTAGCTAAAGTAAATAAGTCCTTTCTTGGGAATTGTATCCAATTTTACAATAAAATTCCTCATAGCGTGACCAGTATGTCCTTTTTTAAATTTAAGGAACATATCAAAAAGCGGTTGTTGAGTAGGGCCTATTATAAAGTGTCTCATTATATTGACGACAAGGATGTATGGAAGTAGCTTCTCTCTGCACCTGCTTCACTTAGCAGCTAGTTCAAGGTCCATTTTAATTCTAAGTATGCTATTATTATTATAAGTTATCTTTTTTTTATTTTTTGTTTAATTTACAGATTATTACTTATAGTAATTAATTCAATTTAATGTTTTTCATTTATTTCTAAATTCTTCAATAGATTATGTCTGTCTCCTTAATTGTTATATTTTCTATACATATACCTAAATGATATTTAGTATAAACTTGTCAATAGTCACAGTGATAACAAATTGCGTGTTTAGTAGTTTCCCTTTAGTTTATTTTTTATTTCTAAGCCAGACTTAAGTAAGTCATGCTCACTTTAAGGCCTTTGCTTGCGGCGGCGTCGTGTGACGGGTCGCTCACTTCCCTCCAATATGGCGAGGAGGGCGATGGCTGCCACACGCGTCATACTTGTGAACAGGTGCTGCTTGTGGGGGTTGGTCTGCTTAAGTTTGCCATTTATTTATTTACTTATTAAATATAGATTCAGTCTACTTTGTAGTTTTGCGGCCGCGCCGGGGCACGCAATTGTTGTCAGTGCGATTAGAATGTAAATATTATGTAATGAATCTAAGCTTGTTTTGAAAAGAGTAATTGCTGAGTTTATTGCCGGCTCTTCTCAGCAAATGCAACCTTCCGAACCGGTATTAGAGTATTAGAGTCAGACTTTTCATAAGTGCCTGCGAAGGTCTATTTGAATAAATGATTTTGAATTTTGAATTTTGTTAGTAGGTCAATTGCGTGCAAAATTTAATTTAGTTTATTTATGACTATCCTAAAGATCGAAATGCAGTTAATTACAGTTTAATGTGTTTTTGTCGTCAAAAAAGTAATTATATATGCTAATGCCTCTACCACTAGTAATAATTACTGGTAATGTTGAAAAATAATTATAATTTCCCCATTTGTATGCGATGGATGTAGAAAAAATATCACTACCTATAACTTTATTTATAAAGAAGTCGTTAAGTAATTATTCTTCATATAAACAAGGAAGAAATAATTTTTTTACAACGGCAATGAGCAAGAATCCGACAATTTTGGATTGGGGAAGCCTTCGGCTAAATTCGGAGCTGCCGGATTTACCCGAACTGTCTCTCGTTTTCCTGTCCAGTGGAGGTCTTATATTGCGACGCTTGAAATGACAGACACGTGTAATATCACTATCTCGCTCTCTCGAAGGGAAATGATAAAAATTAACAGACAAGGTTGGGAATGCAAGGTTTCATGTTGCATATCTATTTCTATAAAGCTGGCAATCAAAACGCTAGGTTATCCCTTTTTAAACTGTTTATTCCCAGGAATAAGGAACTAATTTGAATAGAACAACGTAGATGATTGCTTTCTCACCAAGATTTTAAATCAATCTGTTGTGTCAGAAATTTAGGACTATTTTGTATCAGAAGGGTGAGTTAGCATAACAAAGACGTTCTCTCTCATGCATTAATAATCATAATTAGAATATTTGATAAATGCTTTGACGTCATTATGCTTAATGACGATAGCCGTTGCATTTTAGCTTATGCTAACTGTTCTCTTTATTTCTTCTTTTACAACTTTATCTGCACCTTTTATAGTTTCATCAACATAATCGTTTTTTTCCACGCCAAGGATTCAATTATTTAAAATCTGCACATACCTGTCTCAACAACCGAGAAATAAAATTGTTCCGTGTAATTTCCTTTTATCATAAACATGGATTGCGCTGGTTACAATAAGGCTGAACGTACATCCAGGAGCCGACAACTTGACTCTTATTGGTTTCAACACAGAGATGTTATTCCAATGAAAGTCTAGGGCTATCTACACCACCGATAACACGAATACTGTCGTCTCTTTCACACGGTTATGCGCTAATAATAGCGTCCTGCTCTATTTTAATGTGCGTACGAGTCTACGAAGGTGACACATTAATAAACTGTTAAGATTTACGTATTTAGTAAGGTTTGTATACATGAAATACTCATTTGAGAGAGAACTATAATATATTTAACCTTACCAAGTATAAATACAGTAACTGATAAGATACTTCCAATCTAAGCCTCACAGATTTCCGCAAGATATTTACTGTCAAGATATGTATTCCTATTAGTAACTTATAAAGACTAGCTCTAGCTTTCGCGTTGCTGAGTTAAGTACCCAATGTCAACACCGAGTTCATTGGATTTGAACAGATAAACATTCACGATCGCTTCAATAATATTAGTAAAGATTGTAATTTCATTGTTTGTAGACTACATAGTAATTCTTTGGAATGTGCAACAGAGCAACGTTGACTGAGGTATAGGATGGGGCAACTGCAAGTCGTAAATTTCAAGTAATCCCAAAGATTTTAAAACTTAAAACCTCATTTATATAAATAGTTTACCTCTTCCACGTGTATGATCGTGAAAAAGACATTTTGATGATGATTTAGAGCGGATAATCTTTGAAAAGACATTTATGTTTTTCAGATGTCACAATTTGGATATGAGCCAACTATTTTGTAACTTTTCGTAAAAAAATACTAAATAATATTTATTAAAAAGTACAAGGTTTTGTTTGAAATCAAAGCTATTACTTTTTTAAGACTTGTGCAGACAGGAAAACCTGTTAATGTTTCATATAAAACCGATTGAATACATCGATTCATACAACAAAGAACGTTTAGAAATTAAAATATCTATAAATATCACTCCAATTAAGAACTGCTATGAATTCAAAGTACACCCTACAGATTTCCACTCACGGTTCAATTTCATTCTTCACATGATATTTCGGCATTGTTACCTTACAATTGGCTTGGTTGTCCACGTCTGGGAAGACAATAAATCATTTAATATTGAGCCTTATGGTTTTGTTATAAGAGCTTGCATGCACTTTTCTAGTTGTCTTTGCATACAGACAGTAGGACTTGTCGGTCAACGACGTTTCGCGTAGTTGCTTATAACGCATACCTCATGCATTTGTCATAACCGCCTTGCCTTAGGATTGAAGCAAAAAATGCTTCTTGATATGATTGCCTCATTATCCTTAAAGTATCTGCAGGAGTTCTTATACCAGGCTTGGAAAATCCGAAGTATTTATCTTATCCTCGTCTTCCCACGATTCCATAAATTAGTACACATTGATTATCTTTAATTAGTTTCACTGTTAAGACCTAGACCTATTTTGTACTGAAGTATGCTATTAAATGATCTATCTAGGTATATCCTCATACTTATTTCAATCATGTTGCGACTATGCTTTGTGCAAAAACAGTAAAGAATTCATAACACGAACCAATCAGAATAAAAAAGTATGATGTCCATAGATAGCAACTGATTTCCTCAGTTTGACAGCACAATGAAATACCGCTGCAATAATTGGGACTTGGAACTCGTTAGCTGATATTTATTGATGTATTACCCATGCTAAATAGCTGGTCTTTGCGTAACATATTCGTATATTTATTTACACATGCATCAAGTTGTGTATTCATACATATTTTTGCTATGACAGCACTTCAAAACTACATTCGCCCTCGTCTTGTGGTCTTCTTCCTTATAATCGTATTTCCGTGACCAAATTATATCTGTCTGTCCTATTTCTAATTATTTGGGGATGAGCGCGATATGTATCCTTCTTCCATTCATCAATTTCATTAGTAATTTATGCTGTACTCATATCATCCTATAGTCTACACCTTCCATCCACGGCAAATAGTTCCCTTTATACTTTTTTTAACTGGCGATGACGCCAATTTGCGTCCCAACAGCCTTGCTAAATCTGATGTATCCTTCTTCCATTAATCAATTTCATTAATAAAGTATGTCGTACTCATATCATCCTATTGTCTACACCTTCCATCCACGGCAAATAGTTCCCTTTAAACTTTTTTTAACTGGCGATGACGCAAATTTGCGTCCCAACAGCCTTGTTAAGTCTGATGTATCCTTATTCCTTTCATCAATTTCATTAATAATTTATGCTGTACTCATATCATCCTATAGTCTACACCTTCCATCCACGGCAAATAGTTCCCTTTATACTTTTTTTAACTGGCGATGACGCCAATTTGCGTCCCAACAGCCTTGCTAAGTCTGATGTATCCTTCTTCCATTCATCAATTTTATAGTAATTTTGTTGTACTCATATCATCCTATAGTCTACACCACGGCAAATAGTTCCCTTTAAACTTTTTTTAACTGGCGATGACGCTAATTTGCGTCCCAACAGCCTTGCTATGTCTGACCTTCCTATGTCAAGGACAATTAAAAGCAATGAAATATATCACATCGATATTACTCCAAGTGCAACATTTGCACAATATCCCACAGTTGGTGGAGTGAAACAGCCTTGGTGAGCGCTGTTGTTTCGCACAATTAATTGCGTAACTTTATTATAAACAGTTCTGTATAAGAAGTTTTTAAATAAGGCTAGAATATTCTAGAATCTTAGGGGTATAACTTTAAACTTCATTTTTTACCAATCAACTTTGGATTCCAGAGATGAATCATTTAAATTGTTATCTGTTTCACGATCATCTTTCTAAAATCGATCAATCTTTAGATGATCAACTTGATTTCTATTTACCAACTTTCCTTTATTACTATTCGACTAATATTATAAATGTGTGAAAGTTTGGATGTTTGTGACTCCGTCACGCATAAGGATTTCGATTACACTTGACACATGGATAAATCATTCTAGAAAAACATCCGTGGTGTTTAAGAGAGGTAGAGCATAGCGTTTATTCGCTCAAAGAGCAGCTCGACTGGGGAAGTACCTCCACCTTATAGAATACCGCAGCCAAATAACTTTATGTTGTGTAAAGTTGTGTTCCTGCGCGTGAGTAAGGTCGCCAGAGCTCATAGGGGAGGGGGAAAGGTCGGTAACGCGTGAGCGATGCTTCGTGTGTTGCAAGCGTCCATATGGCTACGGTAACCGCTTACCATCAGGCGGGCCGTATGCTTGTTTACCGACTTAGTAGTATAAAAAAAAAAAAAAAAAAAAAAAAAAAACATAAGTATACTTTTATACGGGAATTATAAGATATAACTCGGGTAAAACCGCGGGTGCTAGTAAAATTTTAAAAGAATCACGCCATTTTAAATTAAACAATATATTTATGAAGTTAATAAAGAAATGACCTCCGCTGATAAAGTTTACAAAAAGATTATCAATTTTATTGTATAATTGCAAACAAACGACGACATTGGCAACGAGGACGATACAGATTTAGACATAGATAGCAACTAGCGCAATGTAATGCGCCTTCCTCGTTACTTCCTTCGACTAATTGAGTTAAGGACCTAACTAAAACGGTTAAAGGAATTAAAGTTTGTGTAAATACCACACAAGAATGAAACAAAGGAAGAACCATTTCGCTATCTAGTTATAACATACAGCTTTTTAATTACTAATTTAATGAAAAAATCGAGTGTGTAACAGAAGTTTTTTTGTCTGAAAGTAACCAGGATAAGATTAATCCTAATGTAAATCATATTCTGGCCTCTTATTGACATACTATAAAAAGAAAACTCAAGCCCGAAATAAATATTTGTCATGCCAAGCATGCAAATAATTCCACACAGTTGTTTATTTACAAAGGTCTTGTTGTGGACTTTAGTATCAACAATGTAGATAAAGTGATGAAAAATAATACTTCAATAAACAACCATCATCGAGTAAAACGCGCGGAAAACAACGTGATATAATTTGCTTAAACAGTAAAATTGAGATGAGCATAAAGTCGCCAATAACCCAAAGGTAGATTAGGGGTTACAAATGTTACCTTGTTGAACTCCCGAATTTGTAACATTGCTGGATCTTAACCTGCCTTAATCTTAAGGGATCTCTGAGTACCTAATGGTGATGTCAGATGAATAGGTAAGCTCATTGTTTATAAATCCAATAAAAGTTAATCCGTAACAAGGATATAAAGAATCAAATCGGTTGTTGTTAATTAATAGGATTAATCGTGGAGACCAACGGTCGTTAGTAATTATAATTATTGCCGGTTTATGGAAATTACTAATAACAATTACAATGAAATAATCTGTCGGTACTTTAAATGTCAAAATAAACTGTCATGACGTAATGCATGTTAATTTTAATAATATTCGAAGTTATACCCTCATTGGGTTTTACTTATATTGACGTTATGGTTTTACCAATGTGTTGAGTTTTCGAGAACCTTTCAAAATGGTGTCTTAAGCCTCCTCAGACTCAGACAGAACTGTTATTGAGTAAGAGTCTATAGATGAAGTTATAAGGAGTCGAACATTGATATTTGACATTACAGGTCATAATTATTTTATCATAAACAAGAACGATTACATGTTTCCGCAAAGTAACGCAATTCGTGCATTAATAACGAGAATTGTCCAGTTATTATTCAGCGCCAAACGAGTTTCAACATGTTAACAAAATACCAAAGTTCGCAAATGTTATAATAAAAACAGATCTCAGGGACTTTACCCAAATAAATGTTTTATTTGTTTTGTTTACGCAAATCAACACAGTTATAAAGGATATTATAGGAACTAGTACAAATATTTCTCGTGCAAGACAAGTAAGTTTATTTGTACGATTCGAGGGACTTTAACATAGCATTAGACAAATTTCATCACGATATTTTCCATCAATACAATACTCTAATCACCAATCGAATTCGGCATTTAAAATCTAACCGCTTGGTAACTAGTTACGACTAAAGCTTCAAATTATAATGAAGTATAGTTAGTATACGTTCACACGGAGACAGTATCAAAATTAGCGCAACATCACAACGAGCATGTAGGTCACGGTCTGGGCGAGGGAGATGCAAGATACGACGCCGGTCGACGTTAGAAAGGGAGACAATACACGAGTACAGGTTTCTAGCGTGCTGATATTTGAATTCGCAGCGATTTCATAAAATTTTGATTAGGTCAACTTTTTTATGTAAGACTATTGAGTCTTAGCAACTTATTTGCATATCGGAAATGAATAAACAATGCTGGAAAAAGTACAGAGGCAATATGAAGAGCAGTTTATATCATTAAACTGGGAGAATCTTTTGCTGTTAGTAAAGAAAACAATAATGTTATCCTTCAGACGTCTCTTACATTTGAAGAACAGAAAAAAGGTATGGAAGATATGCGTTATGTAAATACAAATGTCATTTCATTGATTACTATTACTTGTATCTTTTACTGATTCTATTCGTTATTTGCCTTGTCGTCTTATTTATTAGGTCCTTTAACTATTTCTGATACTACATAATGGTAAACTACTGACGCAACGGTTACAGCTTCAGTTAAAACGTAAAGAGTTTCCACTCAGGTTTTCATTTCTGCCACGGAAATGTTTGCTAACTTAACTGAGAACTATTTTCTAAAGAATTGCTGGGCGTTAAATTAACTACTTCATTCCCACTTAAAAAGTTAATAATAAACTTTGAGATAGAAAATGTACAGTAAGACTTCTGTAGCTGGTGTATAGAAAAAATAAGGTCTTAGACTACTGGAGAAGAGCACTAATTAATATGCACAACTTTTATAATGAAACCAATACTAAAATTAACAAAAAACTGCTCTTACATCGCTCCAAAACAGTATTGAATACTTTTTATCATATTTTAAGTATCTCTGAAGAGAAATAGGATTTATTTTAGGCAGCAACACTAAAACTTCAAACTATACCGGTATAAGATCGGCGTCGCGTCGTCGCAATCGCTGCGATCCACCGATATCAACGCTAGATAAGCATATAAATGATTACAAGGTATTATTAGGTCGCATTTCCTGAACCTTGGCCTATCGAGATAGCATGTTTTGATTACAGCTTTCATTAGTGTAATCAAATAATATTGATATTGATGCTGTTAAGATCTAAAAGGTCTACGGCCATATTATGTTGGGACATAAAAATAATCCTAAATACGTTGAAATGAACATATTAATGCATCTATTTTCCTTATTTTGTTATTGGACAAATTTACTCAAAGTCGCCGCCTTGTATCAACTTCACTGCAGGTTTTAACATGTATCAGAATATCGGGATTTTCTGTCCTAAATGCAATTCAATAGAAATGATTTCTAGGTAAAAAAAAAATTCGAATGAGTCCGTCAGTTAGATTATCAAAAAATATTGGATACGTATTTTTGCTTTACCAAATCATTAAAAATTTACAAAGATAAAGCGAGTCAAAGTTCGAGAGTGGGGCTCATAACTTCACTTTAGAGTAAAAAGTGTACTCTAACATGATGTCACGCGGAACTTCACTACTCCTAACTAACTAATCTTCGTATTTTTTGTTTGATTGACTAAAGAAAAAATACGTTTCTAAAACTTTTTGATAATGTAAAAGACGGACTAAATAAGTTTTTAGTCATTTAGCCTATTTTTTATTTAGTTCATCTGTCAATTCTTCAAATTGCTTCACAGTTATATTGGGTTACAAGACTTACAATCTTAAAGATTAATTCTAACAGACATCTTCACATGGTTCCTAACTAATAATCGGATGCCAATTTCCAATCCCAACCAATTTGAAAAGCTATAACAACAAGGCGATGTTTATTGTCACCGCTAACCGTGACAGAGACAGAAAATAATTACATGCTATCGACCAATTCGCACGTACAATGTACTACATAGGATAATCATAAGCATAAGTATATCATGCGATTGTAACAACTAATGCTATTGCAATAGAGATGGTTATAGCTTGTATAGAACAGGTGTTATAAACTGAATCTTCGTTGCACGTCAACTTTCTATTGACGACGGTTCTCGGTTTCATTCATTCGTGAACAGCTGACTTTGAAATGTCTAACAATAGTATTAATTGCTGCAGGTAATTTGTCATTAGCTAATTTGTACTAATTGTTGCCATATCTTTTTTTCTGTTGCTTTTATATCCTGTATCTTTCTTTTCATTGATGCTTGTTTATTGATGCATTAAGATTTATCTAATTATAGTATGGATAGCCTTTTTTTTGGCCGAAAGATATGATGGCTATAAGAGATCTGACTCAAGTGCACCTGCCGTAACTCTTGGCGACAAATTTTCAACTGGTGGGTGTAAGTAAACCAGAATGGGTACAAGTATTCTACAACCACCTTACTCTTGTTTCGAAACGATGTTACACTTTACTGGAAGCTTAAGCTCATTGTTGGATTTTATTAGACTAATATTGATTACAGGACCTCTATCTAGATATGTTAAGCTTTAATATCACTATTCCAATTTGCCGTCCCTAAATAAACATTGTTTTTATCAACACAGTGTAGCCTCCAATCAGGAGTTTCCTATAGTTTATTAACTCCGCAAATATATTGGAAATCCCATAGGATTATTCCATCGAAGCTTTATTATTACTTCAGATTTTAATTATGTTTATTAAATATTTTATTGTTACCTCGATTTACGGAAAAATAAAGCCGAGAACTACTGCAGAAGATTCCATTATAGGTTTTTTGTGGAAGAATGCATTTGAGTCATTTTCTTCAAAGAAATTCTTGCAACTGCAGAAAAAATCACGTAAGTCTGAAGTCTCGTTAAACTTCCAATCAGAAATTTACAGAAGTGAGTTAATATTGAAATGAAATCAACAAACGCTTATAAATTTAAATCACAACAATTCAATAGTCAATCTCATAATGCGATAGTCGATAAAGACGAACTCAACAACGATATCGTTCCGTGACTCATTCGACATATGGCCGTCGATTCTTGGAGATACTGTTTGTGGACAATTTTTTGACGTTAATGGAGGAAGCTTTATCTGTTGTTTAAGATTACAACTGTTAGTAAGCAGTGTAACTCTTTAGAAAAATCTATTTGAATTCTTAATATAGATTTGACGGCATATAAGGATACAGCAATGCAGAATTTGAAACTGAGTTCAATTTTAAAGATAAAGGAATTATACATTAGTACAGGGCTTCCCAAACTGTGCGTCGCGACGCCCTGGGGCGCCGCAGTATTATCCCAGGGGCGTCGTGACGTGAGGCGATCTAAATAGGTTGGCTGTCTGTGTCGATGCCACCGAATCGAGTGAGCGCCATGTGCATTGTGATGCGGCGGGAGAGGGGGGCCAGTGTTTTATCTTTTCAAAAATTTAGAAGCTATTTGGAGTTTTTCTGACAAATTGTTATTAGGCTAGAACTACAACTGGTAGGTAAATATATGGCAAGAAGGCCAGAGCGTCGCAAAAATATGGCAACATCCCAAGGGCGTCACAGTTAAAATAAGCTTGGGAAGCCCTGCATTAGGACATAGTTATATTTTAACGTGTACCATGAAAAGTGGTGTTAACTACTGTATCTTTCACTTGACTAAACCGTTGAGTATCAAATATATTTGTATCCCGTAGTAATTGTAGAATTAAAAAGTGTCCTCAATATCGGTTTTATTTGTCCTCCACAAACCAGACCATAATCATTTTTCAATTTAAATATAGTATCATCAATATTTGTTGTATTACAAAAACAGACACAAGAATTTTCAAAATTAAGTTCCTTGAAAAATGTATATCCATCCGAAATCAATTTTTTCCAAAAGACGACAACTGCTGCAAAAATCTGGTTCCAATAATCAAGGGTACTTACAATATCATGTCCCTGACTGCCACTCCTCACGACCTCAGGTGCCATGTACTCAATGGTCCCACAGAAGCTGTAGGCCCGGCTCTCTCCGCCGCAGAATTCTTTGGACAGCCCAAAGTCTGTCAGCACGATGTGACCTTCAGCATCGAGGAGTATGTTCTCTAACTTGATGTCACGGTAGATAATGCCGAGCTGGTGGAAAGACAATTGCTTTTAGAATTTATTGGAGATTGTGATAATTTGTATCTATCAATCTGTTTGTAAATATTTAAAGAGTTTCATATTATGTATTTTGTAGTAAATTTATAAGTCTGGTTTCCTTATTTCTGCTTAGTTTGGAATCAGATTAATGTGCGTGAAGCATGTCCTAATGTGTTGTGTCTATCTTGTGTGTTCTCTCCGTCTACATCTAGTAACTGGTAGTTGTAAGTGTATAAACACATTTCTTATTTGACAACCTTAGGGTGAAATTCCCAGATTAAGCTGATACATCTCAATAACCAAGATAAAATGTGTGACGTAAATGGTAGTATGAATAAGGATCCCGTAAATAAAACAGATTCTAGACCAGCGATAGAAGACATAACATTACATTCTAGAAGAATCGACGAGCAATTTTAATAGATACCAAGTACCCACCTTATGTAACTGCTCGAGAGCCAGTATAATCTCAGCGATGTATATCCGGACCTCGTGCTCGTTGAAGTGCTCCCGCTGGTATAGATGGGTGAAGAGCTCACCACCGGCAACGTAATCTGGTTAGAGACAGATATAATCGTAAGCTACTGGCATTTGGTCAGACTCTAGAACTTAATTTCTTGCATCAACAAGCTAGAGAAGGACACAAAATAAACTTAGATGATGAGAATAGTAAAGAGGTATTCGGATGGTACTCCTTAAAGTCATTCTAATGGATATAATAAGCCGGAATGAACAGTAAAATTATAAGTATCTACGCGTTACGAAATGATCAGTTCTTTGGTACCTTTTTGGTGATAATCTTTTTGTATTCAAACAGACAGAATTGAAACTATTATTTAATCGAGTTTCTAAGTTCTGAAGTTATGGAACCTTTTCGAACGGTACAATATGGAATGCAAGGTAAAATATTTCTAACCAATCATAAACATGTCTTAGATTTTTTAAACTATATGCATGTCTTTTTAAATGTCTATTGAGGTTAAATTATAAATGCCAAGCAGTCATTGGAATTATTTAACAAAATATTTTTACTTGTAAAAAGAGGCCGCTAAATCCCTTAATGAACTTGATTTTTTAGTCTTGAAATATTGTGTACTCAGCGTAAGCGATCCGAAAATATTCTCATGAAACATCTTCGCTAACAAAAACTGCGAAAGAAAGAGCGCTAAAATAAAATGCAAATCATCGTGACTAAAACGATCATTACACACATAAAATTCGTGCATCATTATATGAATTGGAGGTTAATATATAATGTATTAAAGTCAATGCAAATGTAAGTAACAATCAAGATAAGATTATAGAAACCCATTAAGTTAATGTTGAACTTGAAACATATTCGTTAGAATCGAGCGGGCATGATTTAGATCTAGGCCGAAACATCTTTGACCTACATGCTGAGACTACCCACGATAATAAAAGTTAAGTACCAGAGATGAATACTACAGACTATTTTCAGACAATGTTTTATGCTGCGTACCACTAATGTTTCTCGAAAATAATTCACTTCTATACGATCACAATGAGAGAGGGTGAAGAGTGACAGTTCTCAACTGCGCTTATCTAATTATTACAATCAATTAAATCTGAAGCTTCTAGCAATACTGATGACAATTTTGAACAAAGATATGCTATGTTCTACATTATAATTAACTTTTTAACAAAAAAATAAACCGCCTTCAAAGTACACTAAAAAGTATAAAATAACTCTTATCTGACACTGTTTTGAAGTGAGCGAAATCGCATGACGTGTTCTATACAAAATATTTCGCGCATATTTATAGCAATCGCGGCTGATTTACTGTATTTTTTTTAAGTGTTCCGTTGTCTATCTCCGAAACTCATCATCAGATCTATATGAAATTTATATGGGACCATTTCGGAATATACCCCTTTCGAACAAAAAAAGAATTTTGCAAATCCGTCTATATATGACGGAGTTATGCCCGTACATAAAAAAAAAAAAAATATAAACATCCGAATTGAGAACCTCCTCCTTTTCTTGAAGTCGGTTAAAAAATAAAAACAACTACGACAACAATAATCACAAGTTTAAATTATTCAAGTTTGTAAAATACCACAAAAACCATAAATAAGAATTTTAACGTAACGTTAACGGACATAAACAAAAACCAATAGTAGTAGTTCAAAAGATACACAGCTCATCATTCAGTAAGGTCTATGCCGACGACAAAACATTGAATAATAATGTAGTAGTAGCCTCGGGCGAAGTTCAAGATCACATATGTATGAAGGGACATGAATTTACCGTGATCCTAAAACATGTTATTCATTTAAACACTTCTAAATGATGTTCTACAAAAGATGAAGCTGATCTAATGAGTCATGACACGCGTAGAAGAAAGACAATGACAATAATAATCAACAGAACATTTATAGAAAAAGAATCAAGCCGCGATTAGAATTGCTAATAATTTTTCAGTATAAACTATTAAATTCTGAAACCGCGACAAGCTTTAACATATTTGACGTAATGAAATTCGAACAATTCAGTCAGTAACATTAATAGGGAGGAGCGTTTGATAAACTTAAGTACACCTACAGAACCATCGATGGACATAACACTTATTTAGGGTCACCAAAACATTCTAGGGCTTGGCATTTTAGAGGTGAAAAAGAATGGTTTGGAAAATTGGGTAATATGTTACAAGGAACAAGATTCAAAATGCAAATTCATGTTAAATTTCAGGTCACCAGGTGCATGTAACAACTTGAACATTTACACAGGCCTCTCCATATGGTATATCCGTGCCATTATGATAGTGCTAGTTCTATTCTATCGAGTGTTTCCCAACCTCTTCTGTGGAACACTCGCTTTGTGGTGTGGTGTGGTTCAGAGGAGGTGGAATTTCAAATAATGGAAATATCTGTACCAAGGTTATGTTTTGTCTCTATAATGATATAAATTTTAAGGTTTATGTTAGCTGCTTCGATATTATACCATCGATCTGACGATTTAGAGCTTATTACTTTCTATCTACTATTACTAGCTATCGGCATCATTATCTACCAACTGTTGGGTAAAAGCCTCATAATCCAACATCTAGAATAAATATCCAGATAGATTATTAAACTAGGAAGTGATAAGGTGGTAAACAAATGTAAAAATCTCCCCTACACCATACGCTAGTAGCCATTGGCTTGAAGCTCTCGTTATCACAATAACGAGCGCACGTGCAATACAACTAACAATGGATTACAAACAAGCGGCAAAGGGAAAAAGCGCAAAACGCGTCCGTCAGGTCAAGGCGTGCGCGAAAATGCGCTTAGTGCGCATTATGAAACAATAACATTATAGTTTGTTGCGCGAGAAAACTTTGTTCAATTCGATTTTATTTCGAATAATGCGTGTTTGAGAATTGCTTAATATGTTGCTACAATAGACGCATAATTTTATTTATGTTACTTCGTGGTGAGATCAAATGATGATTCCCAATTAATTACTGATTTACGTCGAAGATTCATTAGAGTATTTTTACGTCTGATCAGGTTCAGGAAAGCTCTTTTTATACGGGAATCTCATATAAAGGGGTACGAACATTTTTGTATGGGAGCTGGCATAGCCACCCACCGCCATTTTGTTTTTTTTTCAATGTCGCGGCGCACGGTGTAAGTGGTATATTTGGGTAGAGGACACTTAAACAAATAAAAAATGTTAAGCAATATGGTGACCTAAAGTGTCACGTTTCCGAGATATTTGGAGGTAAAGATCGCCATATGAGAATTACGACAATCATTAAAAATTAACTTATTACGTGTTTATATGCATTAGATTGTATTCAAATAGTAGTTCCCAGGTTGATTTAACTTTTTATTAGAATATAGCAAAACAAAGAGCACGAAAAAACAATATTCATTAATTGGTTACCTACTAAACCGCATCGCAATATTCGCAATGAAACACAATGTTGTCAAGTAGCTCGGATCGTAGTGGTTAACTTGTTTTCCATGTCGCCGTTATTAACCAAAAATGACAATACTTGTGTTAAAATATCATGTTACCGAGATATTGGAATATCGATGTATATATAATATGAGACGAATGAAGTGAGTTTAAAGTTGATTAAGTACAATTTATGTTCTTGTTTTTAAGCAATAGTGGTCAAATAATGGGTAATAAAACGTTTTAAAAATATATAAAAATACATAATAGAAACAAGCCGTGACCTTAAACCTTTAAATAAAAGGTTTTTTTTAAACTAGTTAGGTAGCAAACAAACATACGGCTCGCCTGATTGTAAGCGAAGAAAGCTCCTTTGAGACCGCATAGTTTGAAACTATTTTGGTTCCAATGTGTGAGGATGGACTCCCCGTCAATGGCGAGACTTGCGATGGTAGAAGGTAGCCGTGGGTATCAGGTTAAACAATTCTACAGAACACTGTCCGTTGTACAAGCGGTAGAACACACATGAGGCAAAGTCTCTCCTTAGATTGAGCTGCTTGTGAGCTCGGGATCGTGGACAATTCTAATGGCACGTCGCTGAACCGAGTCTAAAGGACCAAACTGGTATCCAAGTAAGAGCAGTACTCCATGTAAGGCTGGACTTGTGACTTGTAAAGTTGCAGCCTTTGCCCCGATGTGAAGTACTGCTTCGCTCTGTTGAGCACTTCGAGTTTTTTGGTTGCTAGCTTAACCTTGTCTTCTAGACGGACTATTGATGTCGTTAGAAATGCCGATGCCGAGGATCCCGATGCTTTCACTGATGTCCGTGTTCTGGAATTGTGAAGCCACAGCAAATGGGGTTTTCTTAGCGGTGAACGCGCAGACTTGGGTCTATGTGGGGTTTGAAATGGACTAGGTTTAGTCGACCATAATCGGAGACACTAGTTAGTGTGCTCACAATTTCAGACACAAGCCGTTCGCGGCTTTCCTCCACCACGAAACGAGGAATATTTGCAATGAGCGTCCTCTGTACAATGAATGCCGTCAATAGACAGCATTTCATTGATATGCAGCAGGAACAGTGTTAGGGACAGTACAGACCCTTGCGGGACGCCAGCATTCATATCTCTCAGCTCTTATGCATCTGTTGGACAGAAAATTGGCGACCTATTTGCATAGTCCGTCGGGAAGCCCATATGCTGGTAACTTGGTTAGAATACACCGGTGCCATTGAGTGTACGTGAGCAGTCTTCCACGAAGACGGGACTTTCATTTAGGTGGAAGTTTTATTAGGTCGGGCCGGCCGCGGGACTGGGTTTTTTTTATTTATTTACATCGCTATTGCAATTTTGGCGCCTAGGAAACATTACTTAGCGATCTTTAGTTCCAATTAACTTGGTAACATAGATTTTAGGACAAGTATTGTCGTTTTTGTTTGTATAATAATGACAAGATTGAAAACAAGTCACGATCCGAGCTACTTTGACAACATTGTGGTTCATAGCGAATATTACGATGCTGTTTAGTAGGTAAGTAATTAAAAATATTGTTTTTCGTGCTCCTAGTGTAACTCTATTCTAAAAAATTTATAAATCAACCTGGGAACTATTATTTGAATACAATCGAATGCATATAAACACGTAATAAGTTAATTTTTTATGATTGTCATAATTCTCATATGGCGATCTTTACCTCCAAATATCTCGGAAACGTGACACTTTAGGCCCCCATATTGATTAATATTTTTTGTTTGTATAAGTGTCCTCTACCCAAATATACCAATTACACCGTGCGCCGCGACATTGAAAAAAAATCAAAATGGCGGGGGCTCGCTATGCCACAAAGGTTCTATCCCCTTTACACGTATTATGTCGTCTATACCGTTCAGTTTGGATTCAGGAAACTTACCAAATACTAATTAGATAAAATCATCAAAGTTGCCAAATGAACAGGGAATAATTGCACTGATACAAGTAATAAAAAGGAAAGCATATGATATCTGTATTGGACAATATGTATAGGTATATAAAAATAAACATGACTGACTGATTGACTTTGAGTGGTTCAGACCCTGCGCTACTAGTTAAGTTATAATTCAGGTCATAATACAGGCCATCAATGAGTAACAACAATAAAAGAGTATGTTCGTAGAATTCAAACGCATCTCTGAAAACATTCATCATTCTCAGAAGCTTTAACGAAATATGTAATGTCTTCTAAACATTTCATATAAAGTCCACGTACAATCGAAACATTAAACAGGAAAATAGCTGAAATCATATCCATTAAGATAACACACGTCAAGGTTATAGTAGTAACATGAATTTCTACGACTGGAAATGTAGAAACAGCTAAGTTTGTTTGCAAAACATGTATGAATGATAAATAATTAAAATTTCGCGAAGACAAGCGTGAGCTATTAGATATAGTAGGCGCAGTGTGTCAAGGCAATGCAAAAGTAGGTCTGCAACCCGATTCGCCGGTTTGTTTGGCAATAGCATCAGGTAAATGCCATACTTTTTTTGTAGCAAAAATCTCTACATACAATCATAGTATTGTCCACGGTGATTGAGGTTTTGACACTAACACTTTTGAATAGTTTGAAAACATATTGTTACACAAGCTCACTACGCCAATGTGATTTTGAAATCAAGTTATGCAATGGTGATTTTGATAATTACAGTAACACTAACATCAACTGAATCCATACAATTAAATCATACTACGTCAATAATATTAAAAGTTCAGAAGATAGTAATAATGAACAAACTGTCAGAGACGATAATCTTGTTATAAGTCTCTGGAGATCTACTCTGACCGCAACTAGCTTTTCATTTCATTCTTTTGTACGAACATTTCAGTTGTCAGCAAATTGTAAATCTAAAACTTACATTGCAGTTTCACCTTGGTTTACCGTTGTAAATTTAGCAACATTTTCAGTTCTCATTGCCACGCCAAGGTCAAACGGTTCTGCAGTTATCATAACTTCTATTGCAACAATTACTTCGAATATATTATACGTTGGATAGTATTTTTCATATTTTTAAACAATATCTTCGTTTGCGCCACTTTCAAGACCGTAATTATGACTTACAAGCTTCAATTTGAATCTAAGGTTTATGCAAATAATTTTATCAAAAATTCTCATATGAGGGATTTTAAATATATTATCAATCCAAATTCAACAGTAAATTCACTAACATGGCAATTTCGACATGGACTCAATATTCGAATAACCAGGTCAAGTATCGTTATTCGTTTTCGAATGACTCAACAACTCTTAATTGGCAAGTATTTGACACCTGTACATTGCACTCAACGTATCGATTTCGAGTGGTAATGATTGGTTGGACGAGAATCCTTCCTAAGTTGCTCTGTCATCTTTACTAGAGATGATTGTATGTCAACGGTCATGACACTTGTAGTGAATGACTGTCAGTTTCTCATTCACGTTTTCTGTTAAATTATGGGGCTTATCATTAGCATATTTTCCGTTATAGTTTTAATTTTGAACCTTCTTTATTGAGTCTTGAGAAGTCAAATATGTGTGTTTTTAGATGGTTTCTTACCTCAAAGTCAAAGTCAAAGCCATTTATTCAATGTAGGCCCTGGTAGAGCACTTATGAAGGTCAAAGCTACTGAAGTTACCACCAGTTCGTAAGTCGGCCTTCAACTGAGAAGAACAGGCAAGAAACTCAGCAAGGTTAAATTTTGGTGGTTCCCAAGATACAGGTTTTACCTAGTTTGGGAACCAACGATGCATGCTCTGTAATCTATTGTTTTACTCAATAAACGTTATTATTATTATTTTTTAAATATTTTTTTTAAACAATCTGACTATTGGCTATTTTTTTCCAAAACATTACCTAACTAACTTGTCATCTTACTTATTATAACTATTTATAACTCTATAGATTATTATTATTCTCATCGACAGCAACTTTATCCCTTCTTATAACCTTTTTTAGTTCTCGCTCATGAAAAAAGACAATGGTGCCGATTCTGTTGTAAATCGCACTAAACTAATTTTAGTCACATCACATCTCTTTCTTACAAACATTATTGAAAAAGGAAAGAACATATTTAAAGCTGTTAAATTAGTCTTTGCCGTCATTTGCGGGTATTTAGACGTAACCGCGATAGATGGCGACTAAAATATTGAAAACAAGCATTGGAATAATTTGACAGGACTATTTGAGGATCCTTTTATATGTTCTTTTTTAGAAAGAGACATAGTGAGACTAAATTAGTTTAGTTGTAAACAACAGAATCAGCAACATTGTCTAATAAATGTGTTTGTATTTGCTGTTTTGGTGTTAAATTAACATTGGTAAAACTGCAACTGTATTTTACGTACATTATATTTATCATGTACAATTTGTGTTCCCAACCATATCTCTACACACATTGTCTGCGGTTGAAACAATGACTTCTTGTAATAACTGACCACATATAATTTGTTCTATTTTCGATGTTTTTATCAAACCACATGTGTTTATTTTTATTCAATATATGGTGGTTTTCGTTTCCCGTGAATAGATATTGGTAGAGAACAAAATGTCCCTGTCTTTCATTATTGAAATTCAAAGCCATTTTATTTAGTTTAAGCCTTGGAACAAGCAGCAGGAATGTACTACTGTACGAAAGACCCTATACAAACAAAATATTTCGTTTCAGGAGATAACATTAATAATTACCAAGGTTCGTGGATTTCACTAAAATTTTTTTTCTTTTTGTGTAATTGTTAATGACCTATACATTATCCTCACTATAGTACTATTCTTTATTCTGAGCTGACGTATTTGCTCAAATTAAAATTAAATAGCTAATTTTGCCGTGTACAACGTGTGAAGTAATAAGACAGCGGTTCGCGTGACCTTTACATCACGCCAAACCCTCCAAAAGAGTTATAATAGCTAGCCAAAACTAGTTTATTTAATTATCTTTACCGTTAGCAAAATAAATACGGTTGTGAATTTTAATAAGTGCAAATATTATGTATGTGTCTAACGGTACATTACAAAACTAAATAAAAGTAACGTATCCTGATATTTCAACCTCAATTTTCTGAGTTTTAGGGTTCGTTTTGCGGTGCGTTGGTTTGCGTAAGGTGACTCCTTGACCCGCTTTTGG
Organism: Polyploca ridens; assembly: GCA_951394255.1. Lineage (NCBI taxonomy): Eukaryota > Metazoa > Arthropoda > Insecta > Lepidoptera > Drepanidae > Polyploca > Polyploca ridens. The sequence goes on along the minus strand of OX596269.1, from coordinate 7,953,587 downwards.
TGTTCAATTCGAACCCCGAATCAAGTGGTCGTTATTCATACCGTATCGATTGCTGTAGACATTTTGATACAAGATTAAAGTAATCTATTTTCGAGTTCAATTATTTTTCAAAGATGGTCGAAAGCACTAAAGATTGTAACTCACAAAAAATATCGCTAAACTAAATGAATATCAAAACTAATACAATTTAACTAAGAAAGCAATCAGAAGTACTTAAATGGCTCCCTAAAATTTGTTAATCAATAGCATTATTCCAGGTCACGCCACTGATAAGCTTTTCGATTATAATATCGATAATACATTACAATCGAAATATCGGACCTTTTTCTCCAACTTCAACTATCGACAATCACATCCGTAGCAGACACAATCGAATTGTGTACCGAATAATTGGATCTATTCATTCGATCAACTATCATCGATAAAGCGCTTTGTACCTATAAACTGACTTTTTGTTGGCTTCCTTGCAGCATATTATAACATCATTATAATGTATAGCCTGCATGGATGTATGGAATTCAACTCTGGGGAAGCGCATGCAAGTAGCTCTATCATGCAAAGATTGCAAAATGGTATTCTGAGGACAATATCTAGTGCACCGTGATTTGTCACCAATGTCGAAAAACATGAGGCACTAGAAATTAAAACAGTCAAGGAGGAGATAAAGCAATCTGCCTCCATTTACAGAAATCGGCTCCAAAGCCACCCTAATGACCTAGCCAACGAGCTCACTCAAGTAACTCCAAACGCCTTAAGCGCCATGATATCCAAGACTTGGCAGCACGGTATTAAAATGAAAAGGGGCTTCCCACTGGGGAATACCCCTTAAATGAGAGCAACGTCAGTACAGAAAAAGAAAAACATGTATCTGTTCTCATGTTACTGTAAATACTGAAAAATTAATTCATAGCTAAACTCTTTATCAAGTCAGCATAAGCGAAAGATAAGACCCTAAAACCCTATTACGAACAAAAAAGGTCCTACACCCCAGGCGTACAAGTACCCCAGCAACAGTGAACCCAAACTCCGTCGCGTCCTCTAGGCCTACAGATCGATCACAATGTCACCCCAAGTCCTTCGTCTGTACCCTGACCCCAGACCCCAATGTGAAAGACCTGGGGTCCTTCAACTGTTGTGTAACAAGGCGCGTGAACTTGGGACTGTTAACCTGCGTCTTAAATTGGATTTCTTTGATTTTTCTCGAAATAAATAGGTATTTGTAAATAATTTTCGGGTGGTTTTATTCAATTATAATTCTACGTTTGATGTTACTGAGTGTGAAATTGATGTTGGTGGTTTATGTTTTATTAATAAACTAGCTTATTTTAGAGGTTGGATTTCGAAAATCTTTCCTCTTCAAAAACTAAAAAATGATAACAATCTTTTTAGTTATTAGTTTTAGTGGTTGAGTAATGCCCTTCGTTACATGTACGTTATCAATATTATTAGGAAGTTCGAGCATTATAATGATCTTATCATAGCTTGTGCTATATCACATAATAAATAGAATATTATAATTTTTTGTTTTAATTTGTGTTATAAGATCAAGGTTTCATTTGACGGCTGTACATAACCCTGACAAATTTAACATATCTAAATATCATACCTGTACCATACAGTAGCAAGAGTGTTGCTAAGTACTACAATACCTTAATTCATTTCAAGTTCATAATTTTGTACTAAATTGATTTCAACTCACCGAGAATAAGGTGCAGTTTAGCATCCGTCTGGAAAGCGTAATGGAGGGTGACCAGAAAAGGGCACGCTCTTACTGCCTCCAGGACCTGTTGAATTTTCACATGTTTACACAAAAACACAGAATGTGTGTTAACCCGTGGGAAATCTTTGAATTGTAGCGTTATTAATGTTGCGGCCCGAAAGTATTCCCTTGTGGAAACCCGATAGATAACTCGTTTAGCGGTAAATTAAAATGCTTTGCAAATGTTACGAAGGTGCTACATATTAATAAAATCATTGAATGATGATACTTATTGAACGATTTAATACTCATTCAATAATAAATCTAATGGAATAAGGTTGTAAGGGTGGTAACATTGTCGAAGGGCTAAGTGAATTCCGTTCATTATAGAACCTATTTGAAATGATTTTATTTATAACTCACTTGTCTTTCCGTCCTTGTGTGCTCAGCAGTCTTTAGTTTCTGGACTATTGACGCTTTTTTGAGCACTTTCATCGCGTACAGCTTCCCCTCGTCGATTCCACATCTTTTTCTCACTAGAAACACTTTGCCGTAAGCTGTAACAAAGAAACACACTTGTAAGTAGTTGTAAGCCATAATCGCACCATCACGCACTACTAAAACCGTGTAAAAGGGTGTTATTATTGAGAACAATAGTTATATTATGATGTTCATAGGTCACTCTCACGTTAAGTGGGTCGCGTATAAACAATTGGGTTATTGTGTTATTTATTTTATAAATATCGTGTAGTTTTATTTCTTTATTTTGTATTTTACCTACTTTGTAAGTTTATACGAAGGTTACGGTACTCTGTACTGATACTTCTAATTTAAATGTCGTTATAAAAAGGAGGTCAATTTAGTGTTTATGGACTCATGTTACAAATAGCAGTAATGCCAAAGTAAGATTTTTTTATAATACTTAAACATCACGTTGCAAATCCGAATAAAAAAAAACTAAATGTCATTTGTACAAACAACGCTTTTTAGCCAAAATGTGTACAGAACTAAAAACATCCAAGGATCCACGCACCGAAAGAAATAATTGAAACAATTTCTTTTAATCGCTCTTCTAAGAATACAAATGCATTGTTCGAGAGTTTATAACTGAAAATAAAATGCGTACAGTTTCCTTTCCGTTTTTTAACAATGTTGTTATGGGAAGTTGGCAGGCAAGGATAACAATAGAAACGGTGATGCAAAACAATGATTTAACGAGTAGAATCAAGGGGACAAAGGATGGGGAAGGACACTTCATAACTCAATGGGAACGGAATGGCAACGGAAAGGTAATAAAGACAAAGTAGGATTCCATCGCATTGTTTTGAACGAAACATGTAATCAAGGGCATTGAAGTTAAAATCCTTCGTGGAATTAAATTAGAATTTACAGGATACCGCATCCAAATAACTTTGATGTGTTCCTGCGCGTGAGTAAGGTAGCCAGAGCACATTGGGGAGGGGGGAAAGGTCGGTAACGCGAGAATGATGCCTCGCGTGTTGCAAGCGTTCAAATGACTACGGTAACAGCTTACTACCATAACGACACCGTCGTATATAAAAAAAAATTAAGCAGTCATTAGGAACATTAAGGTTTTAGTGACCTTAGTATATGTATCAGTTATTATTCTCGTTTCAGTCGACACCCCTTTGCAAACAGTTGTTTCTATTATTGCAGCTTTATTTACTTTAAACTCACAAACAGACAGTCTATTAACCGCATTTAATTAAGTCGTTTCAGGTTTTATTCCTATACTATTTATAACAAACTGGTGTTCCTCATGTTTAGTTATTTTAGCAACTAATAGTGAAATGTCTCGTTTCATAATTTCGTCGTATATTAATGAATCGAAACTCGTTTTCGTTACTCAAATATTTCTTACTTTCGGTATTATTTCGTTTGACCAATAACCTTTAGGATCAAGTTCTATTTCTAATTAAACTGGACTAGTTGGAGGCACTTTTATCCTAAAAAATCATTATCAAATTAACGGTTCTTCAGAAGAACGGTTCAAAACAATCGATTTCCAAAACTGGCCTTAAAAACTATGATTTTGGCTTATACCTAAGCATCTTTTCCATGTTTACGTATTTAAATGCAATGCTGATATACTACGTAATAAATACGTGATGATATGGTGGAAGGTGGTAAGCACCACCTAGAAAGAATGATAAACATTTATTTCATAACTACTAAGAAACCGCAAATTAAACTAACCGAATTATTGGAGATCATCCAAAGATTTTATTTACAACAAATAAAACGGATACTTTTAAGACTACACAATAAGTAAATAGACGTGATCCTATTAAGGCGCATGAATTAGAAAATCATCAAGCTAAGTGACTAGCAGCTGTCAGTAACACGATACGTCCGGTGTGAGGGATGAGAGCGGACACGGTGGCGCTTCTTAAACAATAGTTTACCTCCTTTAAATACCCAGATTAATATCATGTGAACTGTAAATAATGATGATACTGAAGCATTTTAGTTAATTGTCTGATATTAGTTAATTGCCCTTATTATCACTATCATTGTCCCTGATTCTGTTGTTCACAACTAAACTAATTTTAATGTCACTATGTCTCTTTCTAACAAAGAACATAAGATAAATTAAATTATTAAAAGAAACAAAAAACCCGACTGCGTAAAACATAAATTAACTGAAAAGAGAAAAACAAGCTCTTAAATCTATAGAATTTTGAATATAACTTGAATTTAATAAGCTATTGCAATCGGGTACAACCAATAACCTAAGTATGTATTTTTTTGTAATATTTGTTTATCCCCGACTGCAATACCTTATAAAATTCAAGTTATATTCAAAATTCTATAGATTTAAGAGCTTGTTTTTCTCTTTTCAGTTAATTTATGTTTTACGCAGTCGGGTTTTTTGTTTCTTTTAATAATTTAATTTATTTCAGACTTTTTAGTTTTATACAGAATGAGTTGTATGTATTAGTAAGTAAATGAGCGGTACGGTAAAGTAACACTAACAACCGTCGCAACTCTGTGTGTTACGTACGGTAAGCGCTCAGTACCTACTGGCCTTGCACTAAACGTGGTTTTTTGCAGTTTACGTCAAAGTGGTAGCATAAAAGTATTACAATATATACATATATGGAATGGTCTATTTACAAGCTTTCATTTGATACCCATATTGTTATAATATCGAAACTTTTATTTTTAATACCCCCCTATTTTTTTATTCTTAGGCGCTATATAAAAATAATATACCCTATGACACTCCCCCAGTCAAGACGAATCTAACGACACCTCATATGCTTAAATCCATCAAGCCGTTTAGGCTGCAGAGCGGCACAAAGAAATAGACATACATACATACATACATACATACACTCGAAAAACATAACCCTCCTTCCGGGTCAGTCGGGTAAAAAGGATGTAAGAAATTTAGTCCTGTCAAATTGGTCCAATGCATGTTTTCAATATAAATTTAGTCGCCATCTATCGCGGTTACGCCTAAATACACGCAAAATAAGACGGCAGAGATTAATTTGACAACTTAAAATATGTTCTATCCTTTTTCAATAATGTTCGTAAGAAAGAGATGAGATGTGACTAAAATTAGTTTAGTGCGATTTACAACAGAATTGGCACCATTGGCTTCAGATTTTAGTAAGATTTGTATGTATTTATTAATTCAACTTTATTATGAAAAGTATGGTTACCGCTATACTTATTTGTTAAATCTAGTTCTTTGTCAAAATCAGCGACTAAATCAGTTCATCAGTTTTCTACCAAAGTATGGTATATTTCTTTGGATAAATAGCTGTTCATTTATTTCGCCTTTTGATTGTCTATCTAAATGGTAAGTATTCTATTCGAGTATAATTTTCAAGGATAAACATATTATTTAGTTCGGAGTCGAGATAAGCAGACGGCGTTCATGGAACAATGCCAAATGAATTTGTTTCGTTTTAAAGTTTTTGTATTATGTGACACGAATTTCTTTAGAACGTTTTCTCTTTAAGCACGAATATTGAAAATCTTCTGCCTCTACTGAGGGAACAAGGAATTTAAGGGCTTAAAAATAACTTGTTTATAGTTAAAATATTGAATCAGTTTTTAATCTGGACTCGTCAACTGAAACAAGGAACTTATTTATACTTTGAAGAGTAATTAGTGAAAGAATTAAATGAAAATACATCTGAAATCAAGTTTCCAGTGCAAATGAAAACGAAACAAACAACGTCAACTACGGTGAATTCAACGAATCGGATTGCAGAATGCATTCACGACCTAACCTAGACCGGTCGATGCTCTCGAAGAGTCCCGAAGTAAATAACAGTACACCGCTAAAAATATATAAGCCGAGGTAATTTGAATTTCACGCCAAAATCTTTGTTACAAAAACATTTGAGTAATTGGCTTTTAGATAGAATTTGATCATTCCGGGGAATCGATTTCAGACAACAAAACTCCGTATATTGACGCTACATTTGAAAAGAAAGCTAAAGAATTAAATTCGAAATGAAGATTAGTACAAGTTATTAATGAAGCACAGAAATATCAAGTAATAAAAAAGGAAAACGACAACAATAACACACACGTTACTTACAATTAGTTGATAATCACAATGGAAGGTCTTATAGATAAGGAATATACGAGGATATGATTGTTATCGATTGACCACGAAACGGACAATTGAAGTTATAGAAATACTAATCTAAAAACAATTTTTCTATCGAAATAGGTTAAAAAGCAAGATTGAATAAAAAAGAAGAGACCATAAACTAGATCGGAAGTTCCAAATAAGTGCTAACAATAACGCATGAGGCAAATAACCGCACGTTGATCTTTGCTCTACAATTTGCGTTCAAAAGTTTTAAAACTCTGAAAAGCATCAGCTAATAAAATAGGTAAATACTAAAAACCACTAGAATATTTAACTTTTAAAATTAACTTCAATCATTTGCCTTTTAAATTAGCAAATCTATTAGCATACAACCCAATTGACAACTATTTTGTGTGCGTTAATTATATTTGCTAATACTATTGCTGATACCTTAAATAAATATAAATGTAGAACAGCATTCTTGGCTGCTACTGGCACATTAAAAATAGATCTTGTCTTATCATTATCAAAGATTTCCGCGATATCATTTGCAAGCTCAAGAACGATGACTTCGTCTGGCATAAACATAACATTTTTAAAAACAAACACGTGCATTATAACGTCCTCTAGGGCGTTCGTTGAACTGAAAATTTCAACTGAATGTTGATGTTTGATTTGTTTTCAGTGCAATTTATTATTAGTCCACGCTACCGCGGAAAGGTCAAGTTTGTATTGGGAAACAAAGGGTAAGTGCTTAAGTTTCAACGCTATTCAGAACCTCATCTACACTGTTATTGAGACTGATATTGTACAAATTCCTTGTGGTAAATGCTTCAGACCTCCTAACTTTACTGATAAAGACGGAAAGTTTTATACGCATAATGACGATCAGTTTTGCAGCAGTTCATTCTTCGATTCATATATTGCTATTCATACATTAACTTAGTATCAAATAAAGAGCAATAAACAAGCCGTAAAAATTCAAATCGTCAAAACCAAATAATTCATAATGTTAAATATGTCGCAAATTATTAGATACAGGAAGCAATCACAGTGCTCGGTGACCCGATAACGAAATATTGAAAAGGGAACCGGATAACTTGTTAAAATTGTATTCGGAGTATCGGGACTGAGGATACGACTAGATTTATAGATGACTGAGTTATTATTTGAAACATGTACTGATTTAAATCTTATGATGTTAGAAATAAGATAAGCATTTGAACATATTTTAAGGAACATTGTGTTTAATTTAGCTATGATAAGATAAGTAAACCTATATTGATACAACGGTCAATGATATTGTGACCACATAAACAGTTTTTTAGTTCAATAGCATTAATAAATAAGATATTTAAAATGTATAGCACATTATATCCAGTATAATGATTTCCTTTATCGTATAACACTTCAATATCATCGTTTTGTTTATAATCAATCATTATACTGATTATTTTATGATTGTGTTTTAACGATTTCTTTTGTGAATTTAATACTTTCGATGTCCCAAGTGCCTTCTTTGAAAATAGATTACTTTTTATTTTTAAAACATTTAATCGCATGATTTTCTAAAATTGGAATATCATCATCAAATCTTGAGCCCTAAATGGATTTGCAGTGTGCTTGGACACTCTCTTCTAAGCATCAAGAATTCGAAAAGAACTTCGCTATCATATTTTTTTTTCTCATTTCGCAACTAGTATAACTTGTCCCCATAGCGACACCTTTCGGCCGATAAAATGCTCATTCGCATGTATTACCGTGGGGTATTGACCTGGCCATTATAAAGAACAATGAATTCGTCTTGTTGACTGGAGCAAATTAATATTTATATACTACATCCATATACGCAATGATAATATTCTCAGCTCGTGAGTTAAGAAGCAAGCGAGGAGTCTGATTTTTGTTAAACGAATCATCAAGGATCATAATTTTGTATTTTTTTCCTGTTTTCACTCTAAGAACAAAAATGTATCCTATCTTTGCATAGGTCAGTTTTAAAATCACTGTAATTTAAACAGATACCGTTACTATTTAATCCCCGGTTCTTTTGAACCGCTTTATAAAAGAATTCAAGATTTATGCGATTCTTAGGAATGCAAAAAATATTTATTAGTCCATGTTATTAACATAATTTAGCATAGCATTATCAATTTGGCGTTGATCAATACACGACGGAGCTTGATAAATCTGTATTTAGTCCAAATAGGTGATTGAACCTTGGACATCTTGGTCCCAATTCTCTCGTTACTTGATTAGAAGCCATTGGACTCTGTTTTGATAAAACAGGATATGTAGAAAGGAATGCTAGGTATGTTTTGACAGAAGTTGAACAGTGAACTAGTCTTCATCACTAGATGGCGTTGTAAACATGTTGGCACTACTTGGCACTGAGTAACAAACAAATAAGGAAGGTACCGATGAAGACTTCCTGTGACAAGATGATGAATTAACAATCTTATTAAATAGCTGTTGATTCTTTCACAGGTGTGAGACTAGTCATGATCTGCAGTAAAATTATAAAAATGTAAGGTTTGTTTGTAAGTTTGGATGTAGGAGGTAATCTCCGGAAATACCGAATATGAAAATTCTTTCACTAATAGGTAATTAGCATAACAGATTCTAATTATTAGAATTCATAACCAACAAAATATAAAAGACACTTCATCAAGATCAAACAATCAAGATCAAGCCTAATTTACAGCATCGATTGATGTGAAAAGAAAAGGATCTTTAATTACACTGAGTTCAACATCCCGAGACGAGCGAATTTAGGGAGTATGACCTTTATTTCATTGGTGAATAGAGACTGTGGTGCCCTTGAACTGTGGAAGCGTAGGGCGCCATTAGCGGGCGATAATGGCGCCGATAGAGCTGAAAAAACTATGATTGTGTGGTCATACTGGAAAGACTATTGTTGAAAGCAGCTAACAGAAAAATGATATTTGATAGTGGAAAGAATATAGAGGGATGGATGGAAGAGAATATTTGAATTATGAATCTTTCAAGGCAGTGCCAAGCATAATCTACATTATAGATTCACATATTTCTAAATTGAAAGCTCGAGATATATTCACTATGCTCGGATTTCTAGTATCTTATGGATTTGCTATAAAATTTCCGACAATATTTACAAATATTAGTATCTTCTTTGCATAAAACACAAAGTGCATCAAATGTAAAAAGAATGTTATTGGCCGCAAAACTAAAAATCTACAAAATCCACATAACTTATAGTAAGGTAAACGGCCCCAAGCCGAACATCTGCTCGGCGGGTGATAAAAAAATACCACCTGGTCGCGCCCTGATACCCGGCCAACACAATGCGAGCTGTAGCATCGCCCTTTGGTCATGTCGAAGGGCTCCTTTAGATGGAATGTGCGGTTCATGAATATTAGAAAATGCACCGAGTGAGATATGGTAGAAAGATGATTTAACATGGTATATAGCGGTTGTATTGCAGAAGATAAAATAGTTTACGACCCTTCAAAATTAGCAGTCTTTTGAAATGTTGTTGTTATTACTTGCCGTCCAATTTAAAATTGTTGCTGATGGAATACGATTTACGATGGAAGATTCCTCGACCAGGAAATTTCAATCTTCTGGCGAAAGCTAGTATAATACACAGATAATTCACGCAGTATCACTTGGGCTAGTTCAAGTCAAGTTTAATGAACGAAACAATGGCTACAGACCAGTTTGTTATCTATTTTGACGAAGTCGTAAAGCTTTAACGACAGAATTATTACCAAAGTGCTCTTTACATTAGCTGAATTCTAACCACTAAGCTACAAATATATGGTCTGAATTTTTGAAAAAATCTCTGTCTTTTTATTGCTTCCACTTCTAGCTAGCTTCATAGAATTTGATTAATCAATGTTTTCTAGTCCCCAAAAATATCACGATGATTGTCTCGGTTACATTAATATGTACTTATCTGGTGGTACATTAGCATCGATCATATTCTTTTTATGAATAAAGCCAAGCTCAAAAAACTTGTGTCACAGAACTGTGTGGTAGGTCAAGACAAAATGGATGCGTCTGCGCACAGGTGGTGAAGCGTCGCGCGCATAGCTTGCGTGCAGTCCACAACTGGACACGCAACCGAACGGATGTGCGAATATGACCAGACGGTTTTGCATGCAAATTATAGCATATGGTAGTTTGCATATTTTTTTCGTTTTAGTTGAATTCGAATTAGCATAGATTTTTTGGAAATGATAATTTTGTGTTAGTTATCGGCTACAAAATAAAAATTATTAGTATTCATTCCTAGCTTAGGGTTCAAGTGAATAAATTATGATTCACCTATTAAGACCGGTTCTACCTGCCCCGTATGTATCCTGTCATTATAACTGGGTGTTTTGCATACTGCTAAAATAATTCCGAGAATTCTATGGTATGTTACTAGCTCAAACCTGTTACAGGTTAATAAGGGTAAATTGAAGATTATTTCCCACATTGTTACTTCTAGTACAGGTTTGATATCGTTGTTAGTCTCGTGTTTAACCAAAATCTCAAAGATGTGTTGTGTAGCCGATGAAGTGATGAGGCCGAAGGTGGTAAGTACAAAAATCCTACAAGGTAATTGGATCTCAATTGCAGCTACACTAAAGAACCAAGTCCCTTGGAGAATTATGGAATAATAACAATATTAGTAATTCGATAATGACCATAATTGCCAAAGTATTATGACAATCCAACTAATCACTACAAGCCATAAATAATATACCCGCTAAAATAAACGACGGAAATAACCAGATGACGGTGATGAATATTCCATTAACTCCAACACATGGTGAAAGACAAATTATGAAACATAAAGGCATAGATAAGCCCAAAGCGACAGAGAACAGAAACAAACTATTGAAAGCATGGGGTAAACCTTATCTCGAACATATGGGTGGCATGGCATCGATGTCAATGCACTACGCCCCCTGTCTTTAGTTACAAAAATGAAAAAAAAATACGGGAAGGGAACCTAGACTAACCGCACGGATAGGAAGGGACGACCACGGTGGTCGTCGCTTCCTATCAATCGTCAATGATAGTTAAGTTCCTCCCTACGCCACGTGGGCCATATTTTCCTGCGCGTGAGTATGGTCGCCAGAGCTCATCGGTGAGAGAGGAAGGGTCCGTAACCCGTAACGCGTGAGTGATGCCCCGGGTGTTGCAACTTTGCGTCTGTATACGGGACCCGCTTTACACCAGATGGGTCGTAAGACTCGTATACTTGTTTGACGACTTGCTATACTAGCGGCACTACAATCTTTTTTGACAACAAATCCACCATTGACTTTGATAGATTCAACTCAAAGTGTGGAACTGGATTTTTGGAACATATCGCCGGAATTTTAAGTGTATTACGAACCGTGGGCAAAGTCAATTGTAATGTATCATAAGTGTTTTATCGGAGCCTGTAGGGGGAGTAAAAGTAAAACAAATACTGAAATGCCACTTAAAAGGAGCGTCTTACATAGTTGAGAAGATTGCCCACACAATAAAACAGTCAAATGGCGACTTAATCACAACTTAAATGTGGGTGTTATTTCTTAGCGGCAAGGTCTGCTGAGCAGTGCAATAATCATTTATTAATAATGCAACATTAGCGATTAGTAGAGTTAATAGAATCATTACAACAAATAAACAATTTAAAGCTTCCGATCCGTTGATAGGCAAATAGATTTTACAAACGCGTTCTGCACACATACATTTCGTTACATAAAGGTCGTTAACTTGATAAGCATAGTAATTAGTTTCGTATGAACAATAACTACTTCACAATGAGTTCGGATATTATAAATTTAAATCATCACACCAGACGGAAATTAATTTTCATTTACTTTAGAATTGAGAGCGACAAATTGGTATTACTTACATAAGAGTTGACTTATTTTTTGCCGCGGGATATTCTGCTAGCAACAAGCGTTAGTTGATTTATCGCAAGTCCAAATAGGTTAACGGCGTATTAATAACCTGAAATTCCATATTTTTATCAGATTAAAAATGGAGACCACGGCAAAGCTTTACCAATGAGTTCATCAAATGGTATATAAATAGAAAAACAAATGAAAAAAGTGGGAAAAAGCGGTGAAAAACAGTTCAAAGTACCAGGTGGGCATAAGGTCACAGCGCTTAAGGACGGTGGGGTAACGACCGGGCACCGCTACGCGCCAGTTTCGGGGGTCGTCGACCGCGGCGACGGACGACGCGACGTCCTGGGACGGCCTCTGCGGTTATGAGGCCCTGGTACCCGCGGATTAATATCTTTACTATTTAGCATTATTTGTTTGATTGTTTTATAGCAAAATACTCGCCACTTCAGACTGCTGCTATATGGGGATCATTTATGTCACTGAATGCACCCCTATCATTATCGTCACCCCAAAGCTATTTACTGCGAAAAAGCTCTATTATGCATCCCTTTCTTTCCTGCAAAAACTCCAAACTGGCTGATTTTTTGCACATTGTGCAAGAAAGATCGATATAGAGTTCTATTGTTTGTATGAGGATTTTGATGACAAACTTATTACCAAATCTCAAGTTCATAAAAATTTCGAGACAACCTTTGAAAAACCTTTTCGCAAAGGATGTCTGAAAATTATCTTACCTATGTTTGCCTTTTATTTGAATCGAAGCAAAATCCTATTTATGAAGACTTCAGCGCTTACGCCTCGCGGGTTTACAGTTCCAAAGGAATAGAATGAATGGTTTTATTCTTAGCTATCTATCTATCTCCCAATTTACAATTAAATCCTTGAAGCCATTTCTGAATAGTACTTTTTAAGATTCCGCGAATGAGCCACTTCTGAATGATTGAGTTACAAACAATTACTTACAATTTCGCAGTTACGAGCATAATATTAGTTAAATAAGACTAAGTGAGGATTCGATTAAAACCAGGTAAATCTAATAAAGTTCTGGCATGAGTTCGAATTTCAACTGAGAGGCTGGATCAAAAAGGCTCAGAATAAAAAGTGGAAGAATACATATAAGGCCTCTGCATACTGACATTTGTAACTAAATATAAAAAGCCCCATCAAATGGAGTACACCTGAATCTGGAACACACCGGTAGGTGGTTCACTCATGGTTAATTAGAATATAATCTTGATCATTGATCAAAACCATTGGCCATATTTATTGATTGTGACAGATTGACTATCAGATAAATTTGGGGCTCAGTTAGAATTTGTTACATTCCGAATACTAAGCGCCTGAAACAATGCCATACAAATATGAACCTATAAGCTTTTTAATAAGATATATATGTATCTATTTATTTAATAGTTGAACCTAATTGTAACGCAATTAGATTAATATATCTATGACATTTCTTAAACGTCATCCGGGACTTTGAATTTCACACTTTCTATGAAATATCACAAAAAAATCGGTAGCAAAAGTTGTGAAGTATAGAACGTAGCGTAGTCTAGACAGAACGATTATTTCGTCAGCAATAAAACTTCATTCCGACTAGACTGACTGCATGTAATCAAACATGTGACGATTCGAATTGAGCTCGCTTTTGTACAGACACGGTATCTAGTGCTTGTTCGTGGGTACTAGGTTGCAATCTTAAAAAAAAAACGAAAATTTGGCGAAATGTATCCTATAACCAAAGGAAACATGATCCCTCAGGAACAGCAGTAAAAACCGCAAGGCGAGAAGTTGATCATCATAGTGTCCCCATGACCCACAATCTATATTCATTTATTATTATGAAATATTACATGGATAACAAACTGAAACATTCATCAAATTCTTTGAATTATCTGGACGGTAGGCTGAATAAAATTTGCCCCTCATCCCAAACACAATCTTTATCCACGCCAGTGACATACATAACCAAGCCAAAGCAAACAATACAAATAATAGGCTTATCAAAATTGATGACGTTTAAAGAATGACATAATTACACTAATGCACAATATAGCACACAAAAGCAGCGCATACGTCATTACCAGCGAAAACGCAAACGCTAAGTGCAATCTATTCGCCACTGAGTACTACGTAGATGCTAGAACAGCAAACAACAGTACGTCACTTGTACTAACTACTAACTAACCCATCATGTTACGTAATAGTCTATATGACGTAGGATCATAATAAAGCGATATAAGATAAGACTGATACAGTAGTCATTGCATTTTTGCATTTCAGAAGCATTTAACGATTAACTAAGCAAGCATATACATATGATAGTTGTCATGTAAGTTGATTCGAGGACATGATCAATTAAATATGTTGATTTCGCATAAATGTTTTCAAGTGTCCAGTATACATAAAATTTCTAAATACTATAAAACAAAGTCACTAATTCTGATATTATACAGTTTTTGATGCGGTCTTTACCGAAGTATAAATACTATGTAAGCCGGTCGCTAAAAGGGGTACGAACATTTTTGTATGGGAGCTGGCATAACCATCCGCCGCCATTTTGATTTTTTTTCAATGTCGCGGCGCACGATGTAAGTGGTATATTTGGGTAGAGGACACTTATACAAACAAAAAATATTAAGCAATATGGTGACCTAAAGTGTCACGTTTCCCAGATATTTGGAGGTAAAGATCGCCATATGAGAATTACGACAATCATTAAAAATGAACTTATTACGTGTTTATATGCATTAAATTGTATTCAAATAATAGTTCCCAGGTTGATTTAACTATTTATTAGAATATAGTAAACAAAGAGCACGAAAAAACAATATTCATTAATTGGTTACCTACTAAACCGCATCGCAATATTCGCAATGAAACACAATGTTGTCAAGTAGCTCGGATCGTAGTGGTTAACTTGTTTTCCATGTCGCCGTTATTAACCATAAATGACAATACTTGTCTTAAAATATCATTTTACCGAGATATTGGAATATCGATGTATATATAATATGAGACGAATGAGAATAGTTTAATGTTGATTAAGTACAGTATATGTTCTTGTTTTTAAGCAATAGTGGTCAAATAATATCGCATTACGGTTTTAAAAATAAAATAAAACACATAATAGAAACAAGCCGTGACCTCAAACCTTTAAATAAAAGGTTTTTTTTTACACTACTTAGGTAGCAAACAAACATACGGCCCGCCTGATTGTAAGCGAAGAAAGCTCCTTTGAGACCGCATAGTTCGATACTATTTTGGTTCCAATGTGTGAGGATGGACTCCCCGTCAATGGCGAGACTTGCGATGGTAGGAGGTAGCCGTAGGCATCAGGTTAAACAATTCTACAGAACACTGTCTGTTGTACAAGCGGTAGAACACACATAAGGAGGCAAAGTCTCTTCTCAGATTGAGGAGCCCTAAGCCGCTTGTGAGCTCGGGATCGTCGACGATTCTAATGGCACGTCGCTGAACCGAGTCTAAAGGCCCAAACTGGTATCCAGGTAAGAGCAGTACTCCATATAAGGCCGGACTTGTGACTTGTAAAGTTGCAGCCTTTGCCCCGATGTGAAGTACTGCTTCGCTCTGTTGAGCACTTTCGAGTTTTTTGGATGCTAGCTTAACCTTGTCTTCTAGGCGGCTATTGACTTCGTTAGAAATGTCGATGCCGAGGATCCCGAAGCTTTCACTGGTGTCCGTGTTCTGGAATTGTGAAGCCACAGTAAATGGGGTTTTCTTAGCAGTGAACGCGCAGACTTGGCTCTTATTGGGGTTGAAATGGACTAGGTTTAGTCGACCGTAATCGGAGACACTAGTTATGAGCTCTCGATTTCAGACACAAGCCGATCGCGGCTTTCCTCCACCACGAAACGAGGAATATTTGCAATAATAATATTAAATCTTTATTATCAGGCTACTGTGGCCCATACCCTATACCTTACAAACTAACATAAATAGTTTAATAACACATTTTTGTTAGTATAAAACACTAAAGCCTATGTTAGTTAAAACTACTGCACTGCACTATGTCTTCGTGCGATCATGTGGCACTTGTCCGCGAAAGCGACGGAACACCACGTTCTGCGGTCCAAAAGTCCTCTTCCATGACGAGGTGCAGAAAACATGTTGATACTCGCACCATGAACGCCTTGAAGTTGACGTTACGGCTCGATTCCAACAGCTGCACCCTCAGCGAGTACTTGATTCTTTGGCGAATGTACTCCACGATGTCCTCCGCCTTGGTGGCGTAGTGTAGACGAGAAATATACACCGGAGTGTTTGGCATGGCAGCACGCATGATTTGCTTGGGCTCCACAGGAGCTGTGCCGCATCGGTTCTTATTCGTTTTCTGACTGTGCTTCCTGCTTTGCACTATCTCAAAACCATCATCACAAGCCCGTTTCGATTCGTTTTCAGGCATGGGCTTCGTAAAAGGTGCTGACGTGGCACAGGCAGTGACACAGGCAGTGGGTCAATGGCCGGGTAGGTGGTGCGGCGCGGGCGATGCGCGTCCTGTGTACAATGAATGCCGTCAATACACAGCATTTCATTGATATGCAGCAGGAACAGTGTTGAGGACAGTACAGACCCTTGCGAGACGCCAGCATTTATATCTCTCAGCTCTTATGCATCTGCTGGACAGAAAATTGGCGACCCATTTGCATAGTCCCTCGGGAAGCCCATATGCTGGTAACTTCGTTAGGAGACACCGGTGCCAGACCCGATCGAACGCCTTCGCCACCTTGACTCTCGATGGCAAGTGACCACTCGGCTGGTGACCTTCTAGTGTATAACATAAACACATCACAGCCAAGGAACTATGGCGGAAGCCATATTGTCGGTGACTCAACAAATCGTGATCCTCTAGGTATCTCAAGAGTTGCGTGTTGATCACTCGCTACACGACATTGGAGAGAATGGGAGGTGATGGCAATAGGCCTGTAATTCGTCGGGTCTGATCTATCACCCTTTTTGGCATTGTGTGCACGTAAGCAGTCTTCCACGAAGACGGGACTTTCATTTAGGTGGAAGTTTTATTAGGTCGGGCTATTGCAATTTTAGCTCCCAGGGAGCATTACTTAGCGATCTTTAGTTCCAATTAACTTGGGAACATAGATTTTAGGACAAGTATTGTCACTTTTGTTTGTATAATTATGAAAAGATGGAAAACAAGTCACGATCCGAACTACTTTGACAATATTGTGGTTCATAGCGAATATTACGATGCTGTTTAGTAGGTAAGTAATTAAAAATATTGTTTTTCGTGCTCCTAGTTTTACTGTATTAAAAAAAATTATAAAACAACCTGGGAACTATTATTTGAATACAATCGAATGCATATAAACACGTAATAAGTTAATTTTTAATGATTTTCATAATTCTCATATGGCGATCTTTACCTCCAAATATCTCGGAAACGTGACACTTTAGGCCACCATATTGATTAACATTTTTTGTTTGTATAAGTGTCCTCTATCCATATATACCAGTTACATCGTGCGCCGCGATATTGAAAAAAAACTAAAATGGCGGCGGCTAGCTATGCCACAAAGGTTCTATCCCCTTTATAACCCACGGATATTAAAATATTCCACAAAAAATAATAATTGTTTGTGGTCCATCTATGCTTTTGGCCACATCATCATTTTCAATAGCGAATGCAAAATGCAAGCTATGTTGAAATAAACAAACAACTGAACTATTTTGGTGTGGCAGTAGTGTAATATCTAAATCAGCATAAACATCCTCATCCAAATCGATTCTTTTAATCGATACAATCGAGTTAAGAGTTCCTTTCACAACGACAGGTCGATGAAAGTGGCACACCACGCGCCATGGCGCCCATGATCGGAGTCACGTTCGCTGGTCCTTCGAGCCGGATGTTTGATTACTGCGCGTGCGTTCATTTGTGGAAGGAATTTCGGTAATTGATAGTGTGATACGTGAAAATGGTGCTTTCTTTTTGGAGTATGCTTGCTTCAAGATATTTAGTACTTGATTATGTCAGGTAGAATATGCAGTTCTTATGATATGTTATATTTTTTTTGTATTACGTCTTGTTTTGAGAAGCTCAACTTTATACTGAGGTCTTGTTTCTACAATACACACAGACTATAATTTTTAATTGTTTTTTATTTTATTTTAACCTACTTTTAATTGCTGTTATTTCATGTTTACGGGTAAAATTAAATTATTTATTTTTGGATATTATTTTGTACACAAAAATCAGATTTTCCTCCGTTTATTAGACTTTATAATAACTCGTCACCACAGATATACATCTAATTATAGATGACGCGAGTGTATGTACTGCCACGTGTAAAAATATGTGCAAAAAGGGAGAACAACATTCTTCTTTTGAAACTTTTTCGCGCGGACAGGGAACTCGCAGAAGGCTGCATGTCCACCAGAGTTGTGTAGCGAGGGATGTGTTTAACTGACAAATAGGATAGCTTCATTCTCACGTTAAAAATCAAATGCCAACCTAACTAAATCAATCTAGGTCATTATGGTAGGAACAAAAAAAGTTACACGCTTGGTTTTTATACCTATGGAGGTATGGAGGGACTTGCGCTATCTATTTATATTTATGTCTGTGCTCGACACACAGGATACAAATAAGTGGTATAAAAAAAAAAATACATACATTTAAGTCTGTGATACATACAAACTTTTGCAATTATAATTTCTCTTGCATTATTTTTCTTACATATACGTTTCCAACAAAAACCTTCAATTCTGAACTTATTGGAATACCGCACAAGAACAATAACCTTAGGGTGGCCAGTGCACTGTGAAAGACTAGTTAAAAATGCCTAGTTATGGTCAATTAAGCTTCTGGTTACATAACGGTTGTATTACTGCATCGACATTACGGAACATAGCAATGTAGTTATTGTAGTGGAAGTGCCAACGCAAACTGTGCGCCTTGTCGCGAAACGCAGAGCCATAATTCGGCTCTGCGAATAGTTACGACAGACGTGCAAAAGCGATAATTTTCTCAGAATATTCGAGGTCATCTTGAAAGAGGTTTGTGTCCAGTGTGCGCTTGCACCGTGCGTCAAACCAGTCACTGCGACAAGTAGCGATAGCGTACGACTGCCCTAGCCTGTCGCTGCGACTAATCGCCGAGCTGTCGCAGTCTCGATGCTTTTCACAACTTGAATCATATCAATCGAAAGCAAAATCTTGCAGTCTGATAGTGCTCATATCTAGAAGTAATGCACGAATTTTGATCCAGTTTTCGCAGTTAGTGTTTTAGTTTGTATCATTGTGTGTGCTGCGCAGAAACCGTGTTAGCGTAACAAGCATGCGGGTGGCATATAATACTACTTTTTTATACTTATCTGGTAGCAACCAAGCATACGTCCCACCTGATGGTAAACGGTCACCATAGCCAATTGCAACACCAGGTGTAGGCCTTACCCCACCTCAAAACTGCTCCACCTCTCACGTTTGATCCTCCATATCAATAAAAGTAATGAATCAATAATTTTGAAAAAAATATATAGTAAAGTTGAGGATATATACTGAGTCGTATATGATGTGAAAACACGATTCCTAAACATTTTCTCGATAGAAAAAAATCACAAACTTCCCTCTGAATTTTACAAGAAAACCGCATTAGTCAATTAATACTTTACCTATACTAATGAAACTTTTTATATAAACTGTAGTTAGTACAATACGTGTACTATATGATTTGAATTTAAAATCATGTTTTTTTTTAAATTGTTAGAAATTAAATTCCCAAATATTGCGAGTGGCACGATGCGCCGCCGCACAGATTCAGTCGCGCTCCGGCGCTCGAACGGGGAACCCGCGTCTCTTGCTCTCACGACCCACTTAGATACGTACTTAATAAATTATAAGTGAAGTGTATTTTGTTTAAAATGAGAAATGATCGGAACAAGAAAAAAAAATATGTCTACCCGATACTGACTGCAATAATGAAAATATACCGGACGAGGACCCGTGCCCGTAAGTATCAACCACCTAGCTAACTAAGTAGGTAAGATACTAAAATGTTTTCACAACAGGGTAAGCAAAGCATGCACATTTAGGTTCCTACCTACTAGGTAGGTACATATTATGTAGTAAATTGAATTTCTACAATAAACATTTCATTGATAAATATTAGGGTAGTTGTCCAAGTAATTGGCCACGGTCACATACTATTTTATTAGTATGAGAAAAAGAGAAGTAAAGCCTTTTTTGTTACATAATGCAAATACCTACGTACGTACTTACGTACCTAATCATAATTGCACTTACCTACTTACATTTTTCATTTTCAGAAATAAACAAATATGTACTCGATTCTGACTGCAAATACTGCAAATACAGAAAATGTACCGCACGTGGACCCGTGCCCGTGAGTATCAACCGCCTAGCTAAGTAAAGTAGGTTAGATACTAAATGTTTTCACAACAGACTAAATAAAGTTTGCCTACTAGGTAGGTGTATATTATGTAGTGAATTGAATTACTACGATTAATATCTTATTGGTTGTTCTAAATATTAGGTTTGAATATTAGGGTATTCGTCTAAGTAATTGGCCACGGTCAATGATATTATAATAAAAAGAGGTAGATATCGCATTAACGCACGAAAATTGTTGCAGACAAATTCAGACAATTGTCGTAATTTTGCTTAGCGGCTACATATAGCTATCTCTTTCTGTACCATACGTTCCGTATTATCTATCGCATTCACCTAATTCAACAATAACTGAACGCCGCTTAGTATGAGGGTAGCATATCTCTAGTATAATATCATTGGCCACGGTCGTATCATTTTAGTAGTATGAAAGAAGAAACGTAAAGCCTATTTTGTTACAGATTGCAAATACCAACGGAACACATGGATGCCAGTAGTTCCAAACATGGAAACGAACCTGATTTGACGACTTTACAAACGGTAGAATTGTGAGTTTATCTGGTAATTCGCTTCTCTGTTTCATAGGTACATACATACTTACCTACCTACCTCTAAATAATAGGGGTTAAAGTATGAAACTGCCGTTTTATTGTAATAGGTACTTCGAATTGACATAGAACCTCCATGGTCCTCCTTTTAAAAAATGCGCAACATTCGATTAGTGACTTTCAGTTGTTTTTTATTGAGCTTAGACAAGATTTTTTTTAATGTGCAATTTGATTATCGACTTTCTGATACTTCAAAATTCGAGTGATTTTTAAATACGAGCTCCGATGCGGAAATAACGCGGCAGAAACAGCTCGCAATATCAATGTTACGTTTAGAGAGGGGACTGCTAATGAACGTACCGTGCGATTTTGGTTTAAACGCTTTCGTGATGGACACTTTGATTTGAAGAACGAACCACGTGGAAGACCGCCCACACAGGAATAACAATGAATTGAAAGAGATGGTGGAAGCTGATCCGAGCCAAACTACCCAGGAATTAGCGGCATGGTTTAACGTTACCTTATTGACCAACAATATTGACTCATTTGCGTCAAATCAATAAAATAAAAAATTATGAAAAATGGGTGCCTCATGATTTGACTGATCTGTAGAAAGAAACGCGTGTTGAAACTTGTGTTGCCTTGTTGAATCGATACAGAAATGAAGAAATATTGGATCCAATTGTGAGTTGTGACATGAGATGAAAAGTGGATTCTTTGCGATAATCGTTAGCGAAAAATGTAATGGCTGACCCCAGGTCTAACGCCGCAACAGTGTCCTAAAGCAAAGCTTGCCAATAAAAAGGTAATGGTAACTGTTTGGTGGTCTTAGTATGGTGTTATTCACTATAGCTTTCTCCGATCTGGTCAAGCAATAATAGCAGATGTCTACTGTGCCGAACTCCGAACAATGATAGCAAAACTAGCACTGAAATAGCCCCGACTCATGAATCGATCTTCACCATTATTGCTCCATGATAACGCGAGACCTCATACAGCACGAGAAACCGTTTTAACTCTTCAGGAACTGCAATTAGAAATTCGTCATCCGTGTTTTTGCGTAATTTAGTTTTCTTCTCAGGAGGCAGTACAAAATGCTTTCACACAGTTTGTAGAATTTAGATCACCAGAGTTCTATCAAAGGCATAAATGACCTTCCTATTAGATGGCAGCAATGTATAGATAATAATGGCAATTATTTTGATTAAATAAATAAGTTAAATTAAAAAAAACTAACTAATTCAATTTTTCAGTACATGTCGGCAATTTCATACTTTAACCCCTAATATTAGAGTAGTTATCCCAGTAATTGGCCACGGTCACATATTATTATAGTAGTATGAACACCTAAAGTAAAGCCTATTTTGTTCCAGAATGCAAAAACCAACGGAACACAAACAAAAACGGCATTGCTTGCATTGACGTCATCACCGATGGTCTGGATTAAACGCTCCTATAACACAAATATATTGCAGAATTATGTAAATAATAATTATACTAATATTACGTACATGCGTGTCGAATAGATCATCTCCTTTTATTGAAGTCGATTAAAAATAATGTCTTCTTTAGGTAAAAAAATAATATGCATTGGTACTTGTCTACAATATTAATTGAATTAGAATTGAAATTAAATTTTAATTTTATTTCTATACCTACTAGTTATACAATAACTGTATATTTACCCTATCATATAGCGCTTTAGTACTTTTCTACAATTTTTTTTTTTTTAATTTTGAACAATGGAAATAAGAACAAACTTGCTGTACCTTTAAATCAACTCAGCAAAGTCCTAAACTCTTTCAAGGAGCAATGTATACGCTTCTATAATATAGTACCCATAAAATAACCAAAAGCTACCTATACATACATTTAAAAAGATATTAAAACATAAATTATGCAAGAAAGGGTACTATAAAGTTTCTGAATTTGTAGATGACGAGAATGCATTTGAATGAATTGTTCGCTTCGCAGGCTATTGTTATATAATAATATATCGTTTGTAAATTATAATACTTCTAAGTATACATTTAAAATAAAAAGCTTGCCGAGTTTCTTGCCGGAGTCTTTCTCAGTTCAAGTTGTATTTGGAACCGGTGTAGAGTAAGTTTACGTCCATAAGTGCCTCATTAGGGCCTAAATTGAATAAATACTTTTTGATTTTTGATTTTATTTCCATACCTAGTTACAAGATGTCAAATAAAGGTGTATTTACCCTATCGTGCGGCGCTTTAGTAATTTTCTACAATCGTTTTATTTATTTCCATACTTGGGTCAAATAATGATGTATTTACCCTATCGTACGGACGACTCGTGAGTCGTGCGTCGTGACCCCTGCGCTGCCGCGTGATGAACTCGTGCGAGTGAGATAGTTGCGACTGCGCGATGCGGAGGCTGCACGGCCGGGCCGTGTAGCGGGGGCAAAACTTGGATTTGAGCTGGGGTAGTGTAAACTCTTAAGATTTTCTAATAACGCTCGAGAAGGCTCGGTACTTGTACAATGATGTCTCAATGTCAATTACGTACAAGTTAAATCAATTTATTAAGAAGAATATGACACTTATTTAGTTAGTCCCCTTTAAGGCGTCCGCATCCAAGGCCGTACATCAAATAGGTAATGTCGATACAGGAAAATAAAGAGTCACTATCTACTAGCTATTTGATATCTCGAAAAAATTTGGGTCGGCAACGCGCGAGTGAGACCCCTGGTGTTGCAACCGTCGATAGGCTACGGTAACTGCTTACCATCAGGCGGGCCGTATGCTTGTTTGCCACCTTAGTGGTATGAAACCCCCCCAAAACGACCCCTTACGGTTCAAAAAGAGGAAGGTAATTATGTTAACTAGTAAAAAAACTGTAAAAAAACGAAAGTTGGTACATTAGTTCCTTTTGTTTCCCCTAAGGGGGTAAAGTGAGGTGGCGCGGGTGGTACCGCGGGGCGGAGAGTTAGTAGTACATACAAATCAAAACAAATGAGGTAAACATACGAGATCAAAAACCTATGAGAAGTCTTGACAAGACGTTGCGTTGCCACCAACGTGACTTATTAGTCAGGATTCATAAACTTTTACCGATAATTCTGGCACAATGCGAAACTTCAACAAACGAGATATTGAGGTTTCTATTTAAAAGAAAATATTCCGATCATATGGCTTACACATTTTACCTTCTGAAACATGTTGTTTACGTTAATTAGCTTTTAAAGAGCCGTTGTAAGGCCCAACGGGATTAGGTAGTGTCTGAAATAAACATAAAAGTTTCTGTCCTAGCGGCTAGGACACATACGTTTTATATTTAGGATGGTGAAGACGTCTTTATGTCTTTGAAGTTTGAATTTACTTTATGTAACACAAGTGCATAGTCTGTCTGTGTGAATATAAATAGTTTTGATTCAATTGAATTACTTCCAGACGAACTCTTTTCAATCCTATCCGCAGATATATAAATCTTAAAATCCTTTGGATTATTATAGACATATTTAGTATGATCTTTAAAAAAATACATAACATAGATGCAAGCTAAGGGGTCGAAAAGAGGATAGATACCCCGGGGCGGAAAGTTAGTCATTTATTGACAATATTTCAATCATATAGGGTCGGCAACGCGCGAGTGATACTCCTGGTGTTGCAAGTGTACATAGGCTACGGTAACTGCTTACCATCAGGCGGGCCGTACGCTTGTTTGCCACCTTAGTGGAATGCAAAAAAAACGGGATATTGATCATACCTTGATAGAATACAGTTGAACCATTCAAATACGTTAGCATACTAGGGTTAGAAGGGAACTACCCTCTATCTCCCTAGATTTTAACTTGATTCTAATCATAACATATTTTATCTAACCAAACCTACTCAACTTCAGGGACTAGATTGTAGATAAGATTATCTTCCTAATGGTTCCTTAAGGCTGCGTATAAAGCAAAATAACAATCTTAGAATTGAAATTTACCCAAGTAAATAGTATTTAAATGAAAAAATATTTTTATATGGGTATTTTCATTATATACGCGAGGGTTCGGCCTGAGCAAAAACATAATGGAATGAAATTTCCTCGATAGAAAAAAATCACAAAGCTACCTCTAATAATAATGAATTTTCGGTTTTATTCGTTCATGGTGTATCTAATTAAGACAAAAATTCGATAAATAATATCACTAACATATGACCTAGGGCAGCTACTAACGATTTTTTAAAATATTCTATACTTTACGAGTTATTTAGATAAGAAGCGCTTCGTTCATTTTTGTGCCGCGAAACACGCTATCTCCATCTCATCTCCACGCGAAGATTAGACATAAGTTTGATCTTTCTGACATTGCGATATTTTTCTGGCTTGGTACGCACTCTTAATTAGGATGAAAATGTAATCATTATTCATAATTAGTCAGAAGCTAGTTAGAAATCATCAAAAAACCTACTTGCAAAAAAAACATCTATCTTACTCAAGCTCATTAGAGGAAGCGAAAACTTCCTCCAAAGCAGATGCACTATAACAATTAAGAAATCGTCACGCTATCCTTTAGTTACCAAGCAGCTGAGAGGGTCACTGACCCCTATCATGCTGGCCACACACCGTGGTGTTACCATACAATGGGTAGAAAAAACGGCACATTTTTTTTGCTATGTTCATATCTGTTGTAGACCTGTTGTGAAATTGACTGTAAGGTGGGGATTTACTTTCAAAATCTTTAATGATGGGCGGTGTAATAGACAGACCCAAAAAACTCAAGAAATAATATTCATGAAAAATTTGCTTTCCCGTAAATTGTACAGTATTACCCAACTGATAAGGAGCGTCGTGAATGTTCGTTCGCACAGAAAAGAAAGTATGACCCCGAAGATTAACGAAAGAATGCTTAAAACTTACAATCTACCTCAGGTCACTACTATAAGGTTCATAATACTGTGCAGCTGTTAGTACCGTCTCACTCGCAAGTCACGCCCCTCCGCACGACGCGCGCTAACATGGCGGCATGAGTATATGTAGCCGTACATGAGTTAGAAACCCATGATGACAAATAACATTCGTAAATGTTCATCAGCTCGATTGTTTAAGTACCCTACATACTAGACGACAGGGTTGCTAATTATAAACTATTAGAAAGGAAACTGTACGCTATACATAAAAAGATGTCCAAAATGTAGGTCCTGTTTTTTCTTTAAACTAGGGATAGGCTCGTGTCCTACCTATTGGTGCCGATTCTGTTGTAAATCGCACTAAACTAATTTTAGTCACATCTCATCTCTTTCTTACGAACATTATTGAAAAAGGATAGAACATATTTTAAGTTGTCAAATTAATCTTTGCCGTCTTATTTTGCGTGTATTTAGGCGTAACTGCGATAGATGGCGACTAAATTTACATTGAACACAAGCATTGGACTAATTTGACAGGACTAAATTTCTTACATCCTTTTCTTATGTTCTTTGTTAGAAAGAGACATAGTGACATTAAAATTAGTTTAGTTGTGAACAACAGAATCAGGGCCATTACCTCACAATCTATCGATAAAATGGCGTTTTTTTTGTAATTGATAAATCATAAAAAATCGGTTTTTTTACTCACCTCCCGTGCCAAGTACTTTGAGCAAGTCAAAATGTGTTATGTCCACTTTTGATGCGCCATTGAGGTTAACTGAAACAAAATAAAGCGTTTATTATCGTTATCATTGAAGTACCCCACTGCTGAGGTACGCACGGCTACAGATCAAGCTATACATTTCCAATATAAGCTGACCTCTCATTGTAGGGAAATCCTATACAATGCTTGATGTGTTGCCGTGTGTACAAGCTTCCATTACCCGTAACCCCAGTACTAATTGTTGGAATTGTTATGACTGAAACATCTGGGTATATTGAGTAAGGCCTATTTTAAGTTATATTTTATTGATACTGGCCCTGATTCTGTTGTTCACAACTAAACTAATTTTAATGTCACTATGTCTCTTTCTAACAAAGAACATAAGAAAAGGATGTAAGAAATTTAGTTCTGTCAAATTAGTCCAATGCTAGTTTTTTAGTAAATTTAGTCGCCATCTATCGCGGTTACGCCTAAATACACGCAAAATAAGACGGCAAAGATTAATTTGACAACTTAAAATATGTTCTATCCTTTTTCAATCATGGTCGTAAGAAAGAGATGAGATGTAACTAAAATTAGTTTAGTGCGATTTACAACAGAATCGGCACCATTGTCATATAAAATCCTTGACTCAACTAACGAAGATGTAACTATCGACGATCTTGTCTAATACGGACTGATGTCATTGCAGCAGCTCTGGAGCTTCCAATTCAAAGTTACACAAGTTACGTACAGCAGTGTTTTTCAATCTGTGGGTCGCGACACCTAGGGGGGTCGCGAAACCTTAGTCGGGGGGTCGCCGGCAGAAGGAAAAAGGCAAGGTAGACTTCGCGCAAGCGGGCGTCCAACTTACCTCTTACTTAGTTGCAAACCTCTCGCGGCTTATTGCAGACTAATAAGTAAAGGTATCAAAATAAAGAAAATCATTATCGCAGTCTTTTAATTTATAAATACTTTTGTCTGTCTGACAAGGGGGTCGTCAGAATTTTTCAACCTGTATGGGGGTCGCGACATGAATAAGATTGAAAAACACTGACGTACAGCATAACTATGCCATTTTAATTTACAGGAAAATTGCCATCAAAATTACAGTTACTAATTTTGATGGCGACTAATTACGTTAAAATAATCAAATGGACTAATTTGACCGGACTACATTATCAATGTCATTTTCTTTGTTAGAAAGACATAATCAAGTTAGTTAAGCATGCAGAGTAGAATCAGCACCATTACAGTGGCTTCTACAATGCTTGAATGCAGACGCAGGAGCTTTCACAAGCGAATTTAAACCGTATTGTTAAAAGCATAAAATAAAAAATCATACACCCATAGGTCATTTGTTTTGAGACCCACGTTTTACTTTCGATCTTCTCGCTGTTAACAATAAGGTGAAAAATGGACTGAGAAATGTGCGTCTGCGAAACGACGCACCGCATGAATCCACCTTTAGACCGGCCGCATACTATAAGAATTTTTCTATCAGAAAACTTCGGACGCCCGCTTGTTCATACATTTTTGGACGTCAGACACGTCAGAATTTTCGGATAGTATGCGAGGTCTAGAACAAAATGTATGAGGAAAGTGCCTTCCGGCGGGCGTCAGAAATTTTCTCCCAGAAAATTTCTTATAGTATGTGGCCGGCCTTAGGCAGAGGCGTTTCCCATGTAAAACAGTTAAAACAGTTTTATTACATGATAAACGTTATTTTACAAACAGTTTTGAGTGCTTATACACAGATGTACTACCTACTTAGGTCGTAAAAAGTTATGTTACTATTTGGGATGTAAACCTTTGCCCTGTCAAATTGTCTGTGATTTTCAAATTTGATAAAAGGGCTGGTATTTTACTATTACAACTACGTTACTTTCACAGTACATTTGAATCATATATTTTTATCGTTGATATTATACAAAAAAAATTGTTGTTCCATACCCAAAGGTTAAAACAGGACCCTATTACTAAGACTCCGCTGTCCGTCTGTCACCAGGCTGTATCTCATGAACGGTAATAAGTAGACAGCTGAAAATTTGAGAATATGTATTCTTGTTAAAAATTTCATTTTTAATATAAGCTTTTTTTGAGTGAAAGTACTTTTTGTTGACTGTACTTGCATTGTCATGTATGCCAAATATGAAGTGAATCCGACTACTGGAAGTGGGTGAAATTCGACCTGCAAGATTCCACCCGAACAAACATACATACATACATTGCAAGTTAAATAAAAGCTTGTAATAAAAATTAAAGCAGGCGCCCATACAACAAACGTCTTTTTTTTGGTATTATTTAGTAATATTGTACGGAACCCTCCGTTTGCCAGTCCGACTCGCACTTGGCCAGTTTCTTCGGCATGTGTGAAGTGAAGGATATCCTTATGTCATAAAACCAAGTTCATTAATTAATTATTAAAATATCCGAAACCTTTCATATCTCTATCATAACAATAATTATAATGTAGAAATTAGGATAATGACCACCGTACACGTTTAACACAAAGCTGCCAATATCTTCGTAATTTCGGTCTTATCAATATTTACCGTAAGAACTACAATTTTACGATAAATCGGATCAATTTTACGCATATCGTTTTATACAGCGTGAATTTGTGTTCAAGCCAGTATGGACAACTTCTGAACTAGAGATAGAGAAAATCGTTGAAATGAACCATGAGGTGAATTTTGAAGAAAATAAAAGAGGCATTAAAATGTATTTAAAAAATGTGTATTTTAAGATATCATCATCATCAGCCTATAATGTCCCACTGCTGAGCACAGGACTCCTTTCACAAATGAGGGTGTAAGGGAATGAGTAATACTCCACCACGCATGCCCAATGCGGATCGGTAGAGGTAGGCTAGTGGTCAACCTACTGTTGGAAATTTTCAGCCGCCTAGGAGGCATTCAACTAGTTTAACGACTATCACAATTAAGTGATAACCGGGACCAACGGCTTTACGTGCCTTCCGAAGCACGAAAACGCTCAATTTGAAATATCACTAGGCGGTCACCCATCCAGGTACCGACCACGACGGTGGTAGCTTAACTTTGCCGATCGATTAAAAACGGCTAATCATGCTACACCACGAGGGCTTCTAAGATATATGGATATGATATTTCGATATTCTGCTTCTACGCCACAATACGAACAAAATTAAATGTATAAATCTTGGTCACAAGTTGCTACAAGTTATTATTTTATATTAAAGGGCTTATTACACCTTCCTATATTTAGGATCCTAACTAGGATGGTTCTAACAAGGAAGCAGGAAGCTACTTATTACACTACACTATCTTGCTTTCTAACTAGGATGCGGCAAAGAGTATAGCAACTATACTTAAAGCGGGACGGACGATTCGTAGGGATGTAACAAAGGTCGATTTAAAAAAAATATAACTATACTTACGTCGATGTTCTTCCGATGTTTTAAGTTTTTTATTCTCTCAAACTGATCACACAAATTAAAATTTTAATGAATACAAATGAGCTCCTTTATGTTAAAATAAAACAAAATTGAACTTTATGTAAGTAAGTACCAAGTATTAATTTATAAATAATGTAGTACTTTCAATGTACGGATTATTTTTCTATTATTGTTTCTTGATTACTAATGACCTATACATTCATCCCTCAAAATATGCGCCAAGACTTTAGAAGGGCCTTATATAATTATTTCAAAACATCGATGTTTTGAAATAATTATATATTGTACGGATTATTTTTCTATTATTGTTTTTTGATTACTAATGACCTATACATTCATCCCTCAAAATATACGCCAAGACTTTAGAAGCCTTATATAATTATTTCAAAACATCGATGTTTTGAAGAACAATGTTACATCCCTAAACGTCCTAAATCGGAGCGACGCGATTACACTTTCCTGTTTAAGGAAGCAGAGTGGTTGGGACCTTCCTATCTCACTACTTAGGACACTAACCGTTCTTTCTGCGATTACACGTTCCTATTTCCTAGTTAGGATCCTAAAAATAGGAAGGTGTAATAAGTGCTTTACGTTGACAATTGTTTTATAAAATCTATCATAATTCCGGTTTACGTAACAAAAACCTAAAACCTTTTAACTCTTCTGTGCGTAGGTATAATGCACGTCAACTCGTGGTTCCTAATTGACGCCACCCTTTTCAAAGGTCCTGTCTTTTGACCTTCGTATTCAGCCATTTACTGCCACCTTTAACAGGTCATCTGGCCGTATGGCGCGGAGGGACATTCCAGTGGCTTGAGGACCTCAAGGCCTTATTTACTAGACTGTTTCTTTAGAATTGCTCAAAAACGTGTAAGTATATTTTTTAATATTTGTTTAAAAAGCCTTGAAAGGAGCTACCTTCCTCTTGGATAAGTGCTTATACAATTGAAAATTACGCCTATTTTTTTTTTCGATGTACAACACGTGTTATTAAAATTATTCTCTGTTAATTTGTCTGGGCTCATCACTGGGACGGTTGACCCGATTTTAACGGGACTTTCATTGGCAGGTAGAGGAATTTTCAGAGAGTAATCTTAGCTACTAAATTCGGAAATATTTAGGGTTCCTGCGCGAAAATTGACAAACTTTAGAAATTGGGACAATTTAAATTATTATGTTCTATTTATTATGTAACTAGCTATCCCCCGCGGGTTCACCCGCGTTCTCGGAATAAAAAGTAGCCTTTGTCCTTTTCCATACCATAGGCTATCATGATGATTCATTGAGTAGTTGAGGCGTGAAGGCGTAACAAACAAACAAACAAACTCACTTTCGCATTTATAATATTAGTAAGGATAACATTAGGTCCTGAAATATGGAACGCGGATGAAACCGCGGACGGAAGCTAGCAGAATAATATGATTGGCTCTATGAATATTGTAATACGAAATGAGACGTGAGCCCATTATGTTATTTAAACAAGCTATATCCAATATTATCTAGTTAGATTCATATTTGTCGACAAACCACGCGTTAGTTATATCTACACGTTTATCACTGAAAGATAATTTACTCAAGACGTGCGATACGTGTCTTTTGGTCTTTATAATTTTTTGTGACATTCAATTAGTTTGCAGTTTTCCATCTTTTAAAATTAAGTTGGGATTGTTTATCATTGAAAAAGTGGTATTTGGTAGACTCTTTTTTTTCTCTTCATTTTAGTTTGCGTTACTTCGACTTACATAGTAGAAATGGTAGTCTAAACTTGATTTTCATTTACAGATTTTTTAAACAACTACTTCAGCACACAAGCTATGGTAAGCGGTTACAGCAGCCTTCCCCCTTCCTGATGAGCTCTGCAGAACTTACTAACAAGCAGGAACACAACATTAAATGATTGCGGTATTCAGTAAGGTGGAGGCTCTTCCCCAGGCTATGCCCTACCCATGTATCCATTGACGGGCCAGTTGGCGCAGTTGGTTAAGGTTCACCTTACGCGCCGCTGGTCGTGGGTTCGATTCCCACACAGGACATTCATTTGTGTGCATGAACATGTCTGTATGTCCTGAGTCTGGGTGTAATTATGTATGGTTAAGTATGTATTTACAAACAAAAAGTAGTAGGTATATCTATTATATCAGTTATCTGGTTTCCATAGTACAAGCTCTGCTTAGTTTGGGATCGGATGACCATGTGTGAGGAGTGTCCCAGGATATTTATTATTATTATCTCTCTCAAAATAATCTTGATATAATTTTCTAAGACCATTTTGAAACCACAAAAACAGTTATACGGGTCTACATTCCCAAAGCTATCCAAAAACTTATTCGTTCACTTCTTAAATATATTTACAGACAGTAACTATCAGATAGATATTTGCATAAGAATTACTTTGCAGATAAACAAATATTGCTAAAGACAATGTTTTTCCACCTTAACAATGTCGCCAGTTCATTGACACTGTTGCAATTATTTAATCTATGACATTGTGAATATTATGATATAGGTATATAGTGTTTAGCGAGTCATTGTACTATTTAGTAGCAATAAAAATAACCTGGGTCATTCTTTACACATGGTCATTTGATCCCAAACTAAGCAGAGCTTGTACACACGGCTACAGATCAAGCTATACATTTCCAATATAAGCTGACCTCTCATTGTACGGAAATCCTATACAATGCGAGATCAGCTTATACTGGAAATGTATAGCTTGATGTGTTGCCGTGTGTACTAAGGAAACCAGATAACTGATATACTACTTTTTGTTTGTAAATACAAACTTAATATACATAATTAACACCCAGACTCAGGACATACAGACATGTTCATGCCCAAAAATGTATGACCTGGGTGGAATTGAACACATGACCAGCAGCGCGATAGGGAATCTTAACCAACCGCACCAACTGGCCCGTCAATTCAATATATCAAGCATTTTAGTAACTTTTTATTTCATAAGTTGCAAAGGTGATCTTGGTACCAATTTCAATTAAAAGGAACATCCAGTAAAGGAAGTAAGATTCAGACATCAAAGAAAAAAAAAATTACATTCCTCAAGGGCCAGTTTTTTTTCTACTCTAAATATTCTTCTCCATATTCATGTAAAGCACCATAAAGACATAGTACAAACTGATAATTAAGAAACCACCTAGGTACCATAATAGATACAAACATAACCAGACAAAATTGCAACTGGTTGATTCACAAAGTCAATGGTTCGATAACCTAATATTTATGATAACAATATTTGTAAAAGGTCATATGTTTTATATAAAAAAATAGATTATATTACATGGGGAGTTCTGAAGGTGATCACATACATTGAGTAATACTATGCGACCTAATGAAAGAGTAGGCATGTCTTCAACTTATATGTGTGTTCAGCCAACATTATGCTATAACAGTATGTGTATTTTATTTACCAAAGCAAACAAGGTATTATGTTCTGAAAAGAGCTCATTACAAGAAGTTATTTGTAATTTTCTTTTCATTGGTTTCTATAATGTAATTTGTCAAATAATGTAAGTTGATTTCATAATATTTCAGTCCAATTGTGACCTTAAATATCGGGACCTGACCTAGTAGTGCAGATGTGAAGAGTTCAATGTTTTAGGATTTTAGTCCAAGTCAGATAGATAGAGCATAGCATTTATTCGCTCAAAGAGCAGCTCGACTGAGGAAGTACCTCCACCTTACAGAATACCTCTGCCAAATAACTTTATGTTATGTTCCTGCGCGTGAGTAAGGTTGCCAGAGCTCATTGGTGACAGGGGTCGGTAACGTGTGAGCGATCCTTTGTCTATTGGAAGCGTCCATATGGCTATGGTAACCGCTTACCATTAAGCGGGCCATATGCTTGTGTACAGACTTGTACCAAAGAATTTGGAATATTTTGAGACATTGTTATCAGTTTGTATGGTACTAGAGTAGCTAGAAAGCAATAGTCCAACCTCCATAGGTGATTATTAAATAAAATGAATCAAATATAAATAAAATTCTCCATGCATAAATGTGTTAAAACTAAAAATAATCATTTAGCAAGTAATTGTGTTTTTATATGTAGGTAGGTATAGAATTGATAAAGAATATTGTGTGGTTGACTTGAAGGTCTTCTGATAAAGATACCATTAACATTAGTTTGTTTTGCTATAAATATTTTATTTATTTGAGCAGATAATAAGGACTAAATATAATATTAAGTAATCTAATTAACTCATTCCTTACTAAAATTAGTTGGGATGTAGAGGGTAATCTCTGGAATTATCCTTGTCCATATGCAGAGAAATGTAAGTCTAGTATTTGATATTTTCAGTTATGAAAGACAAACTCCTAACCTTATCTCAATCCTGTTTGCAGATACTTAGAGGACATGTTAAGATACTTAACCCTTTACCTCTTAAGGTAGGCGGCACAGTCCAATATAATGTAAGCTATGCAATTTTGCAAGGCTTTATTCAAATAATTCTGATATCATTCTATGTTTTATTCAGTGAGGTATCAGGGTCACTTCAGGACATGCATACTGTGTGTTGCTTACATAATATGCTGATAGTATGAGATACCTATTCTAACACATTTTTTGGCCAAAATATTTGTGGGTTAAAATTTCTTGCAAGTATGAATCAGCTAGTATTAGAAAATTTACAGTAAATAAAAACTAAATAAACTTATTTAATATGTAACATTGATTAGGTATTTTTTTTTTGTTTATCACTAGGGCATTACCTAAAAACTGGAAGTTGATAAGTCAAATTTTGATTGCAAAATTATAACAATTTGTGTCAGGAATAGTCAGGATAGCTTGATTTACTGTAAATTTAAGCCACTATGATAACCAAGACTCAGACATACAAAAAACTTATATATAGTTTTAAATTATAAAATGTGCATTTGTCCACATGTTTTTTCATCTGATAAAATAAGTTGAATGAAATGAACACTGAATTGAAATAAAACAATTAATTTTGATCTCTAAGAATATTCAAGTAGAAGATATAATTGAAAGCTTTTGACAACTACAGAAATAGAACTAAAAAAATATCGTTCAAACTAAAGATTTATCAAACACTCACCTTTAAATCTTTTCCTAATTTTACTAGCATCCACCAGATTCCAATCCACAGAGTCCCTAGCAGGTGCAGGCACAGTACCACCGATCAGCTCCACAGAACTGCTACGTTTGGAGCTAGGCCCTGGCACCGGAGGAAGCTCCTCTTTAGTGTCCTTCACTGACACACTTGTGCACTCAATTATTTCTACACTCTTGTCCACAACTCTATTATTAATACTGCAGCCATTTACAGGAGCATCAGTCCTAGCCTTCTTCGGAGGTGCCTTCTTGTGTTTCTGAGCGCTGTGCCGTCGCTTCAGCTTAGTGGAATGCGACGAGTTCCGAGAGCTCACGGGCGAAGGGCACCCGCACTCCATGCTGCCCTCCTGGTCGCTGCCTTCGTAATATCCCGACTCGTGTTCAGGCTTCTTGTCAGGCACGCTCATCTCAGCGGTCGCCATGGTTCAGTCTTCCACTAACACCATGTAGACTAGCTCGACGTCTCTCAAGTGCTATTCATGAATTTTACGTCGCAAGCGTTGTACCACGTCTCACGTCAGAGAAAATTCTGGTCCAGCACGGTATTTATTTGACCAATTAAAAAACAATTCAACTATTTCTTAACTTTCAGCGAAAGTACAAGCGACACGTAAAGCATTTCGCGAGTAGTTACCGCAATCTGTACGATGTTCATGCGCCTCTTTGTGAGCAGATGGCGCCACCGAACGCTATAACCCGACCCAATCGAAATGTCGCATAAAATAAGGTCACTGTCCACTCGGATATGTCAATTTTTATTGGTCGAAGAAGAAATTCACTTGCGGCTACTTTCACACAACTGAAATGTCAAAATTTCTAGATAAATCCGTCTTTGTATTTTATTTATTTTGAAATTATATCGATATCACAGGCTGCTCATCGTTACGTTGCACGGTATCACGAATCCATAAAATCCAGGTACTTATGTTCAGTATAAAAACATCACTTCACTCTCAGTACAGTCCATTTTTCCTACTTCACAGTTTGATGATTTCTATCACTATCTACATAAAACTTCGTATAATACAAAACTCCTAATGTACACTATAAATAAGTTATAAAATGCTCGCGCGAATGAGATATGAACTCTCTCAGCGCGCTAAAGTAACTGAATTCGAGAAACGCAAAATAGAAACCGACCGTGCGACTGTGCGACGGACGACGACGTACGAACGGCGCGCTTCCCCCACCACTTACGATTTACGAGGCCAGATAGTGCATGCAAAACTCGCAGACAAATCGATGAATCGACATTTTATATTTTTGTGTCGATATATATTTAGACCTTAATTAAATAAAAATTTAAGTATTCTACATAGAATAAAGACAAATATGTAAATAATAAAACAACCAAAGTATATTAACTATTTTGTATTCTCGTGTGATTATTAATATACTGTGGAGTTACCATTTCATGGACATATACAAAAAGAGACGCGGCTATAGCTTAGCTATCAATAGGAACGAGATGGATGATAGGTTAAAGAGAGTGACAAAATTAGTTGCATCTCTTTCTTGACTCTTCGTATAGCAGAGCAGAGTGGCCGTGAAGTGACCGAGTAAGGATTAATAAATAATACGTCTATTTTGCAATTGATTTAGTTTGAACAATTAATTCGTATTTGTTAAATTAAAATGAAATTTGTTATAATTTGTTATTTAATAACGTTTTGTTATACTTAATGATCTGGTGTCTTTTATTTATTGACGATTTCGAAAGAAATTTGTATACTATAAAAACAATTTTCTACCATCTACCACCTCTAATATTGTTATTAATAAATATGAGTATTGTATTCCTTATTCGAATTTAACAACTTAAAAACATACATAAAATGACAAGTACTATGCACCAGACTCCAAAGTGCATAAGTAGTGCCGTTATAAACATATATAATTCATGCCAACTAGTTCCTATGTGGTGCTTCCAGCCAGTATATAGCCGAAAAATTTGGAGTTCTATATTTAGTCAATAGCTATCAAATTCCGCAATGTTTCTTTTACTAAATTTGCTAGGTACCACGCAACAGATATGCTTCAATTTAAATTCTACTTTCATTTAGAGAATGTAATATATTTTTTTTACGCAACACGATGTTAATCTCTTAAGCCTGAGAAATGCGCGTAATAAGTGTATAGTAATTACTTATATGTATGCGTTCTAGCAATGCAACCGATAGGGTTTCCTTTGTTGCAAATAGTTATGTTTACTATGTTTGAGCAGTTGCAACTCATAGCGAGATGTCAAATAATGGTTTTAGTTTAGCGGACCTACATTAACTTATATATTTTGATCTTCTTTTTCTTCCCCTGTCCCAGGATATTTATTATTTGCGACTCATAGCGAATTATGAAATAGTGGTTATTGTTTAGCCATTTAGAGGACCTACATTATTTAATATAATTTCTATCTTCGTTTTCTTATGATCCATATTCTGCCGAGTTATTCAACTATGTATTGTGTTTGTATCTTTTACTTACTACTTCCAACGCTGCCATCGTAATACACTTCAACTGCAAAGACTCCGAATAAACTCAGTAAGGCTATAATTTTCTATGCTGGGTCTATAAAATAAACATGTTGTCATCAATATAAAGCATCGTTATTAACCTTTGTTTTAAATTGCAAACTTAGTTTTAATATCAGGCAAAACATTACCAGTAATAAGAATATTGATGAATGACGCAAGGAGTTAGGAAATTTCTAATTATTCTACGGATGGTTGTGAAATTGCCTCCAATTTTATGGTTGTTCACAAAGTGTTCAATAATTAGCGTTAGTTAATTATTCGAACAGGAGAACACGGAAGGTTTCAATAGTGGTACTACACGGAAGCATTCTGACCTTCGTATAAACAGAAAAGTACAAAAAAACACGTAGTAATGAACATTTGTTTTGAAAACATTCGTCTTTGCGATATAACTTGTTATCTACAAGAGATAATGAACTCTCATTTAATCGGGTACGAATGGTACGATAAATTTGTTACTATCGTTCATCTTTGTTAATAAGTATTGGTAGTCCAGTCATGGCTAGTTGGTAATCATTTAAAACCTTCTACCTACATATTTTTGTTATTCCATGAGCGTAATTTACCGCGTTTCATTTGTTTTATATTATTCATTTAGTTCAACTCTTTTCACCACGTTGTTTGGCTACTCAATGTGAATTGCTAGAATAGGCACACCAACATATCTGGGGTTTTTATAGACTTCAGTTGTTTGATCATTATGTCTCTTTCTGGAAATTAGTCAGAAGCTGCAAGCCGATTTTATCTTCTTGTAAACATTATCAGTAGATTAACTTTACTGAAGTTCAAAACAAATTTCTTTCAGTTAATCAGTCATTGCTATTCGATGTACTTTATACAGCTTATTCCTCGCGATTAGTCAGGGCCGCGATTCGGATGTAATATATCCAAATCGTGACCCCGCATTTGATAATTTAAAGTTTTTAGAAATACCGAATTACATCGTAAAGTAATTCATCTAAATATAGTAACTATGAATAAATTACCGGCATCGTCTTTATAAACATAGGCTCTTTGTCCTCAATAAGTGTAATAAATACTTTGTTTATGATATTTTTTGCGAAATTTAACAATAAGCTGATATTCTGGTTGCTTTAATGTCAAAAACAATCAAATGTCGATTATTGCCAATTCCTCTCCGATAGTTAAATGGTTACTTTTCAATCTATCATTATAAACATTGTATGAGTAATAAACCTTACTGATACCTCTATGTAATAAACCAATTACTACTTTTATTAATTTTCTTATAAATCAACTAATGGCTAAATAAGTGACCCTGACAAAGTCACTGATTAAGCAACAACAAAATAAAAACTTTTCTTTAAATGCGAGGAATGTTCTTGTTATTCGATAGTTGCAACTTGCTTGAATCGAATGTCGGCTTCAAGTTTCCGCTAAAAACTATAAATAAAACAAGGAATGAATAAAGTGTTAATACATAATAACTCATCCACGATACTTACCGTAGCCTATTTCGTGTCGAACGGTGTTGGCCTTCACGATAACCGGTGTTTCTTTGAAAGTGTTGCTGTCTGTTAGTTGTTCAGGCTCTTTTTCATCTTTAGCTACCGGGACATCATCAAAATACTCGTCAAAATTAGTTTTGGTGAAAAAATCGAAGTCTATAGCTGCTCGTTTCATTGTCGGCGTGGCACTGGTAGCAAAGTCTACTTCAAATTGTAGCATTTTTGCCGGAGACATGACCTCTAAAACTGGAGACGGTTTTACGAATAAATCATTTTCGCTTTTCTTGGTTAGAGATAGCTTTAATAGTGTTTGTGGTCTACGAATACTTTCTAAGCTCTTTTCTTCAGCTTGCTTTGGGGTTTCTAAAATTGGTGGTGATTTTTCAGGTGATGGAGTTTGCATATCTGGTGTTGGTATCGATGCTGGAACATCCGGTACTGGACTTTCTGCGCTTGGGCAAGTTACTGTACTATCTACAGACATCCCTCTGTCTTCTATCGTGACGTTCTCTCCTATAACTGAAAAGTTATCTAAACTCATACGGAATGTATCATCAGGCAAATCTAAGTTATCCGGTGAGAATAACTGATTCGGAGTTGTCGAATTGTTGTCTGTAGCATTATTTCCCAGTGACGGTGTTTCCATGTTTAATTAATCAATTTAAATATAATAAGATACAGGCCAGCTATTTTTATCATCAATAAAATTATTCAGCATAAATAATAAATCATACGCTAGAAGTCCTGACTGTCCTTGAAATAATCTTGCAAATCGATAAGCGCAAGAATTTCACATCACTTGCACGCACACATGCGCAGTCTCGATTCTACAGCAGTGTGTATTCGTGAGCTGTCAAACAAGTTTCGCGGCTGCGTTTTCCTTGTTTTTTTACATGGAAGAGTCTAATAGGAAATGAAACAATCTTTCTTAGACATAAAATTCCATACGAATGTTTGAATATGTCACAAAAAAACCCTTGTATAGTCCAAATCGGCTTTATCGCACCGCAGGTCCGGCTATAAATAGATCAGTGGCAGTGGTCGTCACTTGCACACTGATTTAGCCCGCCTTTTTTTCGCTCCCCGGTCACAGTCATAATAGTAAATAATGTTCACTTTATTATACAGCTCACTATTTAACTTTCACAAGTTTAGTTCTAAGTTATTTCACAGTAATATTTGGGTAATTTCGCGACAAAATTGTGAGATACGGCGCTATGGCGCGTTCCACAACACAACTATATGAAGTAGTAATGTCAACAAACAAGAACTTCTGACACCGGACGGCTTATTTTATTACCAGTGAACGCATTTAGGGTCCTGATGACTTTTATTAACAATTGCATAAATATTGATTTATTTTTAGGATTACTTACTTCATAAATCATACCAACATTTTATTTCGAACCTTGAAATAATGTTTTCTTTCATTGTCAAATTGGCATTTCTTTTCTGAAGTGTGGCAAGCATCATTCGTTATCTGTTGGTTGATTTTGGACGGTAGGTGCCAGCAGCGGGCGCTTACCGCTATTTGGCATCATTATACAGGATTCCTTGGCTGCCCTGTGGCTTTACTAATATTATTCATTTGCCACAATTAGCTTCATCCTGATACACTAACCACCAATGATATTATAATAAAAAGAGCTAACCACCTACAGTGTATTTTGATTATTCTACGAAATTTACTCATCCATCTAAACGACTTTTTGAACCAGGGAAAACCGGTTCCGATGCCCTAGTCCGGTATGGATGATGATCCCCACCCAGGTATCAGATAGACAATTTTGAAAATTGGATTTCCAATACGTAAATTACGTAACTTTGTTGCAATCAGTTTCAAATTGAAACTACCGCTTAATTCTTAGTTAGTAGTTTACAATAAAGTACACACGGCAACACATCAAGCTCGACACCCTATATACCCATAACTACGCTACATACAATATAGACTTTTGCGGGAAAGGGACTTTGCATCGTGGCAACGGCCAATTACGGGGCGGCAGCGGTTTGGTGCCTTGCTCCTACACACAGACGCACTTTTTGGGCATTGTTTGACTATTGCTATTATTTTTACTTTTGCAAGTTTTCTGTATCAGTCAGTCGCGCTAGTGTAAAGTATTCAGACAGTCGTCGACCCAAAAATCGTCAGACTAGGAGTCGCGCTCGCGTTCACATATTGTTTCATTATTTTATTATATAAAAACTGAAAGATTTTATGCAAGTGCGTGCAAATATTTATGGCGCCCCAATTAACTCCACAACAGCGGGAGCTGATAGTGGGGTTGAGGGATGGTGGATATTCCATTAAAGAGATTGAAAGAAGGACGGGGATTACGGTAAGTGATACTTTTTAATATTGTAAATAAACTGCATAATATAGAAATGTGTCCCTCCCTCTATAAAATTACGTCTCTTTTAATACAAACTGACCATGATCACCTGATGGTAAGTGACGATTAAGGAGATTAAAGTTGGCTTCAGCCATAGCCTATTCACACTCTTTCCGTGAAGTGAAGTCATCTAAGTAATATATGAATGAATCATCTAGGCTCAGACATCTAGGTATTTATTTTTAGTTAACAATTTCACGAACCTACTCAAATACCTTTGTTTTGTTCAACAACCTCTAGGTATCTCATTATATAATGATTGTTTGTGATACTATTTTTTAATTAAATGACATTATTTTAGAGGACAACGATTAATTTTTTATTGTGACGCCATGAGGAGACTGGGGGCGACCTATTGGCTCACCACCGGCAGCTCTACCAGCGCGCCACCACCGCTGAGCAAGATGAGCGGTGCATAGCAATCAACCATTTTTATGCACGCAAGTTACTGCCACACAATATAGCGTAAGTAGTTTTTTTTTATAATTAGGTATACAGTCTTCAGCTCTTTAATTTGAATTATGTTTTTATCATTTTTTCAGTTACTAACGACAATATACGTATTTTATAAAAGCATATATATAACATACACCTATATTATTGGCGAAAAATAGTAGGTAAGACATGAAAAATAGAAAAACACTATTTTTGTCTAAATATTATTCACATGATAATTTTTTAATTTAAATATTTTATTGCTCGTCAGTGTAGATCAAGATTTCTATATTAGTTTTTTTTTTTCATTATAAATTCATGTATTTTTAATTAGGTTTACGACAATATAATAATTAAATAAAATTATATAATAATTAATATTGAATGATTAAATAAATGAATCAATTTCGTAAACCCACTTAAAAAGTTAATATTAGTATTTTTAACGAATTAAATTACCTTTCTTTTGCCTCAAATTGGTGTTTTTAAATCCGTTATTAAATATATTTGATTGTTGCTTTTCACTTTAAGCTATCTTGCGTGATTTCAGAAATATTTCATGATAATTTAGTGGCTTTTTTATATTGCTCGTCATGTATATTTTAATGCATTAATCAGTATAATCAACAACAAGTATTTAACAAACAAAACGTCAGTTTTCCTTAAAATCCTACATAAACCATAATACACTCTTTATAAAGCCTGTTATCTATACGTGAAAAATACCACAGCAATAAATATTTATTATTGATCTTAATTATTTTTCGGTCCTTGTAATTGTTCAACTAAAAGCCGACAAAACCTTTGTTTGTTAACAGCTGCGTTGCTTTTGTTCATTTTAATACTGGTAATCGTCTATACATATAATTTACTATTCTAGATAAGGAATCGTTGTCTTCAGAAAAGCGTGGTCAAAGCTACTAAAAACAAAAGTTTTATTAGTCGTAAGCCAATGAAGGCATGTTAATGTTATTTAGGTGTCACATCATTATGGAAAATAAATCGCTAATCGATTATTTACTATTACCGCTATTCACGATATCTCTAACGTGAGAGTATTAAAATCATTAAAGTTATTATTAAAGTTAGTATTACAATAGCTTTGTTTTTAAAGGAAATAATGTTTTTAATGTTGTTTCAGGTATCAACCCAAACAATCTGGCGCAGATTAAATGTCGCAGGCTTGAAAACACGGATTCCGGCAAAAAAATAGTTATTTCTCCTGCACATGCTCAAGATAGAATAAGTTTTTGTTTGCAGTATTACAATTTTGATTGGGAGAATAATATTGTTATATTTGTTGACGAAAAGACTTTTAAATCTGATAAAGATGGAAGAAAATTAATTTTGATAGTTATTTGATATTTAATACTTTTCTTTAAGTCATAAATATATTACCTATATTATGTAATATCTAACTATTTACACAAAAATACCCTAGCTTGTGTTATACTATGTGTGTAGTTAGTGGTAAAATTTTATATGCCATCGTTAATTAGGGATAGGAGGTTTACCGATGTTTTAAGATGGATGAATATGAACAACATATTATTCATGGTGTTGATTCAAATGCTCATATATCAACTCTTACTTATTGCATTGTTGATTCAGATTTTTAACTGTTGTTGGTTTTTAAGTCAATTTGAAGCTTTGTTTAGATTTTGATAGTTATTTTATATTACTCATTCATTATAAACTTTTAGGACTGATTTTGATTGTTGTCAAGTAATTTCGGAGACACATTGATGATCCATGCAAAGAATGGCTAGAAAGAAGGAAAGAATTGTGATTTTAGTGTATAATAAAGATTTATTTCCCATATAAGAGGTTGTTTATTTATACTTGAAGTTGTTTCAGTATCAAAACCTATACTCGGGGATAAATTAGCTTCCTATTGGTGAAAGAATTTTTCGAATCCGAATGGTAGTTCCAGAGATTATCCCTTTTAAACAAACCCGGGAACGTGAGTGAAACCGCGGGGAACAATTAGTCTACATTAAATGCATAGGTAACGAACATATTTAATTGGATAAGGATTATTACTTTATTGGTCAAAATCGCATAGCCTTTTAAATGTGTTTTTAATTCATTTTTATGGTCTGGTTATAGTTTTATGGCCGCGGTGGCATATACCTATCTAGGTAGGGAGTTTTCGTAGGATCCCATTTAAAAAAAAAAAAAATTGGTAATAGTAGCTTTTACTATTCTTCATAAATCTGGCTATCTTATATAAAAAAATAATTCTTCCGCTTTATATTTATATTAGTATATAGGTATATAGATGGTTTATGGGCGCATCGCGCAGCGCAAATTGAAAAGTAACTCGTGAGCTTGTAAACACAAATTACTACGCGACGAGCACAACCTGTTTTTTAAATTTACTATACATAATACGTATAGGTAGGTATGGATATATATTGCAGCTGCGGGGCGCGGGCGCTTCCGTGCGCGTGAGTGGGTCGAAATAACAAAAACATATCGCACTCGCTCGCACGATTCGCGCAGTCCAACTTCTACTAGTCGCAAAGTCCAATCAGTCTAGGTTGATGTGTCGCTGTGTGTACCTACATACCAAAATTTGAAAAAGTTATATTGAAACAATTTCTATATACAGGGTGTTGTTTTGGTCGGCGACAAGCGACCCAGGAGCGGTAGTACAAAATATATATTCCCCAAAAATGGAATTAATTCCATTAAATACTGTAAATATTTTGAGAAATACCTTATTCAATTTGAAATAAAATTACCG
Source organism: Polyploca ridens (assembly GCA_951394255.1). Taxonomy (NCBI): domain Eukaryota; kingdom Metazoa; phylum Arthropoda; class Insecta; order Lepidoptera; family Drepanidae; genus Polyploca; species Polyploca ridens. The sequence continues at coordinate 7,908,830 of OX596269.1, read as the reverse complement.
CAAAGTAAGGTTACTAGGCACGTGCACAGACTAGAGCTAGGCGCAAGCCGCCATCGCCCCACCCCTTTACTCCCTCGTAGTCCCGTTGAGTATTATGTCTATACTTTAGCTTATTACATGATTTTCAAAATTTTTATTTATTTATTTTTATTATTAAAAAAAAATAAAGTATTTTTTTTAGCACCAGTATCATTTGTATTATCGACCCTGAGTCGCTCGTCGCTGACCAAAACAACGACCTGTATAGTCAGATTGTCCAAAATATAATAAGTATAAACAAAAAATATAAAAAAAAAAAGTTTGCTGAGTTTCTTGCAGACTTCTGAAACGATGGTAACTTCAATATTTGATCTATCATAAGTGCCTGTCTGGGGCCTACATTAATTTAATTAATTTTAAGAGGGGTAGAGCATAAAGTTTATTCGCTCAAAGAGCAGCTCGAAGTACCTCCACCTTACAAAACACCGTAGCCAAATAACTTAATTGTGTTCCTCGCGTGAGTAAGGCCGCAACTCATTGAGGAGGGGAAAGGGTCGGAACGCATGAGTGATGCCTCGTGTGTTACAAGTGTACATATGTCTACGGTAACCGCTTACCATCGGGCCGTATGCCTGTTTACCGACCACTCGATATAAATAAAATGGCTTTGACTTGGAATATAAAACTTATTGAAACAGATATCAACAAAGTTACGTAATAGCCCCCAAGGGTGCTTTCGAGACGAAATTTGACAACTATAATGATGATACAAATTCGATTGGTAGATATGTATAACGAAGGCAGAAAAGTTCCCATTAATTATTAATTGTTTTTAATGGACAGAAAAAATATCGATATTTTTATATCGATTGTTATTTGTTTGCCCCACACTATTTTTTTTTTAAATTATGATTGACACGCATTCATAGCCATGTAAAAAAAGTTTATAAAAGCAAGACTATAGTTACCTTTGTCAAAATTTTGTTTGGATTTGGATGCGGACTTTTTGGCGGGAATTTGCAAAATGACGTTGCATTTCCGTTTTTATTTTCTTAAATTCATGTATTTTGAGTTTTACTGCGTATTATCGGTGGTATTGTATGCATAAAAGATCAATCCATGTGTACAAGTGAATTGAAATGAATTATGACTGTGACTTGTCAAGTTGTCTCAAGAAGTCCGTGAAAAGTTTTTGTACAATTACCACCATTGTACTAAAACATGACTTTTATGGACGGTGACTGACAGTGTGGACCATATGAAGTGATGTTTTTTTGTGACTTTAATACAACTTGAGAAAACTCAAATAAGACAAGGCTGTAAGGCTCAGACCTTTGCCTGCCTTTTGGCGAATATGACAAACAACAACATTCGTTTGGATGCGTTCACGTGTTCAGTTATTATTTAGTTTACTCGAGTTTACTACATAGCATAGCTAAAATAAAATACATATCCCATGTCGTAAGATATATTAAATCTTACTACCTACAGGAATTAAAAAAAGGATAATGCCATTCAAATACAACTATCATACCTCTGGTATTATTTTATGACTCATGCTTACTGGCGGAATTCAACCAAACTTTATTTATATATTGGAATACAAATTGTACAACTGTTCTTTGTTAGCAATCCACTGTTCTACAGTTGTAATGCTAGGTAGCCAATAAATGAAACAAAGATTACGTCATAATTTTATTCAACAAGCAAATCACTTCGTCTTCCTCTTCTTACCGCCGCCGCCTGCAAAATTCCCGCTTTTTCGCTTCCCGCCCTTCTCCGCCGTTTTGAAACTACCTTTATTATTGAACTTTTTATTTTTTGGCCCTTTTTTTTTGCCTAATATCTTTCTATTGTATCCCTTGATCCATTTGTCTCGTTTGTCTTCCCAAGCTAATTGTTTTGTGCTGGCATTGTCTGTATTGGCGACTGCTTGACTGGAACCTTGTTTCTTGTTGGTAGCAGTCTCTTCTAGAAGAGTTGAGAATTCTTCTGCTGATGCGAATAGTGAGCCGAGGTCATCTGTACCTGTAAGGATTACAATATAGTAACTTGTATCGTTTATGAAAGGTACCTTGTACTAGAAAGTATTAACGACTGTACAAAATATTGTATTGTCATCGATTTTTGATTGAAGTTTCTAATTAATCTGATGTTTTGAAGTTGATGAAAACTACGTTTGAATATTCCATAACATACATACACACGAGTCAAGCTAATAAAAGCGTATTAAAAAGACTCAATCGTTCAGTTTTCCCGAAAACAATCTGATGGTGCCTTTATATTTGAAATGAAGGTTTGTGATTACAACTGATTCGAAAACTTAAAGCTTTGAGCATTATTCGTTTAAAGTGTTTCTCAAACCTATGTATAAAATTAGCTTTTTACAGTCCCCTATTTTATGTGCCACTTTTCATGTTGTTCAGCAGTCAGACAGCCAGGACAAGTCTTTTTAAGTAAATATTTTTTTTATTATACGACGAAGTCGGTAAACAAGCGTATGCGCCTGATGGTAAGCGGTTACCGACCCTTCCCCCTCCCCAATGACCTGACGTTACTCGCAGAAACACAATAAAATAAAAAATTTATAAACACAACATAATGGGATGTAAGACAAATAGATGTATATATATATATATATATACAGGGTGTTGTTTTGGTCGGCGACAAGCGACCCAGGAGCGGTAGTACAAAATATATATTCCCCAAAAATGGACTTGATTCCATTAAATACTGTAAATATGTTGAGAAATACCTTATTCAATTTGAAATAAAATTACTGCAAAGTATGGTTACTAGGCACGTGCACTGACTAGAGGTAGGCACAAGCCGCCATCGCCCCACCCCTTTACTCCCTCACACTCCCGTTGAGTATTATGCCTGCACTTTAGCTTATTACATGATTTTCAAAAAAAAATATTTTTTATTTTTATGATTAAAAAAAAAAAAGTATTTTTTTAGCACCAGTATCTATTGTATTATCGACCCTGAGTCGCTCGTCGCTGACCAAAACAACGACCTGTATATACCTTTCAATTTTAATTTATTCTTTCCTTTTACTGATTTCTTCCCGGGTACATCAATTTGGTCATCTTCATCACTGTCTTCAAGGAGCAATTCTGAAACAAATAACAAGTATCATTATTAGATGTACTATCAAAAATGTCAATGCCAGATTTTGATTAAAAAAAATGAAAAATTGTCATAACTCCAAAACTACAAAACATCACCGAATATACTCGTATCTCGTTTAACAGTATAGGATGTCATACCATCATCTTCACCGGAGAGCGCGGGTTCATCATCATCAGCCGATATATTTAATTCATCACCATCACTGTCTCCTGCAAAAAAGATGATTATTATAAACAACTGCAAAAGAATATTGCTTGACCTGAATTTGCTTTCAAAAAATAACCATAAAAACTTAAAAATTAAGGAAAAGAGGAACTAAGTCATACCAATATTTTGCCATTCATTCATAAATAGTAATCAATGCTAATATTATAAAGGTCTTTTTTTAGTTTGTATGTATGTTGTAATCTCCGGAACTACATATCCGATACTGAACATTCTTTCACTAATAGAAAGCTACATTATCCCCGAGTATTATATTCTAATTTTCAACCCGCAAATACATACCACCATCATCGACACCGTCCATATCTTCATCATCGTCATCACCGCTGTCGAGTTGGTCTCCGTCATCTTCATCATCTTTCTTCTTCTTGGGTCCGCGCTTTTGTTTCGTGGCCTCCATGTCCGCTAGGTAATCCAGTTCTTCGTCGGATTCCTCTGCAAGGATACGTATTACAGAAATGAATCTGATCAATAATTTTGTTTTTACTGTATATAGGCCTGTGTGACCACAATCTCACCATGATAAGTGATAATGTGGCCGAAGGTGACACACAAGGCCTAGAAGGAACTGGCTCTCAAGTGCAACTATCGGAACACACCGAAAGGTGCTTGGCGACAGATTTTCAACCTGAGGGAATGCTTGAGGGTGGACAAACAGGTGGGTACTACAAAGTACCCTACCACAGTGCTATGGTTTCCTCATGTGTCTTCACTCAAGCTCATTGTAGGATTCGAACCTGGGACCTTCGTCTCGGTATCCGACGGCATTACCACTGAGCTATCATCGCCATAAAATTACTACTACATCGAACAATTAACCCAAAGAGGCTCAACGATGTTCATTTTGCTTGAAATCTATTTCGCCAATTCCCAACCACCGACAATATATATATATTTTTTTTTTTTTAATTAAATGGGCTTGCGTTTGGCCAATGACCCGTCCATAAGGGGCGATGACGAAGAACGATCTAAGATGAACCACGGTTACCCAGAAGAAACCTATTCACTCTGGCCTTGAAAGTCCCAAGGTTATATGAGTCAGGAAACACAGACGCCGGGAGCAAGTTCCACTCCCTTGCTGTCCGCATTATAAATGAGGATGCAAAACGCTGTGTCCGTATATTCGGTATGTCAACAACGTACGGGTGAAAATTTTCCCGGCGTCTTGTGGTTCGGTGTAAAAATGGGGATGGTGGAATAAGGTTGAACAATTCCTGCCTTGAAAGTCCCAAGATTATAAGAATCAGGAAACAAACGCCGGAAGCAAGTTCCACTCCATTCATTTCATGATGTTGTTTTTCTATATAATTGTACAGAACATACCCTGAGCTTTAGAGCCAGTCATGCTATCGAGGTACTGCTCAAAATCTTCACTTGTGACGGAATCCGCGTCACTGTCATCGTCATCGGAATCTTTCACTTCGCGACGCTTCTGTAGGAAACTGTAACAAACATATACGGCCTTACTCATAAACGCTATTTAACTAAATCTACTGAATAAATGGTCAAATAAATAACGTCACCTTGCTGTCATTATCAAACAATTTGACGTTATTTAGGTGACCACTTAATCAGCTTATTAGTTAAATAACGTTTTATGAGTAAGGGGGATAGTGCATAACCATCATGGTCCCACTGTTGGGGACGTTAGAAAAAGAAATATTAAAGAGTCATAGCGTCAACATTACCTTGTGCAAAGCATGAGCAGTTTGCATATAGATATATCGCGTTCCTTGTCATTTATTTTCGTTAAAAATATCGATAAAAACGAGAAATTAGCATTAATTATGTATTTAGTCGTTTAAAAGTCAGCTAGTGCGTTCGAATTGGAGTGATGTCGTTTATAAGTTTCTAAATGGGCATTTTTGATCGTTTTTAGCATTTTTAACTGTTATTTTTGCTACCGTACCCCAATTCGAGCGCTACAACGTTACACATACCGATGCTCACGGCACATATTCTAGTAGAGTGATTCCCAAAGTGGTCCAGGTGGTCCCCCAGGGGTCCGCGGGAGACTACTGTAGGACTACCAATTAAAAGTATCAGTAATCCGTCCCATTTTCAAGCAAGGCTCCCATGCCGATTACACTAATTATAGACCAATAGCTATCTTAAGTACTGTTAACAAAATTGTCGAAAAAGTAGTAGTATCACAGATTTATACCTTTCTAGAAAATAACAATATTTTAGGCGGAGTACAACACGGTTTTAGGCCAGAAAGAAGCACTGCTACAGCTTTGGCAAAATTTAATGATGATGTCAATAATTGCTTAAATAGCAAGCACTTGGTGGTTGCTATATTTATAGATTTTAAAAAAGCTTTCGACACCTTGGATCATGGTGGCTTGTTGCAAGCTATGAATGAATGTGGAATTCGGGGGCCCATTAACAATTGGTTCAAAGCGTATTTAGAAAATAGATTTTTGAAAGTATATGTAAGTGGAGTAGAAAGCGAGTGCAGAAAGATAAAATATGGCGTACCGACCGGTTCAGTATATGGACCATTAGGATATATTATGCATGTGAACAGCATGCAAAACGTTATTAAACATTGTCGGATGTATATGTATGCTGATGACACTTGTCTCTTATATAGTGGTACTGATGTGGGCATTATAGAGGAAAAAATGCAGGAGGATTTTGATAATATTGTAAAGTGGGCTCATGATAATGGCATAATCATTAATATAAATAAGACTAAATATATGAAAATTTGTTCACCTTACAATAAATTTAAAGACTCCAACCTATGTATAAAAGGTCATACTTATGAGTGCTTCCATAATAAAAAGAAAGATTGTAAATGCAGAAATTTAGAAATAGTTACATCCTATAGATATCTCGGGCTACTCATAGATAATAATTTCAACTGGAATCTTCATATAGAAAATGTATGTAATAGATTAAGATCAATGCTCGGCAAATTTTATCATCTTAAATATGTACTTAGTAGGAACATCATGTATATACTGTACTATGCAATGGTTGACTCAACACTGAGCTACGGACTAGGAAGCTATGGATTGACTTTCAATACACATTTAGATAAAATAAAAAGTCTGCAGATTAGATTCTTAAAATATTTAGTTGATAAAAAAGTTAGAAAGTCATTAAATAAAAACTATAATAAATTTTTTGGATTATGTAAAATATTAAGTGTACATGAAAAAGTTAAATCTTTAATATTATTAGAACAATATAACATACAGGATAACAAGAAGGAAAAGGAATATAGCTTTCTAGCCCGTGGGTCAAATAGACCAAGGTATGCAATACCCAGGGTATGCAATTATTACGGCAAACGAACGAGGCGTTGGATGACTCCAACGCTGTTTAATAAATTGCCACATGATTTGTTTGATGGTGTTAAATCTAAGGTTCAAATTAAACGTAGAATAAAAATGTTTTTGTTGCAACAAGATTAGCGGAATTATATAAATGTAGGTAGGTACCAATGTTATGTTATTTTATAGCCTACAAGAACGAGGGCTGTTCTGTCGACAAATCGTTCTGCGATTTGACGGAATATTAATTTTTGTTAACACTGTAATTATGTATTGGTAAATAAATAAATAAATAAAAAAAAAAAAAACTAGATTAGGGTCTACTTTGGCGTGAAAAAAATGGAGGTTCACAAGTTGCGAGTCCACGAAAATGTATCTAATTTCGATAGTAAAGCCCCCTGTAAAGACCCCTAGGTCGTAGACTACTTTGGGAATCACTGCTCTAGTACAGTCGCTCTATTAATATTCTATCTCTATGGGCATTACGCATGGAGGTCTTCGATCAATAGATTTTTTGTGTGAAGGAGAATTAAATAAATGAGTTTTATATACATAGAATATTTAGGATAAACATAGGGTGGCACATGTTGATATATGCGCTTTCAATGTCGTAAAAAGTTGGTAAATATTTGCCCATTATGTCGATACACTATCTTTAATTATTCTCATACACTCAGTGATGTTTTAATCTAGAAACAAAAACCTACTAACTCGTATAAGAATCTCTCGTCGACGGGTATCTTCTTGACATCCTCGTTTAAATACGTTGACGAATTCACCGGTATACCTTTCAGACCTGAAAAATTAAGAATAACAACAAATTTAGAGATTTACCGCTAGTTATTTTCCATAAAAAAATATGCGAAAAATGATATGCGATACGGTAATTAGTTTAGTTTTTAGGGTCGTGGGTGGCACCCGATGTGGAAATCGTGGTGTCACCCCAAAAATGAAAACTGTTTAAAATAACAAAAATTGTATAAACAGTTTGCGTTTATAATTGTGATTTTTATTCTATTAATTCTTCTACAATATGATTCTGTTTTGCTTAATATAAGACGAAGTACCTCTATTTTTATTACTAATTGATGGCAAAAAAACGTCGCATAAGATCATTGAGCTATTATTACTACGTATAGAGAAGACGTCACACATCACAACTATGTTCCGTTCAAGTGAGACCATCCGGCCACACTTGTTGTAGAACGATGAACGAAACGCGTAATCACGGTGTTTGCGAGAAAATTACTCCTAAAAGTGTTTTGATAGCGCTACGTGTCTCTACTGTCTGCTTAGACGACTAATTATAGTTACAGCGCTAAAGAGACTTTAGTTGACTCAAAAAATGGGACATAACCTTTGCTTATGATAGCTTCTCTATATGTAGTAATAATAGCTCAATGCACTAGATTTATTAAATCTTTTTAAAGTACGAAGCATAAAGAATAAAGCAGAGGCAATGAAGAAAAGAAAACTTTAGGGTGTAAGCGCTCTAAAGTTTCCGCCCTTTCATGGTATCGCGAATACTGGTTCTTGCCAATTTTAAATCTGTGATATCTTTTAAAATATAAATGATAATATTTTTCTGTAAAGAGCACACTTTATCTACATTAAATGCCCGTCGTAATTAACTTATTTATCATTTTGAAATAAAATCAAAATGGCGGAATGATAGGAATGCCAGGCTCCATACAGAATTCTTTACCCCTTTATTATAATAGAGTCTGGCAAACGAAAGTTGAGCCTGGCTGTAATTGAAACTCTTTACATGGCAACATTCTATTATTGTCACTTTCGTCACCCGGCATAAAAAGTGTCAACTAGTTTACCAGAACGAGTTTTGATACTAAGCCTTTATTCATAATGGCTTTATAGCTAAATGAGTGTTATAGTGTCTACCTTCTCATTCTTTCGATCACCTTGATGTTCTACAATATGCTAAATGAACTACTACGGTCGCTAATCACCGAAACATCTATCCATATTGTTCTACGAAGGTAAAAAAAAATAGACTAGAAAAAAATTAAATTTCCACAATTTTTGAATTTGAATATATATATATAGTACGCTCAGTTTGGGACCAGATAACCGTTTGTGAGGAATATCCCAGGATATTTATTTAAAAGCATTTTATTTAAAAATAGAATATAACGAGTTTTATTTATTTAAAAGCATTCTATATAAAAATAGGATATAACGAGTTTATTTAAAATTTTAACTCATTTACATGCAAATATTACTTAGGAAAATCAAACATATTTATATAATTTATTTGTAAAGTATCAAAACAATTTATTCCTACTATACTTAGTGATACCACATCTAGTTTTTTTAAATTTGCCGCGCTTTTTCAGGTTCTAATTTCGTATGCCAGACTATAGTTTCTCATAAATAAAACATAGAAAAATCTTCAAAATGACATAGAAAATACAAAACTTAATTTATACAGTAAACACATACCTTTAGCAGAATAATTCTTCCTAACAGCGAACTTAGGATGTGATCCCTTGACTTTCTTCACTCCGTTGTCATCATCTTGCATGTCAGATCGCTTCTTAGGGTTTTTGAACACAAAGCGGTCTAAGAAACGGATTCCAGCGAAGTCTTTTAGCGGATCACCGCTGTATTGGATTATCTGATCTGTGGTGATGGGGATAAGGTCTAGTTTAAATGTTTTTAAGACGTAACTTTGTCTTTGCAATATGGTTAACAATAATTTTAGTCACATCTCTTTCTTACGAACATTATTGAAAAAGGATAGAAAATATTTAAAGTTGTCAAATTACTCTTTGCCGTCTTCATGTGCGACCTTTATATTGAAAACAAGCATTGGCCTAATTTGACAGGAATACATTTCTTACATCCTTTTCTTATGTTCTTTGTTAGAAAGAGATATAGTGAGATTAAATTTAGTTTAGTTGTAAACAACAGAACTAGCACCATTATTTCATATTATCAACATGCCTATATAATATGCAAAAAGCAAAAAAAAATTCTTAATGAAATAATTACTTTAATCCTTGATTTAATTAACTATAATAATATAATAAGTAATTTAAACAAAACTATACTAAAAACTTAATGAAATTGTATATTTAATCAATGGTATTATCATGTCTGGTCAATCACATACATTTTATAATTAGTGTAGAATTCACACGTAAAGATGTCGCTACAAACATCGTATGGACTGACTGAAAATTAATACTTAGTCAAAACGCTATTAAATCACTTTTTATTGAGCTTTATTGCAAGGAAATAGAATTTGATTATAATTATTTACATAATTTAATAAAATTAATGTTTAAACTCGTATTTTTAATATTTGCAATTTATGTAATTTTATTTAAATCTTTCGATTTTACATAGATGGCCTAAGCGTCGATTATTTTTATTTTATTTCATCGTCTAAAACCAAAACAATCAAACAATAATAAAATAAATCTAATAATAACCTGTTTCTAATAAGCAGAGACTACAACGATAAATAAATATAGTCTAAATATTTTGAAATCTACTACGTTTTTTTTAAAAGTACAATGGGCAGATTCGTCCCAATTGTATTTCATTTGTTTTTATGGGGTTAAGTCTGTATCTAGTGCTGGAAAAGTTATCGTGGTTTCATTTATTCAACAAAATATCAAATAAGAACAACTTAATTAATAAGTATTTTATATGGACAAAAGGATTAAAGCCATTCGTAATTCACTGAACCTGCTCAGAAAATTTCTGGAAAATCGGTTGAGAAATGCGACCTGGACATACATACGAAAGATTTTTGTTCAAGCTGAAACGGAGACGCTTCGCTGGCTTGGTATTACAGTGATTTTTAAAACTTATAGTAGATTTAGAAATTGCTATCTTGACCTATTTTTAATCGTTCCCTAATCAGGGCCGGCTCTAGCCTATATAGCGCCCAGGTGCAAGCAATACCCTGGCGCCTTCAAGTAGGTGTACGAACAAAATGGAATATTCTCACCAGAGTGATCGGAAATTCGTGTGCAAATATAAATGACAATATTTTCAATCTGCAGTTTCAAGCAAGGTCTTTTGGAAATTTCGCAGGGTTCCCAATTTAAAAATATATATATCCTATGTGACTCAGTGATAAATGACAATATGATTCAACTGGTGAAAGATTTTTTAAATCGTTCCATTAGTTTTTGAGTTTATTCATGACAAACAAAAATACAAAAAAGATTTGTATTTTTGTAGATTATCTCTATTAAGATCTACACTAACTGTTGAAAACTACTTTTTTAGATTAATTTATGGTATTTTCTATTGTATTTTTTTGTTTATAAAAACCATTGTAGTATATCAGAAAGAAAATAAATGTGTGTGTCAGTCGTTTGGTCACCTATTTTTTCCACTGCTAGCAAAATTATCGAAATCCTCTACACTAACTCTATTAGTGTAGAAGTCACGAGTGGCGCTCGACGCCCGTCCGGATATCCTGTATATATATTTTAAACTTGGGAAAAAATGGGACCAGGAGGTATTAGAGAGAACTCTTTCAAGCTTATGTGTTATCCTAGTATTATATTTGAATAAAATTTATTTTTGAGTGACTAGAGAACAGAGACAGAGTTCGGGAAAAGCGAGTAAATCTAGTCACTCTAATCTCATCTCACAAATATTATAAACGCGAAATTTTGTGGGTTTGGATGTTTCTCCCTCAATAATGCGTCAACATCTCAAAATTCAAAATCATTTATTCAAATAGACCTTCACAGGCAATTATGGAAAGTCTGACTCTAATACTACCGGTTTGGAAGGTTTGCTGAGAAGAGCCGGAAATAAAATCTGTAATTACTCTTTTTAAAACAAGCTTAGATTCATTCATCTGAATGGATTTGGATGAAATTTGGTATACAGATAGAATGTATTCTGGATTAACATATACATAGAATACTTTTTATCCGGGAAAATAATACCCCTCGGGAACGCGGGTGAAACTACGGGGCGGAAGCGTAAAGGAAATTTCAATAAGCATGATTTTGTTATTATGCTTATAAATACTGTGACTGTGTGTGTGTGTGTGACTTCTTCATAACATCTTATGTGGTATAATGCAACTTAATATTTAGTAATAATTCGATAATTTCGATGGAGGAGTTTGCGAATTGTTGATGAACAATAGCTAGAGTATTTTGGGAATTGTCTCAATTACCCGTGGAGTAAGATGCAACTTAAAATCAGTATTTTTAGAATTGAATAACATAATAATAATTCTTTGGATTAGTTTAGGACTTCATGTATGGAATTCTTATCTTTTTTGAACAAAAGTATGGAGTAGTTTGGGAAGAAGCCTTTGTGCGAGTAAATGCTACGCTCTACCTCTCTTACACAAAAACAAAAAAAAATACAACTGTGCCCATTGTTCTTTAAAATTAAATTCACAGTGTCATCTGTTGTCATTTACTGAAAAACAAACATTGCTGTAGTCACTTACAAACCCAGAACAGGAATTAGTACCCCAATCTCGCCACCGGCGCTGTACTTGCGCGAGTTATGGTGGTAACTTTTGAAGTATGGGCGCTGTCTCTCTGTTGTACGTAGTATTTATATACTCTGAGGTATTATTAACCATCCTTATCTATGCACTTTCGCCATTTTATAAGTAAAGCCGGCTTTTCACTATGGGATATAATATTTTATAGCTCGTCATACATTTTTGTATATTGTGTATAACAGGTGGAGATTTCGAGATGGCATATTTTCGAAACCTATGTTGGGTTAGTCATGCTGAACAACTTTTACTATGGAACCAATAGCGAATTCTCAATTTTTTTTTTACTTTCCATAGTAAATGTCAACCTTGCTGGATCATAATGTATGAAAAGTAAAAAAAGTTTTTTGAATATTCAGTGTTGTTCCCATAGTAAAAGTTGTTCAGCATGACTAACCCAACATAGGTTTTGAAAATATGCCATCTCGAAATCTCCACCTGTTATAGTGGTAAATTTTGTTTGTGGACTTGATATTTGTTATACATTAGTATATCGGAAGACAATGCAAGTACAGTCAACAAAAATTACAGTCACTTAAAAAGCTTGTATTATAATTATATTTTAACAACAGCTTATTACCTTCACAGTTGTTCCCACCAAATTCAAATTCAAGAAGTACCTATTTAATTTAGGCCCTGATAAGGCACTTATGAACAAAAATACGAACATCGTGAATAGGGTTTATTGGTATCAGGATTCGATAGTGGGGCACTAAAACAACGTTATACCATCGCTTCGGAAAAGTCCCGTATGAGGAGAAGAAGCGACGCAAAATGACTCTACACCGGTTCCAAATACAACTTGAACTGAGAAGACTCCGTTGAAAATCGTTGACAAAAAATGCCATCGACTTCAAGATGACTTACCGCTGATAAGTCTGGCTGCGAACAGTTTGACGGTGGGATGGAAATGGGCAGCAAGAGGTGCCAACTCCACATATGCTGTGCAACCCGCCCCCGCAAATACCGGGTTACGGGCCAGGGGGTTGTATACCGATATACTCTGTGGGGGAAACGCCATTATGAATACACATAAGATAGTACAATATTACCCAACTGATATGGCTTACCGATGTACCTGCGCAGAAGATACATGTTCAAAGCGCGGGAAACGCTATTGGTCGGCAGGTCGCCGTGCGGAGGGAGAACTAACAGCTGCAGTGTATTATGAACCTTATAGTAGTGATCTAAGATTGATTGTAAGTTTTAAGCATTCTTTCGTTAATCTTCGGGGCCATACTTTCTTTTCTGTGCGAACGAAGATTCACGACGCGCCATATCAGTTGGGTAATACTGTACACATTTCTTTCCGGACAGTTATGTCTTACCTTATCTATATTAGCGGTTTTCTTCAACTGTATCTTGGCAGCGAGTTCCTTCTCAGCAGTGTCATCGTCCTCCACTTTGCCTTCAGTCTTCACTTTGGCGTGATACCATCCGAGAGCGGCAGTCGAAGTGGCTTTACGTTTCTTTGGCTTCACGTTGCCTTGATCGTCGATCTTCAGGTCTACATAGGCTTCTTCGTCGTCGTCTGTGGATATCATTAGTTGGACAATGGTGCCGATTCGATTGTAAATCGCACTAAACTAATTTTAGTCACATCACATCTCATACTAACATTATTGAAAAAGGATAGAAAATATTTAAAGCTGTCAAATTAGTTGCCGTCTTCATTTGCGGGTATTTAGACGCAACCGCGATAGATGGCGACTAAAATATTGAAAACAAGCATTGGACTAATTTGACAGGACTAAATTTCTTACATCCTTTTCTTACGTTCTTTGTTAGAAAGAGACATAGTGAGATTAAAATTAGTTTTAAAAAACAGAATCAGGGCCAATGTAGCGACATCTATCAGTTACATAGAGATAGTTCACACGCAGGTAGATAGATGGCGCCACACGATCCTGAATTGCGCTGACGAATTTTATTCCGCAATCTATCAGAAAGGGGTGAAGAATACATCAGGTATAGACTCTCTATAAAAAGTTTCAGCTCAAAAACTACTCAAAACATTCACGTTTGCTACCAAGTTTATTGAATTTATAAATATTTATATAGGAATGTGCCAGTCCCTCACATACGGTCATCTGATCCCAAACTAAGCAGAGCTTGTACTATGGAAACCAGATAACTGATATAATACATATTCTATACTAGCTGTCCCCCGTGGTTTAACCCGCGTTCCCGGGACAAAAAGTAGCCTATGTCATTCTCCATACCATAGGCTATCTGCATGCCAAATTTCATGATGACCCGTTGAGTAGTTGAGGCGTGAAGGCGTAACAAACAAACAAACTCACTTTTGCATTTATAATATTAGTTAGAATGCGAACGTTTGGATGTATATTTGGATAAAATTTCGCATACAGATAGAATGTGCTCTGGATTAAGACATAGGATACTTTTTATCTCGGGAAAATAATATATCCCTCGGGAACGCGGGATAAAAATAATTATAATAAATATCCTGGGACATTCCTCACACACGGTCCTCTGATCCCAAACTAAGCAGAGCTTTTACTTTTTGTTTGTAAATACATACTTAATATACATAATTACACCCATACAGACATATTCATGCACACAAATGCATGTCCTGTGTGGGAATCGAACACACGACCTGCGGCGCGAAATTAGGGATAAATTCTTACCTAAAAGCAGATCCTTCTTATCACCACGCAGAAGATCAACTTTCTTCTGCTCTGGTTTATCTTCTGCATCTTCTGCGGTCGTATCTAATGTGCCGGTTACTTCTGTGATTGTATCTTCTACGTCATTCTGTTCGTCTTCTTCTTTCGGCTGTTCTTCTTTTACTTCCTATAGATTTATTCAAATTACAATATGGTAGAGTCACGAATACGGTTTAGCACAGATGGCGCAAGCACACTTCTATCGGTGAGCCACAAGAAGTATAAAGCCCGTGGAATGCGCGTCGATACGATTTTGTTTCAAACACAATTCACCGATTGCTATGGGGGGACCGATTTGATTGGCACGCGCAAACAAGACTGGTGGTCATTTATAATTTGTTTGAGTTTTGTAATCGGTTTTGATTATTATTTGTATTAGAAATAACAGCAAACGTAAAAGAGGACTGGTCTGTAATGCTGAGATTATAGGTTCAATTTTGAAAAAGAAAGAGGTAATATGATTTTAAAAGCTAATTTTATAAATATTTACTGGATTTTGAAATTAATAAAGATTTGAGTACGTTTCTCCTATATTCTTTTTTAGAATTTCATTGTTTTTTGAAATAAATCTCCGCCTGTGTTGATCCCAACATACCCGGCGCGACTTCAATCGCATGGTGTCCATACCATAACCCTACTCCTAATCCTTCGCGGGAGCATTCGAAATCAGTCAATCCGTTATCGAGATATCGGCAAAAAGGCGTTCCATTCCATAGAAAATGTATAGGAAAATGAATTTTCTTCATACGTATTTTTCGTGAATTTTTCCTATGCTTTAATAGGTTATTCTGCCATTCGGGCGGAGACAAATCCAACAAATCAAATATCACGCAAATACTCTACTTTTTTATATATAAGAGGGCGACCACAAGCTCTTATAACGCGGCCCTCTGTGGCCGGCGCAACTTCAACGCGAGCATAGGCTAAAAGCTTGTTGTTTCATCTAACGTAATGTTTGACTGCGAATAAAGAGATATAGAGATATAAAGAGAGATCAGAGCCGTCGGTTATCAGTCGGTAAATTCCGCTGATCACTCGCGGCCGCTTTGCTAGGTCGTCATTCATGATTTCGCATTCATAAAACTTGTTCCAGGAGTATACTTCTTGTTAAAAAATCTTATAAGTTTGTGAAAAAAAAGTTAGTTATTTAGAATCTCCAATACATTTGCAAGCCTGGTATCTAAATGTTTTCTTTACTTTTACAGTTTATAGGTACATTAGATATGGCCAAAGTTTAGGCAAAAACGCTGTTTTTCGGAGGCTTTGACTGAATTTGTTTCACACTTTTTTTTAATTACGCCAAGATACAAGGCTAGATATAGTACACAAGATACTAATTTGTTCAAAACATCTAACGAAAAATGTTTAACAACGCCATAATAAGTACAGGGATTTTGTATGAAAAGTATGACGAATTGAGTCCTCTTAAAACAATATTATTATAACCTTAATTGTCTTTCTTTGAAATCCGACGTCAAAACGGGACAAAAGACAAATAAGGTAATTTTAATCTTGTTTTAAGAGCTTGTGGTAGCCCCAGGTCCTAATTTAGTGAATTTCCTCTCGAGGGATGACCTATACATTCATCCCTCAAGAGGAAATTCACTGAAGTAGGACCTTATATAGATGACATAATAAGTATTTATGAAATTTTGACATTTAAAATCACAAAAGTTAAATACATGGGACATTGTAATAAAAATCTTTAACAAAAAAGACCACAAACCTCTTTAATCTCCTGTTTAGTCCACACCAGCCTTACAGCCTCTTTCTTATCCCCGTCCTTCAACACCTGCGATATGAGGAACAGCATCCCACAAGCCTGCGCAGGAGTGGTATAACAACACAACTGCAGCAAACGTTTGATGAACGCAGCCACACGGTCAACGTTCTTGTCCTGCTTCAACGACTTGTATAAGAGCGAGAAGAGTAACGCCGAGTGAGACGTGTTGAAGATCTCCGCGTTTGTTAGTTTGCGGTAGAGGGCGGTGTAGTAGCTGTGGGAAGAATTGTCTGATGTTGAAAATTTAATTTTTTACACAAGCTTTTTATGGTGACTGTACTTTTTGTTGACTGTGCTTGCATTGTCATCCAATGTAGTCATGTATACCAAATTTCAGCTCAATCGGACACTGGTACAGTAGTACCCAATTAATATGGCTTACCGATGTACCTGCGCAGAAGATACATTGTCAAAGCGCGGGAAACGCTATTGGTCGGCAGCTGCCGCCATGTTAGCGCGCGCCGTGCGGAGGGGCGTGACTTGCGAGTGAGACGAAACTAACAGCTGACTGTATTATGAACCTTATAGTAGTGATCTAAGGTTGATTGTAATTTTTAAGCATTATTTCGTTAATCTTCGGGACCATACTTTCTTTTCTGTGCGAACGAAGATTCACGACGCGCCATATCATTCGGGTAATACTGTAATTGGGTCAAATTTAACTTGCAAGATTCGATTACAGACTTAAATTTTTTGTCTGTCTGACAAGGGGGTCGCCATAATTTTTCAACATGTAAGTGGGTCGCGAAATCAATAAGATGGAAAAACACTGATCTAAATGATAGATTACAAGAAGTGGCGCGGAAGAGAGGCTGATCTTTTGCAGTGTAGAGATATATGCTCGTTGGTTGCTTGTACAGCTTAACTCTTGACGGATGTACGAAGAATTCGGAAGAAATTTGGCATACAGATGGAATATATACTGTTTTTTTAATAGACTCACCGATCCTGCGCCACAGCATCACTAACATGGAACAGCAGTGCAAGCGCATGTATGGCGATGTTTAACGTGGCGAGGTGCACCAGTCGATGTATTGCGTTGATATGGGATCCAGTCTCCGACAGTCGCTCCTTGTCAGCGAATGGGTACGCTCGCTTCACACCCGTTAATATCGCCGACATTAGCCGGGAGTCTATATCACCCTGGGAAAAAAAAACAATTTATAGAAGGTAAAGCGAGCTGCCCCCCTAGACAAAGTACTTTTCGTTGACTCGCTCGTGGTGTAGCATGATTAGCCGTTCTTAATCGATCGGCAAAGTTAAGCTACGCCTGTCGTGGTCGGTACCTGGATGGGTGACCGCCTGGTGGTATTTCAAATCGAGCGTTTCCGTGCTTCGGAAGGCACGTAAAGCCGTTGGTCCCGGTTATCACTTAATTGTGATAGTCGTTAAGCTAGTTGGATGCCTCCTAGGCGGCCTGAAAAATTCCAACAGTAGAGTAGTAGTAATTCACTCAAAGATCAGCTCGACTGTGGAATTACCTCCACCTGACAGAATACCGCAGCCAAATAACTTTATGTTGTGTTCCTGCGCGTGAGTAACGTCGCCAGAGCACATAGGGGAGGTGGAAAGGAAAATTATGCCCCGTGTGTTACAAGCGTTCATATGGCTACGGTAACCGCTTACCATCAGGCGGGCCGAATGCTTGTTTACAGAATACATCGTATAAAAAAATTGACTATCGATCAAAAAATAGTATATTGAGCAAATGTCGAGGTCAGAAATACAGAAAAATCCTTCGAACATAAGGAGTACCGTACATCACCTTCCTGGACATATCACAAGCGTTTGACGCAGAGATCACAAGGTTTGACCGAATTTGTCTCATTTTTTGATCCCCGGGATAAAAATGCGACATTCTATGCCATGCCGGCGAATCGCGACCAAAAACATTATGTTGTTATGTTTATAAAATATTTCAAGTATATGTTGCTGTTAATGTTAATGGAAGTCAAAGTCAAAGCTTTTTATTCAATTTAGGCCGTAGTAGGGCACTTATGAAGATCAAAGCTACTGAAGTTACCACCAGTTCGTAAGTCGGCCTTCAACTGAGAAGAACAGGCAAGAAACTCAGCAAGGTAACATTTTTTAAATATTTTTCTGTGTGATCAAAACTCTCAAATTTTTTTTTATGGATCTCGCCATGATTCTTTGGTATATTAGTTATAATCTTTTATGTTTAAATATTGTTTTTATTTACATTGTTAGTTATTGTAAGGTTTATTTGCATTACTTGTTACTTTAATAATATTCAGATAAATACCTTTTTAATGGAAGCCTTGAAGAAGGAGAAGTATATCCGGATGAGATTCTCAGCTATCTTGGAGTCGTCCTTGCCCAGGTAGAACTGGTTCAGGAAGCATACCCCGTAGTACTGCGCCCGCGGGGATATGTTTGACCTGACAAATAAGAACAGTTAAATACCGTTAAAACCAATGATATTATAATAAAAAGAGGTAGATATCGCATTAACGCACGCTAATTGTTGTAGACAAATTCAGACAATTGTCGTAATTTTGCTTAGCGGCTGCATATAGCTATCTCTTTCTGTACCATACGTTCCGTATTATCTATCGCATTCAACTAATTCAACAATAGCTGAACGCCGCTTAGTATGAGGGTAGCATATCTCTATTATAATATCATTGGTTAAAACTCTCTTCAAAAACCACCTTAAAATACTCAAAATAAAATACCATAGAATAATGAATTGACAGCCTACAATGAGCTTGAGCTTTCGGTGAAGGAAAACATCGTGAGGAAACCATAGCACGGTGGTAGGGTACTTTGTAGTACCCATCTGGCTGGCTACCACCCTCAAGTTGAAAATCGCCAAGCACCTATTGGTTTGTTCCGACAGCTGCACTTAAGAGCCAGTTCCTTCTAGGCTTTGTGTGTGCACCACTTTCGGCCGCATCATCACTTACCATGGTGAGATTGTGGTCAAACTCAGGCCTATACACAATAAAAAAAATCTTAAGTCTGTGTTAAAATAACTTAAAGGAGGAAAAATATCATCAATATAATGCCATAGTCAATCTTGAATAAACCTACATACAGACAAATTGACAACCTTATTTTTATATGTTTTTTGTGATACACTAACCAACATACAAACAAGCATTCACATTTATTTATCAGTAACCCATCAGTATACGAGCTGGTGACGGTGATGATAAACCCTACAAAGCTATATAGTCCTACAAACTTATCTGGCCCGGTGGTCAAAAGAGGAACTAACGACGCCACTTTGAAATGTCCATCGCCAATATAAACACTACGTTCATTGGTTGTTTGCTCTACCAAATGCGATAACAGTGACTCTCTCACCGGGCCAGATAAGTTTGTGGGACTATACTGACCTGAACAGCATCTTCTCAATTTCAGCGAGCACAACAGACTTCATGTTGGGATGGTTGTACAGTAACTGGCAGAGATGGTATATCACTTTTGATGCCACGCCCTGCGCTGGGTCACCCAATTTGTTAATTATATTTGTTAATAACATCTGCAACAAACAATATCAAATGAAAATCAAAATTAAAAAGTCATTTATTCAGTTTAAGCCCTAGTAAGGCACTTATGAACGTTAAATTGATACATACGGTTGAATTTACCACCGGTTCGGAATACACTTAAACTGAGAAGACTCCGGCAAGAGATATTTAATTACACAAACATAGTTCACACGCAGAAAGATAGATGGGGCCACTAAATCCTGCATCGCGCTTACGAAGTTTTCTCGGCTATCTGCATATATACGCGTGTCCGACATGTACAGTTGGACCGCGGTCCCCAGTCACGATGGCCCAGCCTGGCGGAAGATCTTCCCTTTTCAATCCACCTAGCGATGGGTAACTAGCCGAAATTTCAATAGCTTAGCTAGCCGGCTATATGTGGTGTAAAAGCCAGCTAGTTAGTCAGCTATTTTGGCTATTTGGCTACACGCACGCACACACAGCTACCGGCTACTCGGCTAGATTGGCTTTGGCTAGCCGGCCAGCTACCGGCTAGTGGCGGCTAGAATGGCTTTGGCTAGCCGGCCAGCTAGTGGCGGCTAGTGACATGTGGCGGCTAGGCGGCTACCCGCTGTGTGACGTAAACTTCTCGTAATGAGGAGAATTTCTTATGATACCTCTATGGTCACAATACTTGTCAATACGTGCACTTAAGGTTCAAATTGGTTCGATTTATCAACAGTTAGGCAGGTAAGAAAACTCCTCATTCTTTCTAGCTAGCGAGTAGCCAGTAGCCATCCTGTAGCCAGTAGCCACCCAGTAGCCAATAGCCAACTATCGTGTTGACAGATAACATAGCCGTGGCTATTTTGTGACTAGCCGTTTTTTGGCTAGTTATTAGAATAGCTACCCACCTCTAAATCCACCTTGCACCTCCATACACACTTATTCCAAACTTGCTGCCCCGCAGATCGGGCCCATTACCTGTCTATATGCAAAAAAAACACGCTGATCTGTAGTTCCGTTGCTACGTGAAAGAAAGAGTTTATCCATAAAGGACATCTTTGGCGCACTGATCGCGAAAGAGAAATAGTAGATTGTATGACAAGGGAGCAAAATAGTATTTTACGGCGAGGACGTTACTTTGAACCACGAGCGAAGCGAAGGATTCAAAGTACATCGCCCGAGGGAAAAAATAATTTGCTCTCGAGTCATATGCTCTACTTTTCATCCCCTCTCTATGAGAAAATACTTTTGATTTCATTGGTTTGTGTCCTTCGGATAGTCTCTTCAGATAAGCTAGTAATTTTGAGTAGCTATAAATTTCAAAAAAAATATTGGTATTTACTGTAGATTTAAGCACTGAGTATATACTCCAAAGGGTAGAAGGTTGTTTAGTTTTGGCCAATTCATGAATACCCATCCATCACGTACCAGCCAGTACGTACCATTCATACAATTTGCGTTAGATTTCTAAGAATGATATCCTATGTTCCAAATTCGAATCTCATTTCCGCCCGCTAAAAAGTTCCTATCAGGAAAAGAGCTATTTGGCTCCCACTTATAGAGGAACAAAACGATTTCGAATAGAAGGGATGAAATATAATATCAGCAAGTGACGTTAAAAGATAATGACCCTTATTGAGCGGTGACTCGTTGGTTATGAATTTAATTCAATAAACTTGGAAGGAAAAATTTGGTGTGAATTTCTGAGTAATTTATTTTGAGCTGAAACTTTTTATAGAGAGTCTATACCTGATGTAGTCTTCACCCCTTTCCGTTACACTTTGTAAAATATTTGTATTTAAGTTTGAAATTAAATTGATTACAGTAGTACCCAACTGATATGGCTAACTGATGTACCTGTGCGGAAGATACATTTTCAAAGCGCGGGAAACCGCTATTGTTCGGCAGCTGCCGCCATGTTAGCGCGCGCCGTGCGGAGGGGCCTCACGCGCGAGTGAGACGGAACTAACAGCTGCAGTGTATTATGAACCTTATAGTAGTGATCTAAGGTTGATTGTAAGTTTTAAGCATTCTTTCGTAAATCTTCGGGGCCATACTTTCTTTTCTGTGCGAACGAAGATTCACGACGCGCCTTATCAGTTGGGTATTACTGTATCACTTTGTTCTCCATGAAAATCTTACCTTTTCCCTTTCAGGATGGTGCATCAATAGGTACGACATGGCACTGACCGCTTTCTCCTTGTTTGCGTCTACTGAGTCGTGGGCAAACTTGTTCAAGGATTCCACATAAGCTGAAATACAGGAACGTTTTTTTTAACATTATGTTAAACTAATTATTAATAAAAAGTAGAATTTTAATGTCTATTGTCTATTATTTCATACTAGCTTTATGCCCGCAGCTTCTCACGCGTTGTAAATTATAAACATAAACCTTCCCGATAATTTTGTATATCCTTCAGACTCAAAAGTTTAGACAGACAGGACGGACGCATGCGGGACTTTATTATTGTACACACACACACACACACACACACACACACACACACACACACACACACACACACACACACAATTTAATAAAATGTAAAAAAAAGTTAAGTGTAAAACATTCTGGAAGGGACCAGTCCCCTAGGGAATCCTAGTGTGGGGACTGGAGACCGCATCTATTTGTAAAGTTATTTTGAAACAAATAAATATTATTTTATTTTTGTATGTCTTTTGCAGTCCCGCGAATCCCGCAGATCCCCGGGGTGAAATCCCTAGTTCCAACAGCTGCACTTGAGAGCCAGTTCCTTCTAGGCTTTGTGTGTGCACCACCTTCGGCCACATCATCACTTACCATGTATAGGCCATACACAGTAAAAAAATATCTATAAGAAAACTAAAATATCAATAAGAAAGCTAAAATTACATAAATATACGGACCAGCTGGCGGGGTTGGTTAAGACTCTGGTTAAGATTCCACCTATCGCGGCACAGGTCGTCGGTTCGATTCCCACACAGGACATGCAGTTGTGTGCATGAACATGTCTGTATGTCCTGAGTCTGGGTGTAATTATGTATATTATGTATGTATTTACTAACAAAAAGTAGTATATGTATTATATCAGTTATCTGGTTTCCATAGTACAAGCTCTGCTTAGTTTGGGATCAGATGACCGTGTGTGAGGAATGTCCCAGGATATTTTTATATTTTATATCAATAAGAAAGCTAAAATTACATAAATATCAATAAGATAGCTAAAATTCTACTCACTCCCATACAACTCCTTGAGCTGATCTTCGTAATACCACAGTTTGAGTACATTCCGCCTGGCTTGCTTGTTGCCCGAGGTCATCTCGTCTAGATGTCCTACTGGATGTTGATCTAATGTACGCAACTTTGCATCTGGTATCAGCAGTTCGGAGATCAGCAGTTCTGATAGAGCATCTGTTGGACAAGTGTTATGTTTTAGATATTGGATAACGGCCTGTAAACTGAAGAGAAGAAGAGTAGTAGTCGTGCTAGGAGACTAGTCGGCGATGTTTCGCTAACTGAGGCGAAATTAACAAGCCTTGAACATCGGCGTAAGGTTTCGTGTTTGTCGGTCTTCTATAGTAGTGTTTTTCAATCTTATTGATTTCACGACCCCCTTACAAGGTTGAAAAATTCCAGCGACCCCCTTGTCAGACAGACTGAATTTATAAATTAAATGACTACGATAATGATTTTCTTTATTTTGATACCTTTACTTATTAGTCTGCAAGAAGCCGCGAGAGGTTTGCAACTACGTAAGAGGTAAGTTGGACGCCCCCCGCTTGCGCGAAGTCTACCTTGCCTTTTTCCTTCTGCCGGCGACCCCCCGACTAAGGTTTCGTGACCCACAGATTGAAAAACATTGTTCTATAGCATATATTTCGAAGTGTGCTACAGTACTGTTCAATCTAATTCCTCCATCCCCATTTCTCCATCGAACCACAAGACGCCGGGAGTATTTCCACCCATACGTTGTAGACATCCCACGTACCCGGACACAACGCTTCGCTTCATCGTTTCTTATACGAACAGCAAAGGAGTGGAACTTTCTTCCGGGGTCTGTGTTTCCCGACACCTATAACCTAGATGTATTCAAGGCCAGAGTGAATAGGCTCTTTCTGGGTAAGCGTGCTACATCCTCGGCCTCGTCATAACTCCTCATGGGGTCAGTCGAAGGTCAAACGCAAGCCCATTTAATATAAAAGAGGTATTTTTTAAAGGTAAGCGGTTACTATAGCCATATAGACGCTTGCAACACACGAGGCATACTCACGCGTTACCAACCCTTCCCCCCTCCCCGATGAGGTCTCGCGACCTTACTCACGCGCAGAAACACAACATAAAGTTATTTGGCTGCGGTATTCTGTAAGGTGAAGGAACTTTCCACAGTCGAGCTGCTCTTTGAGCGAATAAATGCATTAAGTATGGGCTGCCTTTTACAGGTCAGTTAACTAAATCTGGCACGTTCACAGTACTCACACATATGCTATTTCACGATACAGTATGTTTTATTACATTATTGCTTTTAATCATTTCAAATTCTCAAAAATGTAATTGAATACCCTAACCTTTTACGAAACAATATTTTTATATTCCGCACAACACCTAAGACCTCGAGATTTGTTTTATGTCAGTTTTGCCCATACCAATTATTGTCAAAATACATTTTTCAGACGAGTAACCACTTTTGTTAATAAAAATCTTCATAATATTGACCCTTTTCATGATTCTATGTTTAAAATTAAAAAACAAGTTAAAATAAAATTATTTCGCTCTGTATAAATTTGTAATTGTAATTTTTTTATATCGACACTGTTTCATTGTTTACCAAATTAAATAAATAAGATAATGGCCCTGATTCTGTTGTTCACAACTAAACTAATTTTAATGTCACTATGTCTCTTTCTAACAAAGAACATAAGAAAAGGATGTAAGAAATTTAGTCCTGTCAAATTAGTCCAATGCTTGTTTTCAATATAATTTTAGTCGCCATCTATCGCGGTCACGCCTAAATACACGCAAAATAAGACGGCAAAGATTAATTTGACAACTTAAAATATGTTCTATCCTTTTTCAATCAAGTTCGTAAGAAAGAGACGAGATGTGACTAAAATTAGTTTAGTGCGATTTACAACAGAATCGGCACCAATATGTAATGTATTTTATGGACCTCCAGGTCTTTACTTACTTTATTGTTTTCAAATTTATAATTGTATACAAATGTATGTGTCCTTAATAAATAAATAAATAATTAATCAGTTGATTCTATTGGACGAATGCAAAAAATACCACTCTATATTTATGAGAAGAAGCAAAAGCAAAACAATAACTGTCTCCTTCATACTCATAAGCTTGGTGGCGCGCGAGAGAGACGGACAGACTTGTCATGATGCGCATGCAGTGCGACGTGACGCCGCGCGCTTATTCCCAGACATTACACAAGCGCAACGTGTAAATGTGTTGCACGTGCCAGCTTTAGTTAACTAATCTGTAAGACTAAAATGTCAGTGTACAGTGATTTTTGTCTTACCAATGATGACTATGCCATCTTTTTTCTTAGCCGGCTTCACATTGTTGATCAAATTCCTGAGAGCCGTCAAATTGTATATTGGATTGTCCTGAAAATAATAGTACATTATGATACATGTGTGCAAAGTTGGTTATTAACAGTTCAGGCGGTATTAAGCGCGTGAGCCGAGAGTGTACACACGCGTGTCATACGACGTTTTTCAACACACTCGCGAGGAAAAAAACAGACTTGTATTTTGCAATAAATGTCACTTTACGAGCAAGTGTGTTGAAAAAGAATTTATATAAAAATAGCATTCTCCTATTTTAACCCCTAAGGGCCATAGTTGCTAGCTTTAAAAATAAATATATGTAGTCAGTGTAAGCAGTAAGTGCTTTACGAATTGCTTATTGATTACAGCTGTCCCCACGGTTTCACTTGCGTTCCCAGGATAAAAAGTAGCCTATGTCCTTCCCTATACAATAGGCTATCTGCATGCCAAATTTCATTCATTAAGGTTAAAGTGTAACAAACAAACTCACATTCGCATTAATATTTAGATTTATCTTTTTCCTACTTATTTAGGGCTTTCACAAGCTCCAAATTAAACTTACCTGTATAAGTATAGTTGCTGCTGCAACCCTGTCTCCGATGGCACCTTTGTTTAGGAGCGTCCTCGCCCACTGGTGGTCAGATGAACTGGTTCTGTTTGATTCTAGAAAGTTAAATATTATGTTAAATTTTTATTACTTTTACCCAAATAATAAATAAGGCAGGATGAGCTTGCTGAAAAATGAAAAACAAAAACGTCACAAGTTACGAGACACAATAGGGAGGATTCCTGGGTAAAAAAATAGTCCATTAGTTAGATTATCAAAAATTTTTGGAAACATATTTTTTGCTTTATATCATCAAAAATTTACAAAGATAAAGCGCGTCAAAGTTCAGGAATGGGGGCTCATGACGTCACTTTAGAGTAAACACTGTACCGTAATGTGACGTCACGCGGAACTTTATATCCCAGGAACGCGAGTGATTCGGGCCAATTCGAGCAACCAAAACCATTCATCAGAATAAATATCGGGAAAACTATGCATTTCATGTTTTACCAACTTACTGGTTTCATATGCTAGTGTGTCTCCATGCAAGGCACTGCTCGCTTCCTTCCTCACTTCTTCTACCTGCTCTTGAGTTAATGTCTTCGTGATTGAAGGTTCTTCTGGTAACTGGTAAAGTAAAACAAAATTAGAAATACTCCACATAGTCTATTTACTAGAGTAAATCCATTGCCATATACACCCTGAGGCACGTAACATGGCCAGCTTTTGGCTTTCACTGTTCAGGTTTTTGCTATATGTGCTGGCTATCAGTTGTCTTTTCACTTTAATTACTTTTATATTTTTTTTAAACATGTCTGTTTAGAACTAACTAAATAAAAACCGGCCAGTGCGTGTCGGACTCGCACAGTGAGGGTTCCATACAATATTAACTAACTCAACTTTGGTATGACAAAAAAATGCCAAAAAAAAATGTTTCTTGAATGGGATTTATTTCTAATTTTATAAATAAATAATAATAAAGCCTTTATTGCTTCCTTAACATATTCTTAACCTTGTTTCTAACACATAAATAAAAAGAAAAATGTTATGTTAAAGACCCCTGACGGGTATAGGCCTCCTCCAACTCCTTCCTATTGTTAAAACTGTTTGGTTTGTTGATGAGTACATAATCAATTTAGTTTCTTGTTTTCTGGTCTGCGGCAACTCAAGTCTATCAATGCTTTTTGTTTAATGCCATTATTAGAAATGAGAAATGGCTAATTTCTACGTTTATTTGATGATTATTATTTGTTGTTATAACGGCAATAGAAATACACATTCTCTGTAACTTTTTATGAGAGAGATAATGGTTCATGAGATACAGCCCACTGACAGACAGACGGACAGCGGAGTCTTAGTAATAGGATCCCATTTGGCTCCCTTGTACGGATCCCTAAAAAACTAAAATAGTCTAAGGAGTCTGGCCAAGTAATCAACTGTAAACTTTTTATGACTTCCTTAAAGTGACATACATACATAAGTCTGCCTTAGAAATAAAACAATTAACTAAACGGAAACTACTAAACACATACGGCCTTACTCATAAACGCTATTTAACTAAATCTACTGAATAAATGGTCATATAAATAACGTCACCTTGCTGTCATTGTCAAACAATTTGACGTTATTTAGGTGACCACTTAATCAGCTTATTAGTTAAATAACGTTTTATGAGTAAGGGGGATAGTTTGTTATCACTGTGACTATTGACAAGTTTAGACTAAATATCTATAACTTAAAGAATCATTTATTTTCATAAGTTTTCTTCATATTACACCATATACTTGCAAGATTAGATTGGTTATGCAGGTTACAAAACATATAGTGATCATTTTACAATAAAAATAAGTAATAATAAACCATCTACAATGGGCCAGTTGGTTAAGATTCACCTTATGCGCCGCAGGTCGTGGGTTCGATTCCCACACATGCATTTGTGTGCATGAACATGTCTGTATGTCCTGAGTCTGGGTGTAGTTATGTATATTAAGTATGTATTATGTATGTATTTACAAACAAAAAGTAGTATATGTATTATATCAGTTATCTGATTTCCAAAGTACAAGCTCTGCTTAGTTTGGGATCAGATGACTGTGTGTGAGAATGTCCCTGGATATTTATTTTATTTATCTAAGTTATGTTTCTCCTTATCCTAATATCCTTCAATCTGCTAGATGTTCTAAACTAACTGCCAAAAGTATTGAGAAGTTAACTGGTCTGGGCTGCGTTTAAGTCAATTATCCAGCATAAAATTTAAACTGACTAAACGTCAAACACCCCGTTCAAGCACACCGCGAGGCGAAAAATTCAACTGACTAAAATTTAAACTGCCCCGTTCAAGGGCGTCGACTGGTATAAATTTTCGCCGGCTAGGATGAATTTTAGCGACCTTTTTACCTCGCTAAATTTTATCCTGCTGTCAGATTGACAGCTGTTAGTTGTTTTGCATCGGAAAATTGATTTCTTATGTTCTCCATTTTTACTATGTAATAATATCGAGATCACAAGCGAAATCATAACTTTACGGAGATTACAATACAATTTTGAGTCGAATTGATAGTTATTTACAAGCTGTCAATTGAATTTGACAAACTCTAACTATGACTCCGTTCAGCGAACCCTCGCTAGTATAATTTTTATCCGGCGAAAATTTATCGGCTTACTTAAACGTACCCCAGAGGACTGCCTCTCTGAAGATCGACTTTGGATACTTGTTATCATACGAAAAGAAAGCAAGTTACGCGCTTAGAGAGAACAGGATAGATATTTTAAAGTTAAAAAGGTTAATATTTATCGATTTACCTGATGATACCACTTCTTCTTGTCCTCATATTCCAATGTATCGGCGAAATGCTTCGCAATACCTTGCCCCTTCTTTTCATCGGCATTTTTGTCTGCTTTACCATAATTAGTGTATGCTTCGTCGACTAATATGTTCTCTTCGAACCTTTTATGCTTCATTTTGATTTATTTTAATATATTTCAAGTTACTAAATACAAATAAAAACACGTGAAAGCCACGCTCGCCATGCTTTGCTTTGACAGAATGACAATTTGATCTGACGTTTGACACCATTAGTGTTGTTATCAAAGACGATAGATAACTACATAGTTGCTACCGTAAAAATCTAGGCTTTAACATAAAACATTGATCGCATATATGGATCGCATGATATTCAATAAAGTGACTGAATTCACTTTGTCGTTTGTCCTATGAAACCTCTTAGCACGTAGAGTCAGTCCTGCAAACCCCAACATGCAAAAAAGAAGTATATTTAAGCCAAAAATCCAGGAGACAGGGTCAAAAAGAAGGAAAATAAAAAACACCCTTTTTGCCTAAAAGTATTAGTAATTTAGCAACCTTGACTTGCGGTTAAAAAATAACAATTAATTTCTATTGTTTTCCTCGCCCGCGCGGATCATCAAACAGTCAAGGGACTTTAACAAATAAAGGACAATGGCGAAATTGGCCCTAGCTGCGTATAACGACATAATATATATCAAAAAATTGCTTAATTAAAGTTAAATTAAGTAACATAATTCAATATTTTTCAGGACTAGCAGTATGTCTAGAAAATAGAAATATACATTTATATATTTTAGGCTGTTAGTTAAGATGATTGTGATTCGGAACGCACCCATAACCTCGTTCCATATGTTCCTTTGTACGGTATTTATCTCCGCATTGTTTTTTTATATTTGAAAGATTTCTGTTAGTCATAATAATGATAAATAATTTTATTTTTAACAGACTTTAGTTGAAAATGTTATTGCATTTATTAATACAAACTCTCTATGTGAAAACAAAAACTTTTTAACACGATGACATACTTTTACGTCAAATGAAACGCGTACGTAGTCTATGGTCAGCGAGCTCCTTGAGTGAAGTTGATTGATCGAATTTTTGGCGGGAAATAATAATATATTAACTCGACACTGGTAGAAATAATTCCTAATTTGGATTTGGTTGCCAAACTTAAAACTAAGAAGAAATTGATTGACCGTAAGTACTGTAACACAAGATTCAGTGTGACTGTCACACAATTCGAAAGGTACTTTCTTTTCAGGTCAGAGAGCCTTTTTTTTTTTTTTTTTTTTTTTTACGTGGGGTAATCCTCATGGATACCCGGGTACTCTGGGGGGAGCGGCCGGGTTATGTCAGACTCCTACTGACTAAAACCCCACGGCGTTCCTACCTGTCGCTGCCGGCTGGATATACGGGGGCGCCGAAGCATTCGTCCGCGTATCCAGCAGCGACGGCCTGATCGGAGGCCTCCTCTTCGTCGACGGCAGAGACCGGAGCTCTTGTCTCCGCCGTCTCCTCCTGAGTAGCGTGCGGGAACACACGCTCCACTACTCGGGCCCGATGAGGTCAGTGAGCCTGACTCAACCTAAAACCCAATACGACCACGCACGTACACCACGACCCTTTGCTTTTCTACGAATACCGATTACTTTTCTACTCGTAACTACGGCATTTGAATCTGGACCTTAGATAATCGACAATTGGCTGTTATTTGGATTTGCATGAACGCAATATAAATCCACTGGCAGAATTCTTAGACGATATTGTCATTCGATTTTATTTTGAAGAATAAAAACCTGAATAAAAATCACCTTGTTTTATTGAAAGCCTATGCATGTCCCGATACTTCAAAGTACCTACCAGTAGGATATACTTACCTGGGCAAGTACCTATACTAGAGACAATTGTTAGGTATTAACATATTTATTCAGTCTCTATCTGTCTCTATTGTCTACAAAACTAGTGTAAAATCATAATTAAGAACTAAATGGATTTCATCCACATTTAAAATGTACTTATAATATATCGAACGTTACTCATTTGATACGTCAAAATCAGCATAACCTATAAAACCTTTTAACTCAAATAAAAAAAAAACTGCAGCTTTTTAGTAAATTTTTTTTTTAGAAATAGCATAACTGTTTATTAATCTAGAGGAATTCAACAGTGGTTGTCATATACGTTAAAAAAAAATGTAGGTCCAAGCATGTATGGAATTTCGCCATTCTCCTTTAAAATTATATTTAAAAAAATGTTATCATGTGAATGTTTCTATTCAATAAACGATTATTTCAATTATAAATTTAGGTATGAATAAAATGTTTAAAATCATATTGATATAGTTTATGTTATGTGCATCTTAAATCTGTTTTATTGCTTAATTTATTTTGTGAATGTTAAAACTCAATATATTATAATTTTATTTTCTATTTTATCAAATTTTTACATTGTATTAATCAATTTTGCATACCACTTGCTGGTGAAGAGTGAGCACGTTTATTATTATGACCTTGTATGTACCACAATTCGAGCGAAATAAAAATCATTCATTCATTCACTAGAGTGGGAGACTGAAATTTTATGTTGGCAGCACAGATTCGAGAAAGTTGGCAGTACCGAAACGTCTTTGGAATGTCATTATTTATTTCGCAAACCAGTGCACCAAGAATCTTATATATTATATGGATACTGCGACTTGAACTGTCAACTGAGGATGAAAAATTTTACCTCTAAAACTTAAAAAAAGACAAATACTATGCATCTTTATCTCACTCTATCTTCAATCCAGTTGCTATATCACGACTTAAATTTCCCATAAGGGTAATAAATAAGAGAACATCTTTTAGAAATATTTTATTTTCCTTGTTTTACTACATTACGATTTAAGTAAATAAACTGATTAGTGTAAAAGAATGGTTAGTTTAAATTAAACAACTTTTTTTTATCATATAATAAGTCTATCAAAACAATTAAAACTCCTTAAACTGATTCCAAAATGTAATGTCAATACTTTGGCAATACTGGTTCTGAAAATGGCAGATCTTTCAAATATTTTTATTACACTTCGATTTATTGTTGGAGATTTTCTGAATATCGATTGTGAAATTGTGTCTTCTGAAGTATGTATTGCGTGGTCAGACATTGCAAAAGTGTTTGGAATCCAAATACAACTATTAAATGGCATGGGTGAGTGTGCTATTACGATATTAAACATAATACAAACAAGTTGAAAAAATTTCGCATTCTAGGGAGAATTTGGGCTCGAATCATAGTTCCAATCATATTTTATAACTATGCAAACATTCTCATAACCTGTCCTCTTGGCTCATTACTGATTTATTAAGATAGAGTAACTTTCTTAAACATTTTATTTTTAGCTCTTAATATGTAAACAAAAGGACTGAAGTGACCATATTATTTTGATTTTCGTCTTTTTTGATGTGGTATTTTTAGGGTTCCGAACCAAAAAGGTAAAAAGAAACCCTTATAGTGCCCTCCGGGCTAAGCTTTACATTAAGTGACGACGAGTATAGGCGCAATTTTTTTTCTGGTGATGTAACTTACTATTATAAACTTACTTACCAAACGATTTCGTTAGGAAACGAAAAAAAATTTTTTTTTTGATATTTTCGTTTCTTGTCCAAGCTTTAAACTATGTTTTACTCATTCCTTCTTTGACGCTGAATCGAATAAAATACGTATAAAATGGCCCGGCCCTAGAGTGTTTTTATGAAGTAGGAAGGTGCGGAGGGAGAGCAGTCTCCGCCAGCTGTAACAAACCGCAGACACTGTGCACGGGTACAGGTATGGTCAGCGGTTTGTTACGCAATGGCGAAGAAACTGCTTTTCCCGCAGCGCCCCGGAGCCGTTGATATCCGAAAGTCGCTAAAATATGCCAATACTATTAGGAATTGTCACTTAATGTAAAGCTTTACCCCACTCTGTCCGTCTGTCTATCTGTCTGTCCGTCTGTCACCACGGGATATTAGTTAAGCTTAGTAGTGAGGTCCGGTTTTTATAACAGTTATGGCCCAAACCAAGAAATATACATCTATCTAAGGGAGGTTGGAATCCTTGTAAGCGAGTCAGACTCAGACACGCACTTATCCAATTCAATTTTGGGTGTGTATGTACCTACTTAAGTAATATTTATTTAATTTATTTTCAGATTTCCCAAAGATCCAAAAAGAAGGCGACTAAATAATATACGCCTTAAACAAAAATTTTACGAGACTGCAAAGATATGCAGCCTGCATTTTAAAGAAGAACATTATAATAATATAATAGGATAATGTATTATCATGTGTACCTAATTGGACTCTCTTCTTATTGGAAATTATTTCTCTAAATTAATTTTCAGAATCAGATCAGATATTAATCTGACGCCCGCCGGAAGGCACTTTCTTCATACATTTTGTTCTAGACCCCGCATACTATCCGAAAATTCTGACGTGTCTGACGTTCAAAAATGTATGAGCAAGCGGGCGTCCGAAATTTTCTGACAGAAAATTTCTTATAGTATGCGGCCGGTCTAAGAGTCAGTCAGTCGTCCTACGTACTCGACACGCATAATGTACCTCATTGTTTTCCATGTAATATCAAATGTGAAATTGCGAAATATATTAATATAGTGTTCAAACTGGAGTTTAAGTTCTCTTATACACGTGAATATCAAAAGAGTCAAGAAAGCCATCCAATGACTCGTCCCGTGACCCGCTTGAAGTCTTAATGCTAATAGAAATCTAGTGAAGTTCATTGCAGTTTTAGTAGTAGCTGACTCCAATTCCCATTCGTTCCCGAGGGATTTATGGTTTTCCCGGGATTAAATTATCCCATGTGTTAATAAAGGACATATTCTAACTCTGTGTGCAAAATTACATCCAAATCTGTTCAGCCGTTGCAGCATGGGCGTGATTGTGGTGTGACAAACATCCAAACTTTGTGCATTAGGGTCCGCAAACTGCAAATGAGCTGAATACACCTGGGCTAGGCTGTATACGTATATAATTTAATGAAACTACAGACATTTATTGAGCTGCCCTGCCAGAAGTCCTAGTGGGACCAACTCAAATAGGAAAGTATTCCTAGTAGGTATTCTATAAAAATACCTAACACAAGGAAAAATGAGACATTCTTCACACACAGCTATTTGACTGATCCCAAACTAAGCAGAGCTTGTGCTATGGAGACCAGATATGAGATAACTGATATAAAACATAATATACATGTACATGTTGCACACAAATGCATGTCCTGGGTGGGACCTGCGGCGTAATAGTTGGAATTTTAACTAACGACACAAACTGGACTGGCCCGTCAATATAATATGTATATGTCCCAAGTTTGTCCCGAATTAGCAAGCAGTGTTGTCGCTGTAAAGAGAGAGAAAGAAATACATACGTGACGTCATTGAAGGTGAAATTTTTCATCCTCAATTGACAGTTCGAAATGCAGTATCCATCTAATATATAAGATTCTTGCAGTGCACAAACGATATAATGACCTTGAAAAACCGACATTCGAGTAGGATAAAAAATGCTAGCGCTCTGTCTCGTTTCTTAACGTGTATTTCCAATAAGTGTTTCTCTTTCTGTGTGAATGAGTCAGAAGATATCTCAAGGTCTATATCTTTCTCTGTCTACGTCTTAGCGTATTGTGATTTGCGGTGCGAATCTTTGAATACTCGGTGTGTGATGTGAAGATGTAACTAGGCAGAAAGATTTGTGTTCAGAGCCATTTAAAACTTCAAAGGCGTGTCAGGGAATCTGAGTTCAAATCTAAACTTTATACTGCGGTAACAAAGTTTATTTTGCCATAGAAATTAAAACTAACGACGATTTGTCATAATTTTGACATTAAAAAATAATTTGCGGATCTGTGTGTGGGGTGTTGTTAATTTATTTATCGTCGATTTTAAAATCATAAAACATATTAATTCGGTGTAGAAATTAAATAAAACTTAATAATGGATGAAAAAGGAAGAAAAGTTATCGTTTGCGACAATGGCACGGGCGTAAGTTCATACAAATGTACCTGTGAAATCTCTTGGATGATAAGCGATTGATTCATCACTTTTCCTCATATTATTTCGTTATTATAGTTTGTGAAATGCGGCTACGCTGGCAGCAACTTCCCAGCGTTTATATTCCCATCAATGGTCGGCAGGCCGATCATAAGGGCAGAGAATAAAATCGGAGATATTGATGTGAAGGTAAAGTTGATTTTATTACTGATATTTGGAGTTTATTCAACAGTATGAGTTCAAAGAACCTAGATTACAGACGGAAATGTAATTCATGTATCATTTTACGCTAATTATCTGTGTGAATTAAGAATTTTCTAATTAAGTAGACATCTTATAGCTAAACTAATTAAAAAATCAGGGTAAAACATGTAAAAAGCACAAACACTAAATTATAAACTCGTCTAGTCTATAAGTTGGCTATTTTATGAGAGGTCGACTGGGGAAGTACCTCAACCTACAGAATACTGCAGCCAAATAACTTTATGTTTTGTTCTTGCGTGTAAGGTCGCCAGAGCTCCTTTGGGATGATGGAATTGTTGGTAACACATGACTGATGCCTCATGTGTTGCAAGTCCATATACAATAAAATAATTTACCATTAGCCGGGCCATATACTTGTTTACCAACTTCATCATATAAAAAAAAACAAAGCCAGGGTCTGCATATATATTTGCATATTGGTCTTCATAATTTTCTACTCTCTTTATTAATAATTGTATGTCCGCTGTCAATCTGAGGATTCTTATCTCTGGTTAAGCTATGTTCGTGTGAATATAGCCTTAATGTTATTTATTTATAGATGATAGGTCTTACTCATAAACGCTATTTAACTAAATCTACTGAATAAATGGTCAAATAAATAACGTCACCTTGCTGTCATTGTTATACGTGACCACTTAATCAGCTTATTAGTTAAATAACATTTTATGAGTAAGGGGGGATGTGTCTATGTCACACAGTGTTTAAATTCACTTCGCACTTCATACTTCACTTTGAAGTATTTAAGTCTTAATCCAAATTGTCTAATTTGTTATAAAAGAATTAATTGAGGTAGCAGATATACCACTTCGTCAGGTAGTTGGTTCCAGTTCAAGACCACTATTACTGAGAATGAAGTGTCACTGTGTAGGCATGTTATTTTTTTTTTTATTTTTTTTTTATGTTAAATCGGCTTGCGTTTGACCTTCGCCTGACCCCATGAGGAGTTATGACGAGGCCGAGGATGTAGCAGGCTTACCCAGAAAAAAGCCTATTCACTCTGGCCTTGAATAAATCTAGGTTATAGGTGTCGGGAAACACAGACCCCGGAAGAGAGTTCCACTCCTTTGCTGTTTGTATAAGAAACAATGAAGCGAAACGTTGTGTCCGGGTACGCGAGATGTCGACAACATATGGGTGGAAATTCTCCCGGCATCTTGTGTACAAACTGCCAGCTCGCCTCAGCAAAAGTAACTTTCATAACCTTGCATTACTGTCATTTCTAAAGTGCCTGTGAAGGCCTAAAAATATTTATATGTGTGTGACATTTGAATTTAAAGTAACAGAAACATTACAAAGTACTTTATTTATATTTAAATATGTTACAGGATGTTTGTATTGGAGTAAGTTTCAGTTACGTCTTAGCATGATAACAAGTGTTTTGACTCACTAAAAGCATGGAATTGAATAAACCAACTGCAGAAATTAAAGCGTGTTGTGATATAGTATAGGTAGTCTTCATTCTTTATTGTACATACATTACATAAGACACAATACACAATACTAAAGTCGTCACAATCTAAGAGGCACGTTGTGACAAGAGGGTGTCTCTTCTTGTCGCGCTAATTTTGTCTCTTTTTGGCACATGGATGTATATGTGCTGTCAAAACGGGCCTTATAGATTGTGACGACGTTATTACTAAAAAGAATGAAATGATTTATGAAATGATTTAAATGAAATGATTTATTTATTTATTTGTGGACAATAGGTAGAAAAAAGCTCGTATTACATAAAATGTTGGTTAGTGTTCCTCTATGTCCCGCCTTTTGGGCATACAAATTATAAAACAAATATACAATTAAAAATTAAAATCAAATCAAATTGGGCTGGTAATAATCTTAATAATACATTAATAATAATACAAATAGAAAATTATATAAAAATATCAAATTAAAATGTCAAAAATTTACTATAAAACCAGATCCCAAATAAAATGTCTACTAAAAATACTATACTAAACACATTCAGAACAAAAAACACAAAGAAACGGACATGCCAATGGCCCTATTTCAGGGTTCTATCATTAATAAAGTCTGTTATTGTATAGTAGCATTTATCAGTCAACAGTTCATTCAATGATGATTTGAATTTATTAATATTTAAAGCTCGTATTTCATTTGGTACTTTATTATATATAACCGGGGCCATGCAAAATATACTGTCGTGTAAAAGTTTTGTTTTTGAATACGTAAGAAAAAGTTTAATTGTCATCAGGTGAGGCTACTGAAAAATGTCACAGGATATATTATTATAAAAATATTCAGCATAATTCAAAATGGATCTGGATTTTGGTTGAGAACATAGATTAGTGCATATTGTTTTAACTTGACAAAAGTTAAATATGAAGTCCCACAGACTTGCAGGATTAGTAATGCATAATGTAGGTTTATCCCATAGAATCCGTGATAGTTGGTCAACTTTTGATTCTTACTAATTAGTAATAAATGTTAGAATTATAGTAATACCTATATTAACAGCAAATTAATAGATAAGAGTTGGATGATTCATAAATACAATGAACTTT
The DNA here is from genome assembly GCA_951394255.1 of Polyploca ridens. Taxonomy (NCBI): domain Eukaryota; kingdom Metazoa; phylum Arthropoda; class Insecta; order Lepidoptera; family Drepanidae; genus Polyploca; species Polyploca ridens. The sequence goes on along the minus strand of OX596269.1, from coordinate 7,871,056 downwards.
GATAAAATAATTAATAGATATGTAACCTTTTTGTATGTTTTGTTGATTTTTATTGTTTATTATCGTTTTGACAAGAGTATTTTCTTGTCGCTCTATGTTTGTTCCTTTTTGAGTCATTGATGTATAATGTGCTGTTAAAACGGTCCTATTACATCTCGCTTACTTGAAATAAGATGTTTTTGGCGTAAATCTAAAATAATAGGTTTTAGCTAATCAGAAGTAGTTTACCTTGGGTTTATTAAGCCTCTTGTCCATTTACATGAGCCTATACTAGATAGGTGTACATAAGCCCTTAATCTACTGAATAATGGCACTAGTATATATAGATTAGCCAGTTGGAAGGATACCCTGCCTGTGACGCCACACGATGTGGGTACAAATCCCATAAGCCATAAGGTTAATTTTCATATGACTCATACAACTGTCGCAGAGATCAAGCTATCTTTTATAAACCATAGAACATATATTATACATACATACATGTCTGGCTGTCGTGATAGTATTTTTTATTTTTTTGAAATAAGCCTGTTTTTGACCACAATCTCACCATGGTAAGTGATGATGTGGCCGAAGGTGGCAAGCACGCAAAGCCTAGAATGAACTGGCGCTCAAGTGCAGCTGTCGGAACACCGGTCGGTGCTTGGTGGCAGATTTTCAACTTGAGGGTGGTAGCCAGCCTGATGGGTAGGCTACAAAGTACGCTATAAGCGTGCCATGGTTTCGTCACGATGTTTTCCTTCACCGAATGCTCAAGTTCATTGAAGGATTCGAACCCGGGACCGTCTTCAGGTATCCAACATCACTATCATTGAGCTATATATAGTATATCAGATATTTGGTCTCCAGAGTACAAGCTCTGCTTAGTTTGGGATCAAATAGTCATCTGTGAAGAATGTACCGTCTAAAATGTGTTAATATTTCACGCTACCCAGACGTTTGACCCAGAAATTGTTCAGGTAAAACACAGGCAAATGTAGCTGCTGAATAGTAACTTCTATGTGTATATAACTTAGGTTACAATTACAATGCTTTCTTTTTAGAAGCCAATAGGTAAGTTTACGCGCGAAATCTAGGTGCAAATATCACTGTTAGTATTTGACTTTTTTATCAGTTCGTATGATCTATATCTATCTTCTATCTATGTATATAGAGGCTGAATTTTCAAGAGGGCCTGGTTGAACATATAAAGGAGGCCGATTTTGATCAAAAATTAAAACTTTATATTTGCATTATCAAAAAATAAAAAATTTTGATGTACGGGAATTTATTTGAGTTTAATAAATGTATAAAAAACCGGCCAAGTGCAAGTCGGACTCGCACACGGAGGGTTTTATTTTTAATTTTATTTCATCTTCATTATTTGTTGTTATAGCGGCAATAGAAATACACATTTCAGCTGTCTAACTATTACCGTTCATGAGATACAGTCCACTGACAGACAGAGGGACGGACGGACAGCGGAGTCTTAGTAATAGGGTCCCGTATGGCACCGCTGGGGTACGGAACCCTTAAAAATTAAATTGTACTTTTTTAATTTTTTCTTTAGTTAACATTACTTCAGAATTTGATCCTTATAAGCGACACTATGGGATGGTGCAATAATATTGGCTGTGTTTTGTTTTAAGATCAACGCTTTCTATTCCTGACACAGTTTTTTTCTTAAATCTTAGTATACAGTTTTAGTTTTTATCAAAATTGGTCTCGATACTCATTTGAGCATTTTTCTCTATTATCTATGCTTTAGATCTTGGCCCACATTCCTCCTTGCCCACTTGAAAATATATATTATATGCCAAGAGATAAAAAAAACCATATCATCAAATCATCAAGCACCTATCGGTGTGCCAACAACCGCACTTGAGAGCCAGTTCCTTCTAGGCTTTGTGTGCTTGCTTCGGCCACATCATCACTTACCACGGTGAGATTGTGGTCAAACACCACAAAAAATCACCCAAACTTAGCAAGCATTATGTAAATAGCTTTCATGACCTAGTTATTGTTTTTGTGCTGTTTTTCAGATGATTCTAACCAATACTTAAAGAACTCTGACTGCAGTGTTGACTAATAGCTTGTCTTTTTAATGCTGTATCAGAAATTATGTGGTTGCTGTTATTGCAGGACTTGATGGTAGGAGATGAGGCGTCTAAGCTCAGATCGATGCTTGAAGTCAGTTATCCTATGGAGAATGGAGTAAGTATATTTAGTGCATTATCAATTTCGGCCCAGTAGGGCGCTCACGAAGGTCAAAGCTACTGAAGTTAGCACCAGGGGCCCAATTCTCACCCAATCGAAACTGATCGCTCGATCGAAAAAAGCACGAATTCTAACTTTTACGAACGTTACGTTATTCTGGCAATTTCAAGGCCGGCATATTTAGAAGGGAAACCAGTCAGCTAGAGCGTTGATTGGTCGGGACCGTTCGAATTGACTCCGCCCCTCGAAATTTTACAGTCGAATAGGACTCGAACCGTAACTTCGATTCGAAGGCTAGTTCGAGGAAAGTGAGAATTGGGCCCCTGTTCGTAAGTCGGCTTTCTACTGAGAAGAACAATACAGTAAGTACCCAACTGATATGGCGCGTCGTGAATCTTCGTTCGCACAGAAAAGAAAGTATGGCCCCGAAGATTAACGAAAGAATGCTTAAAACTTACAATCAAACTTAGATCACTACTATAAGGTTCATAATACACTGCAGCTGTTGGTTCCGTCTCACTTGCAAGTCACGCCCCTCCGCACGGTGCACGCTAACATGGCGGCAGCTGCCGACCAATAGCATTTCCAGCGCTTTGAAAATGTATCTTCTGCGCAGGTACATCGGTAAGCCATATCAGTTGGGTACTACAGTACCCCTAAACAAAGTACATTTCGTTGCGTTTGAGCGAATAGAAACATATAATATAGAATATGAGATTGACATTTGGTTACGCTAGGAGCTAGCGTATCCTTCTGCACAGGTACAGGCAAGAAACTCAGCAAGGTAACATTTTTTAAATAATTTATATGGCAATCTGTCTATATTGGCTAGTTTAGCGAGACAGTTGTAACTTTCCCGTAAATTATAATGTCTATTTCCAATTATTTGCATATGGTCTATTTTTTTTTTATTATTTACCCTCATTCAAGGTGGTCCGCAACTGGGAGGACATGTGCCACGTGTGGGACTACACGTTTGGGCCCAGCAAGATGAACATAGACCCCACCGAGACCAAGATATTGCTCACCGAACCACCCATGAACCCCACCAAGAATAGGGGGAAAATGATTGAGGTAATTGTTATACTGGGTGTAACGAAAAGGGTATATAAATCCGAAAGGGGTGAAGACTACATCAGAGACTATAAAAAACTGTTTTACAAAAAACTTAAACCGACTTCAAAGTACACTAAGAAGTAATCAAATGCTGATCTCATAACAATGAGACCAAACGGGAAGTGTACCCTTCCCAACACAAAAAGAATTTTCCAAATCGGTTAATAAATGACGGAGTTATGAGGTAACAAAAAATAAAATACAACCGAATTGAGAACCTCTCCTTTTTTGAAGTTGGTTCAAAAGTTTCAGCTCAAAATAAATTACTAAAATTTTGGATGCAAAAATTTGAATAATTTATTTTTATTAGTTTATTGAATTAAAATTTTTAATTTTTTTTAAATTTAGATCTGTTTATAAAAAAAAAAACTTACATTTAATTTTATAAGGTACTTAGGGGTACTTAAATCTTTGATTTTAAAGATTGTTGACCCTTAAGGAGTAATTAAAATCATAACCAACATGTTACTAATCAATGAGGGTTATTATCATTTTGCGTTTATTAATATTTATATAAAATGTTCTCTTCCGCGATCTGTGCGCCTAGTACCAAAAATATGGATTATTTTAATGGATATACCTTTTCCGTTTCACCCTTAGACTAGCTTTACGTCCGGTACCCACTTGACGTTGACACTTTATTTTATGTAGCCGTGATTGTCGCAGCTAAGCTATTAAGCTATTTAAGGCGATGATAGCTCAGTGGTAGTGACGTCGGATACGAGACGAAGGTTCCGGGTTCGAATCCTACAATGAGCTTGAGCTTTCGGTGAAGGAAAGAAATCGTGAGGAAACCATAGCACGGTGGTAGGGTACTTTGCAGTACCCGCCTCTACCTGGCTACCACCCTCAAGTTGAAAATCTGTCGCCAAGCACCTTTCGGTGTGTTCCGACAGCTGCACTTGAGAGCCAGTTCCTTCTAGGCTTTGTGTGTGCACCACCTTCGGCCATATCATCACTTACCATGGTGAGATTGCAGTCAAAAAGAGGTCTATAAAAAGTAAAAAAAAAGCCACAAAAACTAACTCGTGGGCGAGCTCCCTTAAGTGATTTCTTCCAGGTAACCTTTATACTTATGATGTACTTCAGGTAATGTTCGAGAAGTACGGTTTCGATAGCGCGTACATCGCCATACAAGCCGTTCTCACGCTCTACGCACAAGGACTTATATCTGGAGTTGTCGTTGATTCAGGTATGCTTATGTGTAGCATTTATTATTCCATATGTAGAGATTATATATATATCCTGGAATATTCATCACACACGGTCATCTGAGACATCAATAATAGCATCGGGATCCTTGACGGCGAAATTTCTAGCGACGTTCTGTTGGAAGACAAGGTTAAGCTCGGTGTTTCACATCGGGGCAATAGCTGCAACTTTACAGGTCGCAAGTCCGGCCTCATATGGACTACTGTTGTCATCTGTGGGTGGGAGACTGCCTCCATATGTGTGTTCTACCGCTTGTACAATGGACAGTGTTCTGAGGAATTGTTTAACCTGATGCCCTCCGCTTCTTTTTATCATCGCACTTCTCGCCGTCACTTCTTGCTGCGGTCACAAGTTATGGAAGTGTGGAATGAGCTCCCCGCCGTGGTTTTCCCAGGGGAGTACAGCATAGGGTTCTTCAAGAAGGGTGTGAAGAGATTTCTGCAGGGTCAGCAACGCGCGAGTGATACCCCTGCTGTTGCAAGCGTCCATAGGCTACGGTAACCGCTTACCATCAGGCAGGCCGTATGCTTGTTTACTACCTTAGTAGTATAAACTGATCCCAAACTAAGCAAAGTTTGAACTATGGAGATCGGAAACTGATATAATAACTGTTGGGTTTCTGGCCTATAAAAATATAAATTCACTCGCTAATTCATAGGCAGAGAAAATTCACCGCTACACCGTATGGTGGCATCAATAATCTTTGACACCGATGCTACGTAATGCACAAGAAGGTACACTAAATAAGTGAAAAAAAAACAATATAAAGATATACTCAAAATACAGTGAAACCAAGGTAATTAACAAGGTGAATAACATTACCCAAAGACTTGAGTCACCATCTCATCTAGTTCTGTATACTTTCTTTCAATTCTTCACGCAGTTGGGAGACTCAATTACCTATACTTTATACATATATCTATGCCCATTAGTTATTCTTGTTTTGTTGAATTTCGACAGGTCATAGTCAAAAAGTCGTTTTAGCGCGATGATAGCTTAGTGGTAGTGACGTCGGATACCGAGACGAATGTCCCGGGTTCGAATACTACAATGAGCTTGAGCTTTCGGTGAAGGAAAACATCGTGAGGAAACCATAGCACGGTGGTAGGGTACTTTGTAGTACCCACCTGGCTGTCCACCGTCAAGTTGAAAATCTGTCGCCAAGCACCTATCGGTGTGTTCCGACAGCTGCACTTGAGAGCCAGTTCCTTCTAGGCTTTGTATGTGCACCACCTTCGGCCACATCATCACTTACCATGGTGAGATTGTGGTCAAACACAGACATTATTGTATGTAGGCCCATATTGTAGGTGATGGAGTGACGCACATATGCCCGGTGTACGAGGAGTTCGCGCTGCCGCACCTCACGCGCCGGCTGGACATCGCGGGCCGGGATATCACTAGATATCTCATCAAGGTAGGGATATCACTAGATATCTCATAAGGTTTTCCAGTTTAATATAAATATTAAACTGGAAAACCACTACTTTTTGAAGTGAAAACTTCTTTAACGGCGTTGTGCACTTTTTGGGATGGGTAAAGTCAAAGCAATTTATTCAATTTAGGCCCCAGAAGGGCACTTATGAAATATTAAACTCGCGTCAAATGTCACGTGACCCTAATCGTAAGACGGAGGGAGAGTAGTTGCAAATTAGACTGTATTTATACTGGGGTTATGTTCAAATTCTTATCTAGCTAGCCGGAAGGTAGGTACCATTTTTGTTCCCATTTTAAGTTAATAAAAAAATCTTATTTAAAAGTATTATAAGTACATGTATCTTGAACTAGCTTTCTCTTGTATAAAAACACTATGTGAAAAATGTCTAGTTTCAAAAATGCACAACGTTAATATTCAAGTTCACTTCTGCCGGCACTCCCGGAGTGCAACCCGTTGTTTTTTTTCTCTAATCGTTTAGACGTCAAAACGATTCGTAAATATGTGATATTCTAAACCTCTTACAGTAATCAATCAGAAACAGCCGCGCCTTTGAGGTTGAGTAATTAAAATTAAAAAAAAAACTCATTTATTAGATCATAATTGAAATGATCTTTTATGTTATGCATTAAAACTTATAAAAAAACAGCATTTGAACTGTCTGATAAACACGTAAATCAGTGAAATCAAAATTTCGTATATAGGGTGACTGGTAATTAGTAAATGATACTTAGACACATGATTGTACTCATGATAACAAACATCTTTCTAAAAGAATTTTTTTTTTTTTATTTACTTCGCACATGAGCCCGTAATATTAAGTACCTAACAAGACCAAGAATACACCATCAGCTTTTATTTAATTTAGTTATTTATCCCTATTTGTTTCTTTGGGAAAGTTGTTTGTTATCATGAGTGCAATCATGTGTCTAAGTATCGTTTACTAATTACCAGTCACCCTATATAGCCTCTAAGCGAATATAAAAATGTAAGGATCCATTACATTCTTACATCTAGCGTGAATAATCAAATGTTAACAATGGTGCCGATTCTGTTGTAAATCGCACTAAACTAATTTCAGTCACATCACATCTCTTTCTTACGAACATTATTGAAAAAGGATAGAACATATTTTAAGTTGTCAAATTAATCTTTGCCGTCTTATTTTGCGTGTATTTAGGCGTAACCGCAATAGATGGCGACTAAATTTATATTGAAAACATGCATTGGACTAATTTGACAGGACTAAATTTCTTACATCCTTTTCTTATGTTCTTTGTTAGAAAGAGACATAGTGAAATTAAAATTAGTTTAGTTGTGAACAACAGAATCAGGGCCAATATGACAACAGACAGCTTCGTATAATAATTATGATATAATTCCAGTTGCTACTCCTACGTGGATACGCTTTCAACCACTCGGCTGACTTCGAGACTGTTAGAATGATGAAGGAGAAGCTCTGCTACATCGGATACAACATCGACCAGGAGCAACGCCTCGCCTGGGAGACCACCGTGCTTGTTGAACCTTATGTCGTATGTAATACAGGCTATTTTAGATCACAACACAACGTGCCAAGTCTCGATTAAGGCCAAAGCTCAAATCTCAAAAATGGGTTTCTTTGAGAGTCGAGTATGTACGAGTACGAAATACCTAACACAAAAAAATACTGTGGATAGAAGAGGGTTTTGAGAAAAATGCTAACCGAATAGAATATTAAAAAGTGCTTTGATATTCCCAATAAAAAAATCGTAAGTTACGTCTAAAAAAATCTTTCGCGTCGAAATTTTCAGCGATGACAACAATTTTATTTTTAAGAATATATAAGATACAGAATTATATTAGAATGTTAACCGGACACTTATTCAATTTAATGTGTATATTCTGTATAATCTAAAGAAAACCCGTAAATATATGCATCTGGATATGGATATCCGCATATGGAGTTCTGCTCGCACCTCTGGGCAGGCGCACCCGCTTGTCAGCTTGATCCACTTGCCTCGGTGCAAAGGCGGGCCACTCGTATCGTTGACGATCCCATACTCACTGACGGTTTAGAACCTCTCAGCCTTCGGAGAGATATAGGCTCGCTATAATGGGGAGTGTTCGCAAGAACTTTTTGACCTGGTGCCATCATCACCTTTCTACCATCGCACTGCTCGCCGGCGATGTGGAGTTCATCCTCACATCCTCGAGCCGCCTCGATCGTCCACACAACGTTTTAGTCGGACGTTCTTACTGCGGACCATTAGGATGTGGAATGAACTCCCCGTTACGGTTTTCCCTCAGCGCTACGATATGGGGTTCTTCAAAAAAGGCGTAAATAGAGCTATACAAGGTCGGCAACACATCGGCAATCCCCCTGGTATTGCAAATGTTCATAGGCGGCGGTGACCACTTACCATCAGGAGGCCCGTCTGCCTGTTTGTCAACCTATTGACATAAAAAAAAAAAAAAAAAACAGTCTATTTCATAGAGTCGACACATTTATGATTTACCATTTTCAACCCTATTCCAGTGAAGAACGAGTGCTGTCAAAATCGTAGTCAGTCTGCGCCTAATTGGCCATAGTAGTGATATCAAATAAACCAAATCGCAATTAATAAAAAGCAAGTCAGTTATCCGTTACAAATGACGGGCCATTTGGCGTGGTTGGTTCCACCTAACACTCCGCAGGTCGTGGGTTCGATTCCAACCCAGGACATGCATTTACGACGCATACATTTTTAGACGCTTTGTTCAATAGTTGCATTTAGTCCCGTACAATAAACATAAGACTTGAGGTCCAAATAGAAAATCTCCAAAAAAAAAACAATTAGTGCCGCCTCGAAAGAAAGCGTAAATTAAAGAACAGTTGCAGCAGATTATGGTTTCCCATCTCTTTCTCCCAATATTTCTATCTTTATCCTTATTATTGTAAATACAAATGTTATAATATTGTCAGTTACCAGATGGGCGTGTGATCAAAGTGGGTGGTGAAAGGTTTGAAGCGCCCGAAGCTCTGTTCCAACCTCACCTAATCAACGTCGAGGGTCAGGGGATCGCAGAACTTGTATTCAACACAATACAGGTGAGATTATTCTTGTATCATATTGTACTAGGTTATAGCTAATCGTTCAGAAACTTTTAGGTCCTTGAAAACCGGAATAAATTCTCTAAATTATGGTATCTATTGCGTAGTTTAAAAGAATTAAGCGTACAAACAGGCAAAAAAAGCGAATCTTCATTAATTAATATAAATATGTCGTAAAACAAAGCTGAGGCAATAATGAGGAATAAAATGTGATAAAAATAATTGTATTTTCTTACAAGTGAATTATTATTATTTTATACTAAAAAAGGAAACATTAAGAAATAATATAATATGTCTAGGTGTGTATGTAATATTTATTTGTATATTGGTGCTGATTGCATTGTTTACAACTAAACTAATTTAGTCTCATTATGTCTCTTTCTAACAAAGCACATATTTTTTTTTTTTTTTTTTTTTTATTGTTTATAGGCCTGTGTTTGACCGCAATCTCACCATGATAAGTGATGATGCGGCCGAAGGTCGAAGGAAGCACACAAAGCCTAGAAGGAGCTGGCTCTCAAGTGCAGCTATCGGAACACACCGAAAGGTGCTTGGCGACAGATTTTCAACTTGAGGGTGGTAGCCAGCCAGGCGGGTACTACAAAGTACCCTACCACCGTGCAATATGAAAAGGATGTAAGAAATTTAGTCCTGTCAAATTAGTCCAATGCTTGTTTTCAATATAAAAGTCGCCATCTATCGCGGTTACGTCTAAATACCCGCAAATGAAGACGGCAGAGACTAATTTGACAGCTTTAAATATGTTCTATTATTTTTCAATAATATTTGTCAGAAAGAGATGTGATGTGACTAAAATTAGTTTAGTGCGATTTACAACAGAATCGGCACCAATGTCTCTATACCAGTGTTATACAGCCTAAACTCACATAATGGTCTCTTATACAACAATTTTAACACTTAACTCCACAGGCGGCAGATATAGACATGCGTAACGAGTTATACAAGCACATAGTGCTATCCGGCGGTTCCACAATGTATCCGGGGCTGCCGTCGCGTCTCGAGAGGGAGATCAAACAGCTGTATCTTGAGAGGGTGCTGAGAAACGACTGTGATAAGTTGGCGGTAAGTTTATAACATTAATTTAAATTGTAGTTAGTGTTAGTAAAATTAAAGTAATTTCTCTTGATTGGAACAATAGAACGCCTTATCAATAAAATGTCTTAATTTGACAAATAAGACCCCAAAAATGTGGAAGAAGGGAGGAAGTGGGGGTATACTCAGTTTAGGACCTGGTAAGGCACTTATGAACGTTGAATTGGTACATACAGTTGAATTTACCACCAGTTCTAAATACACTTAAACTGAGAAGACTCCGGCAAGAAACTCAGCAAGGCTTTTTTTTTGTTTGTGGAAGATCTTTTAAAAATACAGCTTTTGTTCCAAATACATATACAATATACATTAATTATGCTTATTCATACAATTGTCATTAAGCCAGGGGGGATGCAAGTGCAGAGAGAAGCTACTACAACCATACATTCTTTTCTTCCACGTAATTCAATTCGTGAACATTGAAAATTGTTGTAGCTTTGTTTGTCTCTTTGTACCCCTTTTTAAGCATATTGCGCGTAGATTTAGTATAGTTAAAGTATATAATGGTGCCGATTCTGTTGTAAATCGCACTAAACTAATTTTAGTCACATCTCATCTCTTTCTTACGAACATTATTGAAAAAGGATAGAACATATTTTAAGTTGTCAAATTAATCTTTGCCGTCTTATTTTGCGTGTATTTAGGCGTAACCGCGATAGATGGCGACTAAATTTATATTGAAAACAAGCATTGGACTAATTTGACAGGACTCAATTTCTTACATCCTTTTCTTATGTTCTTTGTTAGAAAGAGACATCGTGAGATTAAAATTAGTTTAGTTGTGAACAACAGAATCAGGGCCAATATTACCTGTTCCCTTCACGATGTTTTCCTTCACTGAAAGCTCAAGGTCATTGTAGGATTCGAACCCGGGACCTTCGTCTCGGCATCACTAACACTGACCTATCATCGCCTGAAAAACAGTTAAGTTGCATACAAAACGACCACAGACCTGATTCTAATATTATAATTATAGAAATTCAAGATCCGCATCGAGGACCCGCCGCGGCGCAAGGACATGGTGTTCATCGGCGGCGCCGTGCTGGCTGAGGTCTGCAAGAACAGGGACAACTTCTGGCTCTCCAAGCAGGAGTATCAGGAACAGGTAATTAATATCATCACCATCCACATCAGCGTCATTTTCAATATCAGCATTTTAATAAATCACCATCATTCTAAACATCAGTGTCATTTTTAAACATCAGCATCATTCTAAACATCAGCATCAACCACAGCATTATTTTTAACATCAGCATCATTCTAAACATCAGCGCCATTTTTAACATCAGCACCATTCTAAACATCAGCGTCATTCTAAACATCAGCGTCATTCTAAACATCAGCGTTATTCTGAACATCAGCATCATTTCTAAAATCAGCGTCATTTTTAACATCAGCATCATTCTAAACATCAGCGTCATTCTAAACATCAGCGTCATTCTAAACATCAGCGTTATTCTGAACATCAGCATCATTTCTAACATCAGCGTCATTTTTAACATCAGCATCATTCTAAACATCAGCGTCATTCTAAACATCAACGTCATTCTAAACATCTGCTTCATTTTTAACATCAGTATCACTCTAAACATCAGCGTCATTCTAAACATCAGCGTCATTCTAAACATCAGCGTCATTCTAAACATCAGCGTCATTCTGAACATCAGCATCATTTCTAACATCAGCATCATTTTTAATATCAGCATAATTTTTAACATCGGCATTATTTTCTACATCAGCATAATTTTTATTATCAATCAGAACATGTGTCACTACTGATTTTACTCACGCATACATAGGAAATAATGATGTTTACACAAAAGGGGGGAGGGATCATGCGGTCACCCCTTACTGGAAATGAATGAATTAATGACGATATTTCTCTTTTTTTCCAGGGTCTCGGATGCCTAAGGAAGCTAGGGCCACGCGCAAGTTAATGACATTTAGTTTAAATGTATTATTATTTGTATAAATGTAATATTCCATTAAAATACCTTTAAATAATGATTAAGATGACATTCAAGAATGTATTATTAATTTTTATACTGTTTATTTTGATGTTTGATGGTAATTAAAATTTTGAGATTTATTCAAAAAAATTGTTTGCGATTTTGAGACTATCGACTGTCGATTAAAATTAATGCAAGATTTTTTATGAATTAAACAGTCAAAAAACATAAGAATTTATCAATGTTTTTTTATTAGAATTAATAATAATTTGAAGACTGCAATTGTACTGCATTTATATAATCAAACATGATTCCTGATATGGATTACTTATCTGTAAGTTTGAAGAATGTATTAAAATCGTGCAATTTCGTTTTGTATAGGTAATAAAATACTTGAACAAACTTTACCCAGTCTTTTCTGATAATGAACCCTCTAGTAAAAATACCTATGAATATTTTCACGCTCTAAAACCTGTCCGCATTATAAATGAGGATGCAAAACGCTGTGTCCGTATTTTTGGTATGACAACAACGCGCGGTGAAAAATTTCCCGGCATCGACGTCATGTGGTTCTGTGTATTTTTCCTCGATGACCAAGCTCATTATCTGTACACAACTCTATTCTCACTGTAACTGTTATATCATTATTTATTTATACAACACATTTTTTCATCCAAATAAAAGGCAATTGAAGAATGGTAAATGTTTGAATGTTATCTCATTTTATATAAACTAAATTATAATGATTTGTATACTTTATTCAAAACCAAAAAGTCATTTATTCAGTTCAGGCCCTAGAAAGGCACTTATGAACGTTAAATTGGTACATGAGTTGAATTTACCACCGGTTCGGAATACACTTAACTGAGAAGACTACCTATGAAATTTAATTAGTACTCTACAGTCACAAAAAAAATCCTTTACCGCACTTTATAACCTCCGTTACGTACAAATCATACATAACAATGTGATTTTCCAAATAAAATCAAAATTAGCGTTTCACCGAACAACCGTTCACGCATTCCAAATTATATGTAAGTATAAGTACTAATGCTATTTTCAATTTCTTTATCAGCATTGTTTATACATTCTACGTCTCGAGTGGAATTTAAAATGAAAATAATATTAACATTTTTATTTGTTTTTGCATATACTGTGAGTTTTTGAATAAGTACAATAAATAGTTTTCTTATTACATAAGTACCTACTAGCTTTCCGCCACGAGGTTCAACTGCGATCCTCATTTCACCCTCTTAGGGATATAATTTTGAAAAATGCTTCGTTAGCGGATGCTAACGTTAAAGCCGTATGCAAAAGAAGAATGATCAAATTGGTCCAAAAAATTGGTAAAAAAATAAAGGTGAGCCCCCAGATTAACCACACCTTGAGAAAAAGTTACAGCGTTATATAACGTTGAATTCTCCGTGGATTAGTGGGTTAGAATTTGATCGCCTTTGCACACATCTTTGGTCCAACAGTCCACCAAGAATAGAGTCAACCCAGCAGTTTTTTTTGTACCAGAGCCCAAATAAATTTGGTCATTCTCCTTTTAAGGTTATAGACTCAGAAAAATGGAGTCCTTGTATATGTCCATATCAATCCATACTTATGGCACAGCCATTTTTACTAGTATTTGCCTAGTAATATTGCCGTGTTTAAGGACGCACCTAGCTATAGCGTAGGTAGGTGTTTGTTGGTTGAAATAAAAACATAAATTAAACATAAATTGAGATCTACATTTATTCGATTAAGTAGATGCTTAATTCAGTATTTATTTCAAAACGAGACTTAATGGATCATTTGCTTTTGCTGCGGTTTAAAGGGTGACTGGTAATTAGTAAACGATACTTAGACACATGATTGTACTCATGATAACAAACAACTATCCCAAAGAAATAAATAGGGATAAATAACTAGATTAAATAAAAGCTGATGGTGTATTCTTATTCTTGTTAGGTACTAAATATTATGGGCTAATAACTAATTAAAGTTGTTTGTTATCATGAGTACAATCATGTGTCTAAGTATCGTTTACTAATTACCAGTCACCCTATATACCTACTTCACCTAGTTTTGTTTTAGAGCGCTTTCAAATTACGCGAAGAGAATGCCGACGCATCCAATTACAATTCATTGGAAAAAGGACAACACATAGGACGGTATACTTTTGATAAGCTAAGCTCTTTGATTCAAAAAACAAAGGTAAGCATTTTAAATGACAAAGAAAGTGTTATACAAGTACAACGAACACTTTACTTATACCTATGGTCTTAATGTCTTGAGGATATTATTCTCCTAAGTGGAATAAGGGTATTAAAATCCACACTTATATAACTATTCAATATTATCTAAATTTAATTGTCCTCAATTGTACTGGTTTTTGTTCGAAGATCTTTTCAGTAAAACGAGGAGTATCCCTTTTTTGGGTTTTACAATATAAAATAAAATGAATGGCGGACGTTGCTTGTCGACCGATCTCAAAAAACAAGAGAAAATCCATGTTAAATGCACGCGGGGGGCGCGGGGAGCCGCAGCCAGCCCGTTCCGTTTCATTAACAGATATTTGCATGAACAGTTTTAGCCACCAGTCTCTTTGGAGGCGTGGGTTCGTATCCCACCGCTGGCACCATGAAGCAAATTACAAGATGGCTTGATACAGACTGATTTATTTCCAAAATACCGACATACATATTAATAAATAAAATATACAATAATGCCCAAGGTGTGTGGTCAAACACGGACCTATTACACAGAAGAAAAAACGATTAGTTTAGGCTGAGTTAAGCTAAGAAAAATTGGTTTCAGGATAAGTACTACAGGCAAAAGGTGTGTATGTCCATACAGGGACAAGTGCGTTGTATGTACAAGGAAAACGTAAGTATTCTTACAAATTAAATCAAGGCATTCGTACTTCAACAAATAGTTAAGCACAACTCGTCCACCTGCTACGTTAAAATAGTGTAGAATTGGCATGAATATTTGCATAATGATCGCTGGAAAGACGGAGTAGGCAGAAAGATAGTAAGGCGATGATATCTCAGTGACGATGAGCTGATTTCGTGAAGGAAAACATAATGAGAAAACCATAGCACGGTGGTGGGTACCAAGTGTCGCCAAGCACCTAACAGTGTTCCGACAGCTGCACTTGAAAGCCAATTCTCTTTTAGACCTTTACTTATCAACCTCATCCACGTAATCACTTACTATGGTGATACTAAGGTAGCACGCAAGCAAATGGCCCGCCTGATGGTAAGCGGTTGCTGCCTATGGACGACCGCAACACCAGGGGTAACACACGTTGCCACCCTTGCGAAAATTCTTCACACCCTTGAAGAACTCCATGCTATACTCCCTTGTGAGAACAACGGCGGGGAGCTCAGTCCACAGACTCGAGTTAAAAAAATATGCTTTGATTTCAGGTACCTAAGGATCCTAGAGAATTAGGAAAACTGTTTCAAAATATAAATTAAAGGGTATCCGTAATAAAAAATCTTGGTAAATAATTATTATGTTTATTTAAAAATCGCAAATGCAGTTTCATTTACCGTCGGCAAAAAATCGCTTTTACTTACATCGACTTATTAAATGCATGTCGTGAAATTTATATAATTTTTAAATTATTATACAGTAAAAAAAAGTAAAAAAATCAGTCGATATCACATAATATAAATATATAAAAAATATAACTAACGTAGATTAATATGAGTGTAAACAAAACTTAATTCTTAAAGATTTTAAAAATTAAATTAAATACACACTTTTCAAAGCACACCTAAAGGAATATATAAAATAACTTATTATAAACACATATAGCGCCAATTCTACGGATACAAGTTATAGATTTATTTCAGTGAGTGTTTTGTAGAGTAATTGCCGAATTTCTTAGCAAAATCAACCTTACGGAACGGCATTAGTCTATTCACGTCTGTGACGACTTATATTCTTTTTCGATTCTGCCTCTTTCTCGCAACTCACAAATTACAAGTGCAAGAGAGAGTCAGAGATATGTAAATTAAATTAAATATATTTTAAATGAGCTGGTGGCGTCTCTCTCCGCCTGGGTGATTTAGGTCGGTATTATAGAACAAGTTCAAAACATATCAAGTATCAAGAATAGATATTGCTAATCGAAAATAAACCTAATATAATTGGTGCAGGTTCCAAATTCAGTTGATTTATTTGAGTCAAAACTTGACATGAGCATTGATTGCTGTTCCAGAATCCACAGAGTATCAATCAAGACGAGAAAAAAGAGTATCAAGTGTTAATCGAAAATAAACCTAATATCATTGATGTAGGTTCGAAATTCAACAAATCGACTTGAGCATTGATTGGTGTTCTAGAATCCGCAGAGTAAGCTAGAGTACGTGCCGTGAGCAGATATGTGCAACGATGCCTTGAAACAAACTGCGCGTTCGTAGTTTGAACGACTACATACATATAATGAACGCCATTTTCTCATTTTTTATCGATTCTTTTACCGAGAACAAATTAGAAGGAACTAATATCGCCATTTTTTCTGTCAGTCAATCACTGTACGATATATCTATGAATACATCTATATGCAAACTGCTTACGCTCCGCATCAGTTTATGTTGTTAACTCTATCACTCATCATTCATTTATTCATTTCATCGTAGGTAATATTTAATATTCTGTATCTAGCGTACTCTTAATCTGTGGGTAAACCGTGTCAGTTTTATCTCACGTTGAAACCTTGATCTAAGCTAATAGAACTCAAATTCGATTAACAAAATCTATTCTTGATACTAGCTGACTTTCGCATTAAAACGGGCCTCACTGATTTTTTCATACATCTAAAAAAAAGAGACAAAATGTAACGACATCAATATTATTTTAGCGACATTCAACGACGTTCAGTAAAAATAGTCTTAATACTAACAACTTTGGATTTAAAGTTATTTTTACACTAAATACTTTTTGAGATGCCTTTAGTCAGTTGATTTAACGTCTATACGTCGGTTAACTAAAGCTGGCACGTGCAACACATTTACACGTTCCGCTTGTGTAGTGTCTGTGAATAAGCGCGCGGCGTCACGTCGCACTGCATGCGCAACACAACAAGTGTGTCCGTCGCTCTCGCACGCGGTCAGGTTTATGAGTATGAAGGAGATAGTGATTGGTGCCGATTCTGTTGTAAATCGCACTAAACTAATTTTAGACATATCACATCTCTTTCTTACAAACATTATTGAAAAAGGATAGAATATATTTAAAGCTGTCAAATTAATCTTTGCCGTCTTATTTTGCGGATAACGTAACCGCGATAGATGTCGATTATATTTATATTGAAAACAAGCATTGGACTAGTTTGACAGGACTAAATTTCTTACATAATTTTCTTGTTAGAAAAAGACATAGTGAGACTAAAATTAGTTTAGTTGTAAACAACAGAATCAGGGCCTTTGTTTTGCTTTTGCTGTCGAGTGGTATTTTTTGAATTCCTCCATTAGAATTAACCATGATCAGAAACAATAAAAGAACATACTGTATCGTGAAATTTCATATGTGTGAGTACTGTGAACGTGCCAGATTTAGTTAACCGACCTGTGCTCAAGTTAAACACTAAAATGTTGCCCGTAAAATAAAGAAATAAAATTATTAGGCTACAATTTTCGATATAAAAATTGACACAAAGTTTAAGTTAGGCTATTTATTACTATTCTGGCACTATTTCTAAGCATATAAAATTGTTACCTACGCCAGTTTTAAACCATTCTAAACGTAGTTAACTACTTTAAAGTTACATAAAAAAGCTACAAATGACTAAACTACAGCTGGATGTGATACAGGTTGTTGATTTAAACACAGATACAACAAAATAACATTATGTACCGAACTGAACTAAAGTATTTAACTTTTTTTCATTTATTTTATTTAATATACAAATATATATAAAATTCAAAGTCCTGACTGATTGACTGACTGATATTTCAACGCACAGGCTAAACCGCTGGTCCTAGAGACATGAAATTTAGAGGGTGTATTCATTGTGAAGTGTAGGTATCCACTAAGAAAGGGTTTTTCGAAATTCCAAAATAAGGGGTAAAATAGGAGATGAAAGTTTGTATGAAAGTCCGTCAGTTAACATTTTCAAATTTTGTGGTTAGGCTGAAGATTGAAAATTAATGTATACGTGTCTCAGCATTTTTAATCATTCCACCCTCGAAGCGGGATGAAGTTGTTTTAATTTTGGTTTATTGTTGTAGAAAAATATGTCATTTGTTTCATGTAGGCCACGCGGGCGAAGCCGCGAGCAGAGGCTAGTATACAAATATTAGTGTTACGACATCTATTAGCTATACGAAGTCAAGAACACACTACCAATTGATAGATGGCGCTAGTTACGATATGATAACACAAAAACTACATCGCGCTATTGGCGTCGCGTGACGGGTCGCTCACTTCCCTCCAATATGGCTGCGAGGGCGGTGGCTGCCACACGCGTCATACTTGTGAACAGGTGCTGCTTGAGGGGGCTGGTCTGCTTAAGTTTGCCATTTATTTATTTACTTATTAAATATAGATTCAGTCTACTTTGTAGTTTTGCCGCCGCGCCGGAGCACGCAATTGTTGTCAGTGCGATTAGAATGTAAATATTATGTATATGAATCTAAGCTTGTTTTGAAAAGAGTAATTGCTGAGTTTATTGCCGGCTCTTCTCAGCGAATGCAACCATCCGAACCGGTATTAGAGTATTAAAGTCAGACTTTTCATAAGTGCCTGCGAAGGTTTATTTGAATAAATGATTTTGAATTTGAAGTTTCCTAAGCACTCGACATAATATGCATGTTTCAGACATGTATGGATGGGTTTCGGTCCCCATATATGATGACATAGCTTCGCGGATCTTCTCTTTTCAATCGAGGAGTCTATCTGGATGTTTCGTAATCCGTGTTTTCTAATTTTATTTTGACATTTTATTATTTTGTGTTAATGTGACTAAATTAACAACCTATTTTTATGTTCTTTGACAAATATTCTTTAAAACATTTAAATCTAAGTTTTATACTAAAAACTAAACTACTGAGAGATTTAAACTAAAATTGAGATACCATCGAATAACTAAAAGCTAAAACTAATCAGTGTTAGTAAACTTACTCTATAAATGCAACTTCTGGTCACGCTTAACAAATATACAATGTTTAAATTTAATTTTAAGTTAATTTTTAGTTTAAATACTGGCCTTAAACTTTTGTTACGACCTTTAAAATGAAATAAGATTTACAATGAAAATAAAGAATATTTTGAAATCAAAAATAAAATCGACTTTTAAAGTAAACTACTAATTAAGCTGAATTGAATAACTAATAGAATGAATATTTCTAGAAATAATGTTACACAACACAAATACATACATAAATACGAGCGTTTGATATTTATATACATTTAAAAATGACTTACCTTATTAGCCTATTAAGAGATTAAAAAATAACTCAGTATTTTTGAGACAGTTTTTACAGAGTACTATAGTACATTGTAGTAATAATTATTTCATAAAAGAAAAAAGCATAAATTGTAATAAAATAATAAACTTACACTGTTGCTAGCCTACAATGGTATTGGGAAATCCAAATAAAGAATCATGGCGAGATCCATACATTGATTTTTTAGACTTTTTTCTTCTGAATATTGTGATATAATTAGTAAAATCTTGTGATATTGTAAAATTTATTATTAATTGCATGCTGTGGTAGCCTATAATTGAGGCAACATTTGAAATTTATGTATTGATTAATTAAGATAATTTAAGTTAGTGTATGTCTTGTTGGTTACCCTAATAAAATAAATAAATAAATTTGTACAAACAAATAAAACATTTTAGAGAGTTTTGAATCACGTCCAATGTTGAGATTACATTATCAGCAACATATTAATATACTTGAAATATTTAATAAACCCCGCAAAACATAACAACAACATAACGGTTTTGGTCGCGATCCGCCGGCATGCCATAGAATGTCGCATTTTTATCCCGGGGATCTAAAAATATTTTAAATGCCTCAAGTTTTCCTTAGGCACCAAGGATCAATAATAACTTCGTCTCTAAAAATCTTTATTTTTTTGTACAAATCTCGCCATGATTCTTTATGTAAAGCTTTTAATTAAAAAATACTGAGTTTTTTCTCAATCTTACACCCTTAATCTAAAAATTTCGATTCAATCAGGACGTGCGTTACCATAAAATTTCGGACGAAATTCTCAAAACCCGACTTACATCAAAATGGCTAAATACAGTCAGTCTTAAACACTAATCTCAATTTATTTACAAAATGGCAGTATCTTTTAGCTTTAGTTCTTCTATTATAATAATTATAATTAATAGTTATAATATAAATTAATAATACAATCGCCTATAAAGATAAAATTACCGAATATTTATTCCAACTATCTTACCCTCAGAGAAAATTCTTTTTTTTTTATGTAGTATATGCACCGGTCTTTTGTGTACATTATAAACCCCCCCATTCCCCCTTATCTCTGTTCTTGCCATAGATAAGATTTGTTAGACCGGTTTGACCACAATGTGGTAAGATATAATGTGGTGGTATATTTTATCTGTGTATCGTTTTAATAATACAATAATTCTACATTTAATACTAAACTACAATAAAAAATGTGTAAATGCATCAAAATGACTATAAATATATATAGCTAAAATGCTTAGAATAATGCGCGTATAAAATAAAGTATAAAGTTTGTCTGTCCGTACATATAGGGTGTACGAAAATATCTAAACTTCTCTCGAATCTCTTCTTTTTTTAAATTAAATATGCTAAAAGATTTTTTTTTCCAAACATTTTTTTAGAATGTCCTCTCTAAATAAATCCTGTTTACAAATTCCCATCTTTACTGCTAGATACTGCTAATGTCAAATTGCTCTTATTGAATCATGTATTTATCTTTTCCTGAGTTGTCAACTCAACCGTTTACTCTTTGTAGGCTTTATTATTTTCTCCCTAACAGGTTACCACATCATATAATCGTCAAGTTTACATACATTTGATCACCAATGGCGATCGTTTCAATGCATGTCCCCGGATTTATGGACCATTTTGTCATTTTTACTCTGTATATGGCCGTTCTTTTTTTGACGCTTCAAAATTATGCCGATTATTCAAAACAATCCCCAAAAAAATTGCATTATTATATTATCATTTTTCATGGTCAAAATCAGCGTGTCAAAAATACTGAAAAATCTTTATTTGCCAATCAAGCGGCTAGCCTGAAAAATAATGTACCATGGAAAGTTGATAGACAGATTTTTTACCAAAAAAAAACAGCTTTTTCCTGAAAAAATATCGCAATAACCTTCACTTTGCTACTGCGTGATTTAACCAATATTCCCAGAGACACCTGTATATGAAACTGAGTCACACTCATCGAGAGAAGTCAAACATTTACCCACACTCTGTATAAAAACACGACATAAATCCAACACAAAAATTTTTAATACAAAAATTGCAAATATCCACATTATTGTACAACCAAATCTTCATCAGCTTTGTCATGTGATTTTTGTGATACATTCTCAGATGTAATATCTTGTAGAATCGTGTTCATTTCTTCACAAATATCAGTGAATTGTGGCCTTTCTGCCGGTGATTTGTTCCAGCAACGTTTCTGTAGTTAAACATTGTTTAAATTTAATATATCACATTTTTGAAACTGATTGGAAAGTATAAAATAATAACGTTAAACATGGGGCGCTATGGAATTGATAATTATTTAGAGATTACAATCCGTTAAAGCGGATCGATGGAAATCCGGATTGAAATTGGCGCCGGATTGAAATTGGCGCCGTATTGAAATTGGTGCCGTATTGAAATTGCGCCGTATTGAAATTGGCACCGGATTGAAATTGGCGCCGGATTGAAATTGGTTCCGGATTGGAATTGGCGCCGGATTGAAATTGGTGCCGGATTGCAAGCCCTATATAATTACTGTATAAATAACCTGGGGCATTTTTCACACACGGTCATCTGATCCCAAAACTAAGCAGAGCTTGAACTATGGAAACCAGGTAAGCCCGCCTGATGGTAAGCGGTTACCGTAGCCTATAGGAAGGAACATTTTTGATCTTTATAAACACGTTAAAAATCGACGTAATTATATTAGGATCTTACTAATATGAATGATACTTACAAGTAACGTAGCAAGGTTGTCGGGCATCGAACTTGGTACCGTCCAGTCGAGGGTACCGCTCTTGAGTCGCTCTAATACAGAGTTGTCATTGAGTTTCGCGAAAGGAAGCTCTGCTTTTGTGTAGATCTGTGGTAAAATAAACGTTATTCATAAATATACCCTAGACTGGCAATGACTAGACAGATTTTGATGGATCTTAGCGCATAGATAGATCACACCGTGGAATAAAATTGTAACGTCGAATGCCGAGGCGAAGGTTACGGGTTCAAATCCTGGAGCTTTCAGTGAAGGAAACCATAGCACTGTGGTAGGGTACTTTGTAGTACCCACCTGGCTGTCCAACCTCAAGTTGAAAATCAGCCGCCAAGCACCTATCGGTGTGTTCTGACAGCTGCACTTGAGAGCCAGTTCCTTCTAGGCTTTGTGTGTGCACCACCTTCGGCCATATCATCACTTACCATGGTGAGATTGTGGTCATACACAGGCCAGTACACAGTAAAAAAATAACATTAGCATATTTGAAAAATCCTTTCTTAGTTACCTGCGTTATAAAGTACTTGTATTCAAAATTAAAATTTTCTGAGCTCAGCTGTTTGGGCAATGTTGACAGGTCAGTCAAAGTCGCCATTATTCAATTTAAGCCTCAGAAGGGCACTTATGAAGGTCACATTTACTGAAGTTACCACCGGTTCGGAACTCGGCCTTCAACCGAGAAGAAACCGGCAAGAAACTCGGCAAGGTTACATTTTTTTAAAATTCCAAATAATTAACAATAAAAAAAGAAAACATACCTAAGCATAGATACAGACGAAAAAAAAAACAAAATTATTTACCTACTGCAATGATTTCAAAACTAAGGATACGCCCACCGGAACATTTTGCAAAAAAACTTTTGTTAACAGTAACGCCATCTGTTTACAATCGATTGAACTACGTAGTGCCACGTTGCATAGGCGTACGATGTAACCTTTTATGTGCGTACAATGCACACATACAACAAAAAATAAACAGTAAGACGTCAAGATTTGTTATATGTATAGATTACCTCCCAAATAGTAGCGGCGAACATGTAGACGTCAGATTTAGTCGAGTATTCCCCTTCCAACACTGCCTCCAGGGGCAGCCACCGAAGCGGTATCACCTACAAACATCGAGGAAAAATACCTATAGAGTAGTAATATCGGGCAATCCAATTCCGCATCTAGTAAGTGTTTTTGCACTGATTAATAACAGTACCGACCAATCACTGCATATAATGTTAAAAGGAAAAGATTTCACATGTTAACTAGTTTGAAATATTCACATGAATACATGGAACATGGATGGTTTTTCATATACAGGGTGGATACGACAATAAATGAAACCACTTAATCCTAACTATCCTAACTAATCCTAACTAATATTATAAATGCGAAAGTAACTCTGTCTGTCTGTCAGTTACGCTTTCCCGCTTAAACCGCTTAACCGATCGCGATGAAATTTGGCCTGCATATAACCTATGGTATGGAGAAGGACATAGGCTACTTTTTATCCCGGGAACGCGGGTGAAACCGCGCGGGTCAGCTAGTGTACTCATAAATACGAACAACTTTTACCATGGGACCAATTTCCAAATCGCAAAAAAATAGCGCTTTTCGTATATTTTAGCTATTCTGTTGTTTACAACTTAACTAATTTTAGTCTCACTATGTCTCTTTCTAACAAAGAACATAATAAAGGATGTAAGAAATTTAGTCCTGTAAAATTAGTCCAATGCTTGTAATCAATATAAATTTAGTCGCCATCTATCGCGGTTGTGTCTAAATACCCGCAAATGAAGACGACAAAGACTAATTTGACGGCTTTAAATATGTTCCATCCTTTTTCAATAATGTTCGTAAGAAAGAGAAGTGATGTGACTAAGATTAGTTTAGTGCGATTTACAACAGAATATGTATTTACCTTTTGTATGAAAAGCTGTATTTTTTTTTACGATTTCGAAGTTGGAAGTTGATCCCATAGTAGAAGTTTTTCGTATTTACAGTAGTACCCAACTAATATGGCTTACCGATGTATCTGCGCAGAAGATACATATTCAAAGCGCGGGAAACGCTATTGGTTGACAGCTGCCGTCATGTTAGCGCGCGCCGTGCGGAGGGGCCTCACGCGCGAGTGAGGCGGAACTAACAGCTGCACTGTATTATGAACCTTATAGTAGTGATCTAAGGTTGATTGTAAGTTTTAAGCAGTCATTCGTTAATCTTCGGGGCCATACTTTCTTTTCTGTGCGAACGAAGATTCACGACGCGCCATATCAGTTGGGTACTACTGGTTTCATTTATAGTCGTATCCACTCTGCAAGTATACACATTAATTATTAAATGAGTGACATACCTGATCGTGTATCTTATAATACTCGTGCGAGTCGGGGCCCTGAGTGAGAGCCGGATACGACAGCTTGAGATGCAGCTGGGACGTGATGATACAGTTGCGGGCCGCTATATCCCTGTTTCATACATATTCATTACACTCAATAATATGTTATAATAGAAAATATGCCATAAGTCATCGGATTAAGGCTTAAATTTAATTGTTGCCTATCAACAAAGTTTTGACTAAAATAATTTTTGTTTTTTTTATTATAAATGTTAGTGATTTGTCAAACTTTTTTGTCACATTCATAAAGATACAATAAAGATATCCAATAAGGTCTTACATATTCCTAACTAATATTATAAATGCGAAAGTGAGTTTGTTTGTTACGCCTTCACGCCTCAACTACTCAACGGATCATCATGAAATTTGGCATGCAGATAGCCTATGGACCTTTTATCCCGGGAACGCGAAGTGAAACCGCGG
The DNA here is from genome assembly GCA_951394255.1 of Polyploca ridens. Taxonomy (NCBI): domain Eukaryota; kingdom Metazoa; phylum Arthropoda; class Insecta; order Lepidoptera; family Drepanidae; genus Polyploca; species Polyploca ridens. The sequence goes on along the minus strand of OX596269.1, from coordinate 7,845,960 downwards.
GGGACAGCTAGTTTCCGAATAAAGCGATGTCTATCAATCAACGAGCCGAGTGAGCGACACAAGTGAGCGTCACAAGTATGGAGGGTAGAGGTAAGGAGAACAATCAATTAAGAAAGAATAGCTGTAAAAGTTCCAGTTATAGGCAGTAGATAGTAGTTCCAAATCCCTCCAGAATGGCGCTACAGTAGCACAAAAGTATGGAATGAATTTAGCCGTTGTTGACGGAGTGAAGTACGCTGAGGGACTTTTTGGCGAGAACTTGCAGAGTGACGTTGAGTTTTTGTTTTTATTTACATAAATTCGTGTATTTTGAGTTTTATTATATATTATCGGTGGTATTTTATACAATAAACATCAATCCATGTGCACCAGTGAAGTGAAATGAATTATGTGTATCGTGACTTTTCAAGTAGTCTCAAAAAGTCCGTGAGGACTTGAGGAGTTTTAGTACAATGACTACTGTTGTAGTAAAACTTGACTTATAGACGGTGACTGATTGTGAAAGTGATTTATTGTCACTGGAAATTATAATTTAACTCGACACTGGCAGAAATAACACTTAATTTGGATTTGGTTGCCAAACTTAAAACTAAGAAGAAGAAGAAGAAGAAGTACAGTGCTGCCAGATAAATCAGATTTTTCCGCTGTCTTCAAAACAGTAGATTTTGTGAAAATGCGGTAGATTTACTTTAATTACAGTGTATCTGGCAACACTATACTCAGCGCACTTGTCACCGCCAACAAATGCTAACTTCATTTCATACCTTCTTGCTACTGCAGCGCCACCAATTTAACGCCTTTTTGAGAGATTATCCTTATCTCTACAGTCCATAATAGAGAGGAGTGAGCGAGACGAGCGAGCGTCACGAGTCATACCTATGCGTGATCCGTTTAGCAGCCAACCTGCCAGCGGCTGCAGCTAAGTGTGCGGCCAGTAATGCTCGGTGTGAGGGAGCTAAGGGCGGCGACACGCGCGTGGAAGGCGGCGGCGCGTGTGCCGGCCCTACTCGGGATATGTACTCCGCTGTTTCAGCTGGAGTTCGGGTCGCGATTAGGAAGTTCTTTAGGTCACCCTGGTTGGAGAAGTAAAAAAAAATTGTGATGTGAAGAGTCGTAAAATGATTTAGACTTTCGACTGTACAATTTCTTTCCAGTGCGTAATTTTTTTTTCAGTTTGATCCCCGTTTCGGATATACGCTATGAGGCTTCGCTTCAAAGATGGTTTTTCAAACAGATTAGTAAAATTTGTTGAAAATATTTGAATAAAGGGCCAGTATGCAAAGTAGTCTAGAACAGTATGAGAAAATCCAAATCCATGTAAAGGAATTAGGTTAGGAACTATTACCCGCTTATTACAAATCATGGATAAAAGGTTTTAAAGTAATATCGTCTCTTTTTGCTATATGACGTTAGAAAGTGACTGAGTGACTGGTTGTACTAAACTTGCTTTAAATCATCTTTTGTAATAAGATTAGGGGTTTAAGTTACTTTGCAATAGCCAATTACTTGGTCCTAGTATTTAAAAAATATAAAACTGACTAATTATTAAATATTTATTTGCATTTTAAATTACTCCATTTTCAAAAACATTAGACAGTCTAATTTAATAAAATATTTGTATATGCATTAGCCTTTTAAAACGCTTTTATTAGCTTCACCTGTATGTATGTAATGGAATCTTCAAACGTAATTTTCATCGACTTCAAAACCTCAAATTAAACTGAAACTTTGCACACTTATCAAGGTGCAATGACAATACAATAATTTCATACCATCGTTAATACTTTTTAATACAGAACTTTTCAATACATGATTTTTAGTATTTTTTTAAACTATAATTAAGAAATATTTTTGCTACACTATAGAAAACGCAATAAAAATAATATTTACCCAATCGGTGTGTTCAATAAGCATATAATGCGGGTCTGTATCAGAACAGATCCCGATAAGCCGCGCCACATTATCGTGCCTCACGCGCGACAACATCTCCAGTTGACGACGGAATTCCGCTAGTTGCACCTGTGGTATCAAAACAGTCGGTTATACATCATGTAACAGAAAGGAATATCTATCCGAAAGTGGTGAAGACTACATCAGGTATAGACTCTATAAAAAGTTTCAGATCAAAATAAATTACTCAGAAATTCATGAAAAAAAAAATTGCCAATGAGGATATTATCTTTTCACGTCACTTACTAATATTATCATAAAATTTAATCTCTTACGCGATCTGTGCGCCTAGTACCAAAGAAGTCGTTACGCGTTGTATGTGCAAATCGTCGAATAAACTTCGTAAGCGCGATTCAGGATCTTGTGGCGCTATCTATATTTCTGAGTGTGAACTGATCAGTGTAACTGATATAATAACAAATTATAGGGGATGGAGGTTGGGAGAATAATCTCTTAAGGAAGAATAGTTTCCAGCTTTAAGCAATAAATATCCTTGCAGAATAACGCTACACAAAAAAAGAGTATGAAATAAATTTAGCCGTTGTTGACGAAGTGAATTGCACGGAGTACAGTGTTGCCAGCAAAAACAGATATTATTCCACTGACTTCAAAACAGTTTATCTGGCAACACTGTACTCAGCGCACGTCATTCCGTCAACAACGGCTAACCAAGGAAATTATATACTAACGTACAGTATTACCCAACTGATATGGCGCGTCGTGAATCTTCATTCGCATAGAAAAGAAAGTATGGCCCCGAATATTAACGAAATAATGCTTAAAACTTACAATCAACCTTAAATCACTACTATAAGGTTCATAATACACTGCAGCTGTTAGTTCCGTCTCACTCGTAAGTCACGCCCATCCGCACGGCGCGCGCTAACATGGCGGCAGCTGCCGACCAATAGCATTTCCCGCGCTTTGAAAATGTTTCTTCTGCGCAGATCCATCGGTAAGCCATATCAGTTGGGTACTACTATAACTGGAATGCATGCTTGGTATTGTACTTTACACAAAACTTAAGTTGAGACCGACTTTTTGGCGGGACTTGCAGAGTGACATAGCGTTTTCATTTTTATTTTCATAAATTCGTGTATTTTGAGTTTTATTGCATATTATCGGTGGTATTTTATCCAATAAAGATCAATCCATGTGCACCAGTGAAGTGAAATGAAATGAATCATGTGTATCGTGCCTTTTCAAGTTGTCTCAAGAAGTTTGTGAAAAGTTTTAGTACAACCACCATTGTACTAAAACATGACTTTTATGGACAGTGACTGACTGAGGACTATGTAAACGTGATTTATTGTGACTAGAACTTATAATATAACTGGAAAATGGCAAAATACACAAGACGTGTGACGCCAACAAATTAAAAAAAAATAAGTTGAGACCTATAAAGTCGATATTCGACCATGTCTTGTCTGGAAAGAAACGCGGTCCGATGGAGATAGAGCGCGGGAGCACTTTATCCCTTTCACATCTAATGTCGACTTTTGAGGCAGGTCCAACCATTGACTTATATATTACTAAGGACCGAGAGAGACAGACTTCACCCGCGTCGCTAGCTCCCTCGGACCGGGTTTTGATCAAAAGTGCACATTCCAGTTAGTAAATAATTTCTATTTCGGCTAACTTCATTACATACCTTCTTGCTACTGTAGCGCCACCAATTTACGGCCTATTAAAGGGACACTTTTGGATGTATAGATATCCTCCTTACGTCTATCCGCCATAAAACAAACTCTAGTAAAGACTGAATCTGAGCCGAAACATACCTCGTCCTTAGTAGTGAGCGCTTTAACGAGCACCGGTCTGACATCAGGTTCTATGTCGGAGTCCTCCTTGCTTCTCAGTCTCTTCACTTGATTCACGTCTATCTTGGCTAGAAGGACCTCGCCAAATTCACCGCGACCTGAGAAAAGTTCAGTTTATCAGTATACAATTGGTGGTTTCACCCGCATTTTGAGAAAGCAGAATAATGTAACATCTCAATTGTCAGAATTGCTTGAGTAGTTCTAAAGATGACGTCCTAGATTCAAACCAACTGAACCTTTTTATAATATTAAATATAAAATATATTTTTCTCCCCTCCGGGCGGGAAGCCCTTTCATCCCGCTGCGCTAAAAGAAAATGCCACTTTCCACCTCCGTCGAGGAGGCAGGAAATAAGAAAGCCTCAGAATACATGTTTCTCAATTACGTGTGATCTGAGACATTTCTTACTTTCCTGCCGTAGGTGAGTAATATACTATTTCATTTCTCGTACTCTGAATATGTACCTGAAAGTATTTAAGAAGTGAGTCGAAAATTTAACTTTTTGACACTAGGGCGCAAAAGAAAGATAAACTTTGAATACGAACGGCGAGTTTGCTGCAATTTTTTCGGAAGTAATTATGATTTTTTGCATATTTTGCTTGTACAATATTTGAAAGCCTAAGAGTCTAGACATAGATTCATTTAACAAATTAAATTTTGTGATATACTGTCCGGTGTGCCACAAGGCTCACATCTTGGACCATTGTTCTTCAGTGTTTATGTTATTTATTAGAATAAAAAAATACCTATTTCTAAGGCTTCTTCATAGGTACTCGTCGCATTCGTAACAGTTCGTTCAATTTCGACGCTTGCCGAAACCATTTGCTTCGGTCCATTGTGGTCGAAGCCGAAAATGGCTTTTTTATTATTATAAATGATCTTGCTTTTGGCCACTGACTGAAAAATGAAGCACGCTTACCCAGAAGGAACCTAATCACTCTGGCTTTGAAAGTCCCTACATTTAAAGAGTCAGGAAACGGTTTTTGGCCGAAGGTGCCTTCGGTCGGACACTGGTAAGCTCTCAAGTGTTAACTTACCCAGTGTAATCTGGTCGATGAGTAGACTCCTGGGTACAGCGAGGTGGTCGAACTGGCCCGACTTTTTGGACACGCGGGACACGCCTGACACCTCCGAATTGTCTGCACCTTTTATCCAAATCACAAACATACAAAAATTCACATATATAATACTGTTTGGAGATTTCGAGATGGCATATTTTCGAAACCTATGTTGGGTTAGTCATGCTGAACAACTTTTACTATGGGACCAACACTGAATACTCGAAAAATTTTTTTTACTCTTCATACATTATGATCGAGCAAGGTTGACATTTACTATAAGTCAAATATTTTTTTTGAGAATTTTCTATTGTTTCCATAGTAAAAGTTACCTGTTATAAGTGAGATAATAAAGCGGAAGAGTTTTTTTATTTGTTTGTTTAAACGGGCTAATCTCTGGAACTACCAGTCGGATTCGAAAAATTCTTTCACTAATAGGAAGCTACATTATCCCCGAGTATTATAGGCTACTTTATATCCCGGGAACGCGAGTGAAACCGCGCGGAACAGCTAGTCTATAATATAAGTGAGATTATTTTGTTGTTTGGTTAATAAATAATTGAAAACTGTTTTACGAAAAACTTAAACCGACTTTCAAGTAATCAAAACGTAGCCTGATGACAATGGGACCAAACGGGAAGTGTACCCTTCGAAACAAAAAAAAGGATTTTCCAAATCGGTTAATAAATAACGGAGTTATGAGGTAACAAACATAAAAAACAACATACATCCGAAATGAGGACCTCCTTCTTTTTTGAAGTCGGTTAAAAAAATCATCATTCGTATCCTAATTAATTAAAAATATACAATTAAAAACATAGCATGTGAAAAACGTGTCGTAACGTATCAAAGCATGTTCTCGATTAATAAGCACATAACATAATTACAGAATTCTATTTTAGTTAATCAACATACCGCTATCCTTGTCGTGCGGCAGTAACCTCCCGTTCTGCAGCGGTGCTCCGTTGCCGACCTTCTTGGCTTCTTCTTCTCCTTCTTCAACCAACTTCTCTCTCCCTTCCACCATTTCTTGTTCCATCTTTTCACCTGTAACGTGGAATTTATATTAAATAGACCGTGGATCGTTTTTTTGAGTGGAAGTTTAGCCGAAAAAAAGTTTCTTTTTTATTCCAGTACTAACTTCTCGACAGTGGACTAAACAAAGAATCATGGCGAGCTCCATAAATTGATTTGTACACAAAAATTAAACTTTTTAGAGGGTTTTGAATCACTTCCAATGTTGATATTACATTACCAGCAACATGTTAATATACATGAAATATTGTATAAATACCGCAAAACATATCAACAAAATAACGGTTTTGGTCGCGAATAGTCGCGATTCGCCAGCATGCCATAGAAATTCACATTTTTATCAAGGGGTTCTAAAAATATTTTAAATGGCTTAAGTTGTTCCTTAGGCACCAAGTTTCAAATATAATGTCATTCCAACGTCTCTAAAAATCTTTATTTTTTTGAACAAATCTCGCCATGATCCTTTCGCCGCCCTTTATTTAGGTCTTTAAAAATTAACTTTGCTGAATTTCTTGCCTGTTCTTCTCAGTAAGGCCGACTTACGAACTGCTGGTAACTTGCTGAGCTTTGACCTTCATAAGTGCCCTACTAGGGCCTAATTTTTTCTTGTACCACTAAGGTGACAAACAAGCATAAGGCCCGCCTGATGGTAAGTGGTCACCGTAACCTATAGACGCTTGGGGGTGTACCTCTCTGTCTCCTGCGCAGGCGGCGCCGGCGACAGTACAGCATGAGCGCCAGCACCAGCACCATGTATGCTCCAGCCACAGATATTGATACCACCACCGCTTTTCCACCCACTCCTGATGACTCACGGTCACGAGTCAACTCGCCTGTAACATACCAATATACACTCAATGCCTTTGAATTTGGCCCAAGATTGTAATTTCATACAAAACAGGTGTTTTCATTAGAGATCCTTTTTACTTAGTCAGACTCTCCTAAGTTCAGTTTTTTTTTTCAACGCTCCTTTTTTAGAGCTTGGACCGATTTTAATGTTCCTACACAAACGCTTACTAATATTATAAATGCGAAAGTTTGTATGTATGAATGTTTGTTACTCTTCCACGCAAGAACTACTGAATGGATTTGAATAAAATTTGGCACACAGATAGAATATGTTCTGGATTAACACATAGGATACTTTTTATCCCGGGAAAACATACGATTCCTCGGGAATGCGGGTGAAACCGCGGGACAACTAGTAATTAATATGTCTGTTTGTTTTTACAAGCTTTTATTTAACTTGCAATGTATGTATGTATGTTTGTTCGTTCGGGTGGAATCTTGCAAGTCGAATTTCACCCACTTCCAGTGGTCGGATTGACTTGATATTTGGTGAACATTAGTATATTGGAAGACAATGCAAATACAGTCAACAAAAAGTACAGTCACCAAGAAAAGCTTGTATAATAAATGATTTTTTTAACAAAAACTTATTTATTGTGAACTGCTTGAAGCTACGCTCAAACTAAGGCGAATCCCGCGCGGACCGCTATTCGCTCAGGAGAAAATTGCTTTTGTATTTTGTACATCTTGTAACTAACCTGTATGCACGACCAACTCAAGATCCTTCCTATCCAATCCAGCATGGCTTCCAGCGGTGCAGCTGTATCGAGCCGAGTCCGATTCTTGAACCGCCCGGATCAACAGCGACCCGTTGTTCAGTAGTACTAGCCTGGGAGATACATACACGTAATAGAAGTAACATAAGATACTTTCAAATTTAAATTCAAAATCATTTATTCAAATATCCTTCGCAGGCACTTATGAAAAGTCTGACTCTAATACTCTAATACCGGTTCGGAAGGTTGCATTTGCTGAGGAGAGCCGGCAATAAACTCACATACGATACGAACACCACGATTAGAGTTCAGTGGTATCAGGATTCGATGGGCGTAGTGCAGGCAATAAAACAACGTTATACTATCGCTTCGGAAAAGTCTCGTATGAGGAGAAGAAGCGACGCAAGAAACTCCTCATAAGCCGCGATAGGTTTATTGTTGTAATTTCACATTAAATTATCACTTCACTTACATAACACGTAGTCTTAATAATTATAAGCTTCAGAACCGGGTGAAATAATGATTGCACTGAGGTGCGTATAGCTCGAGAGCTTGTCATAGACTTGACTTCAAAGAGAATATAATCTCTACAGTGCGGCTTACTGATCCAAAATGCAAAACTTTATATATGTCGTGAGGAAACCATAGAACGGTTGTAGCAAAATCTATCGCAGTAACTATTGGTGTGTTCCGACAGCTGCACTTGAGAGCCAGCTCCTTCCAGGCTTTGTTGTCGGCAACACATTGTCCACCTGGTATTTATGTTCATAGATGGCCGCATCAGTGAATCATTCTGGTTTCCATAGTACAAGCTCTGCTTAGTTTGGGATCAGATAGCCGTGGATGAGGAATATCGCAGGATATTCTAATGATTATAGTTAAATAGTTACCTGGCTGATGATGCGTTCACGCTATCTTCAATATCCACGCCATCCTCTGAAATTAAAAATAAGTTCTCTCTAAAATAAAATCTACAGCCATATTTTTTTTTATTACTAAATTGAAACCAGATTGTCCCAAAATACATATTTAAATAACCTTACTGAGATTCTTGCCGGTTCTTCTCAGTAAGGCCGAATTCCGACCTGGTGGTAACTTCAGTAGCTTTGACCTTCATAAGTAGAGCCTGAATTGGACAAAAGGCTTTGACTTTGCGATTGCAACAAATATTTAAGAATTGTGTGTAAGTCGGGGAAGTTTTCTGAGGAAAAAAAGTGGAGTTACAAAGCAGTTGTTTAGTTCTTTTATTGTGTTTTGAGCTTACCTTGTGGATGCAGCATGGTCAGATTTCTGTCCCAATGTATGGTAGGCAGTGGGTCGCCTATAGCGCGGCAGTTCAGAACAACCGACTGTCCAATGGTTACGAGAAGCTTATCGTTCCCAGTCGGCTCTAGGATCTGTGGTGATACTGAAAAAGATAGTTATAAATTTAAGGCTGCTGATTCCGTTGATGATAAACTTCTTATTTGGTCGCATTATATCACTTCTAACAAAAGAATATAGGTTGTAAGAAATTAGTCCTTTTATATTAGACCAAGTTTTCAACTTATTTTCCCGTAAATGACCGTCAACTTGAGGGTAGCCAGCTAGGCGAGTACCAAGTACTCTACCACCAATTTAAGGTTGAATATCGTACAGAAAAAAGATATAATCATAAGAGCCCACCATATTTAAGCCATATAATAACCATAGACCTTATTGTGACATAATGAGGTTAATTTTGTTTTGACATTCTTAAATGTCAGAAAATGATTAACCTGGTGTACGAGCAATTATACCAAAGCTTTTGAGCCTTATCTCAGTGTGAGTGGAATTTGTAGCCGTGTGTGAGGAATGTCCCAGGATATTTATTTATTATTTATCTGTACTTACCAACAATATTAAGGTGTATATTAGCAGTGATGGTGTGGTTTCCATCGACGGCGCGGCACGTGTACTGTCCGGCGTGGGGACGTGACGCCTCCGACACGAGGAGGGTGCCGTTCTGTGACGTTACACCATTGGGGAGAGGATCTTCCTCGTTCTGATTAGTTGAAAAGGTTCTTGTTAACATTTTTAGCTGAGTACAATTTCACCAAAATGGATAAGCATACGCACAAAAGAAAGCTTCGAAATATTATTCTATTGTTCTTTTGACAATCAAACATAAAATGACGAAGATATGGTGTGTTGAAGTTCCGCGTGACGTCACGCCATGGTACTCTTTTCACAAACAAGTGACGTCACGAGCCCACTCCCCAAGTTTGACGCGCTTTATCTATGTAAATTTTACAAAAAATACGTATCCTATATTTTTTGATAATCTAACTGACGGACCTATTAGATTTTTCCTCACCCAGCCAAATTCCTGTCGGAAATGCTGGTGGGTACTTAGAAACAAATGTTAATTTAATTATGGTAGCCAGGTAGGTGGATACTATCAGTGCTTTGGTTTTCTATGTTACATTAATTTCACGCGATGTTTTTCTTATAACGAAGGCTCAGGCACATTGTGGATAAAGACATGATTTCGTCAGTATTTATACTGAAGTGAAATTATATTTTACCGTCATCAATTTTTTCTAGGCATTATAAGTATCGTTCAGCTATGTCTTTCTTTACTACGTATAGGCCTATGTTTGACTGCAATCTCACCAGGGTAAGTGATGATGTGGCCGAAGGTGGTAAGCACAAAAAGCCTAGAAGGAACTGGCTCTCAAATTCAACTGTCGGAGCGCCGATAGGTGCTTGGCGACAGATTTTCAACTTGAGGGTGGTAGCCAGCCGGGTGGGTACTACAAATTACCCTCACGATGTTTTCCTTCACCGAAAGCTCAAGCTTATTGTAAGATTCGAACCTGAGACCTTCGTCTCGGTATCGGACGTCACTACCACTGAGCTATCATCGCCTTATTTTTCGACTATTTTACCTTTTTTAATGTTTTAGCTATTTGCCAAGGTGCCTAGGATGTGTACATTAGAAGGATTAATCTTGGGCCATCTTCCAACTTGACAGCCCATGTGTGCCAAAAACACGCAGCTTCTTGTCAAATATGGCTTCTAACCTTCCTACCGCTAAAATATAAAATTACCGCATTATGTCGTCATGTCTTGAAGGAAATACTACACTTAACATATAAAACTAATTCAAAATTATATCAGCGTTCTTTACAGCAAAAAACTGAAATTAATCTCTGTAATAAACTATCAGTTCATGTTCAAACAGAATCAGAAAAAGTTAACTGTACTAATATGGAAAATAATAATTCTCAAATGGAGCACCATGATAAGCCGATAGACGCTACCAATCATGACTTTTTTCGTGTATAATAAGTTATATGTACTTCATCAAAATATTTGCGGACTTATAAACAAGTCGGATAATTTTACAGTTGCTTTAGAGGATTTTGTGAATATCGGAAAATGTCCTGATGTATTGTGCTTTACGGAGCATAACATGTCATCGAAAGACGTAAGTTTATTGAATCTCCCTAACTATATTCTAGCATCTTATTTTACGAGAACTACTAGAAGAGGAGGGTCGTGCATAATGGTTCGAAATAAACATACTTTTAGAGAAATTATTGCGATTTCAAAATGTAGTATTCAGAATGTTGTAGAATGTTGTGCCATACAGTTGAATGAACATAATATAGTGGTTATATGTGTATACAGAGTACCTAAAAACAATGACATAAATAAGACATATGATATTTTCTTTAACTTTTTGAGTGACATTTTAGAATCATTTAATAAAAATCAAAAAATTATAATATGTGGAGATTTTAATATTAATATATTGGAAAAGACTAAACATGTAATACAATTCAAACAAATTCTTTTGAGATTTAACTTAAAATTAGGAATTAATGTTCCAACACGCATGGCTAGCGGTACATGCATCGATAATATTATTTTCAATATTCGTGGATGTAGGGCTGAAACCTTTGATTTTTCTATTTCTGACCACAGTGGACAACTTTTAACATGCCCAGTTAAAAAATCATGCACCTTGAAACACTGGTTTGTCAAAAAAAGAGACTATTCTGCAACCAATATTACTAAGTTTCAAGAATGCATTAATAAATTAAGTTTCAGCGAAGTGTATGAAAGCAGTGATCCTAATGATGCCTTCAATCACTTTCATAGTATATTCTTGCTACTCTATGATTTATGTTTCCCTATAGTAAGGACCAAAATTTCAACAACTGTGCGTCCGAAATGGATAACGAAAGGCATAAGAACATGCAGTAAAAATAAAAGATGTCTATTTTGGAAATACAAGCAAGAACCTAATGAAGGCAATAGAAATAAATTCAAGCTCTACTCTAATAGGTTTAAGAAAATAATAAAACTTACGAAACGATCACAAAATAACTATTATATACAAACAGCATCAAATAAATCCAAAGCAAGTTGGAAAATCATAAAGAATACATTGAGTAAAACACATTTACCAAAAGATAACATTGCACAATTAAAAGTAGATGATCATATAATAACAGAACCACAAATTATAGCAAAAGCTTTTAACGATTTTTTTCTGAGTCAAGTAGAATCTAAGTCAAATAAGGATGGATTAAAAAATACGTGTAGAAATAGTGTAGCTAAGTCATTGTTTATGTATCCTACAATCCCTAATGACATCGAAAAAATTATATTGAATTTAAAAAACAGTAATAGTACAGGATACGATGATGTTAGCACAAAAGTAATAAAATCAGTATCCCAGTATATAGCACCAGTATTAAGTTATATTGTTAATGCCTGTATTGAAAATGGTATATTTCCAGAAAGGATAAAGGTATCAATTATAAAGCCTCTTCACAAAAAAGATGACAGGAATAATATGGATAATTATAGACCTATTGCACTCATATCAATTTTCTCAAAGATATTTGAAAAGGTCATCCACAATAACCTTAATAATTATTTTGAAAACAATAACTTATTTACAAGTGAACAAAAAGGGTTTAGAACGGGTAAATCAGTAAACATGGCCATTTATGAATTCCTTCATAAAATCATGCTTCGTATGGACAAGAAATTACCCGTAGTAGCTTTATATATGGATATGTCAAAGGCATTTGACTTTGTGGACCACACTATACTACTAAAAAAGCTATATATGTATGGGGTAAGAGGGAAAGTACTACAATTGCTCGAATCTTACTTGAGTAATAGACAGCAAAAGACTATCATCAAAAGAATCTGCGTGAAAACTAAGACCGAAACCGATTACACATCTGACTCTAAAACGGTTCGATATGGGGTTCCACAAGGGAGCGTCTTGGGACCCTTATTATTTATCATTTATATAAATGATTTGCCTAAGGCTATTGATCATCCTATGGTATTATTTGCGGATGATAGCACTGTCCTATTCTGTAAAGAAAACATTTGTAGCTATGAAAATGAAATTAATGCTAATCTTGAATCTGTTATTAATTGGATGCAATCAAATAATTTACTTATAAACTTAGACAAAACCAATATTATGAACTTTAAACAAAGGCAAAACCAATTATTAGGACTAAACATCAGTTACAACGGTAAAAATGTTTCTGAAACAAGTGTTACAAAATTCTTAGGGTTGTATATTGATAACAACATGAAATGGTCAACACAAATTCAATCGTTGTGTGACAAACTAAGCCAAATTGCATATGCCCTATACATGTTAAATAAAGTAGTCAATCAAGCTGCACTACTCACAGCCTACCATGGCCTAGCAGCTTCAGTACTAAGGTACGGTATAATATTTTGGGGAAATGCTTCAGGCAAGGAAATGGTTTTTAAAGCACAAAAGAGGTGCATAAGATCTATGTGTAATCTGAAACGTACAGACAGCTGCAAAAACTACTTCATAGATCTTAAAATATTAACTGTTCCCTCATTGTTTATTTATGAAACCGCAATATTTGTTCGAAATAATTTAGATAAATTTACTCAAGTCAGTAGTAAACGACGACAAGATAATCTGTGCCTTGTACCCTCAAAATCAGCTCTTTATCAGAAAAGTGTTTTTGTTTTTTCGATAAGTTTGTACAACCATCTTCCTCAAAATATAAAGCAATGTGCAAACATAAATTTATTTAAGAAACTTTTATTACAGTTATTGACATTCAAAGCTTACTACACTATTGATGAATTTATGACTGATAAAATTTGAAATTATATTTATTATTATTGCTATTAGATATGACATATAACTAGCCTGACATGTTTTGTTTTTATGTCCACATTAATTAATTAGGTAATGCTCTAACTTATGTTGTATTATTATTTTCGTTTAATTCTTTTATTTGTATTGTAATAAGACATTAATTATTAATATTGAATTTAACTTTTATTGCCATTTTAATTTGATTGTATTAAGAATTTGTACGCCTAACGGCAGAACATAGAAAGTACCAACTCTGACATTTTGTAACATCTTTGTTTTATAATAACCTGTGTTCAACAAATAAATATTCTATTCTATTCTATTCTATTCTATTCTATTCTATTCTAAGCTTGGCCTTAGTTTAGGAGATGATGATTTATGTGGCTGTGCATAAAAATAAACTCTGTTCTTTTAACTCACTAGAAACCATTGTACAGTGGGTGCAACACCGCCGGCGACTTTGCAATGAATCTTTCCCGAACTGTTTAATTCCAACTTCTTGCTGTACGGCTCAGGTGCGAATCTCAAAGTCGTGTCTGTGAATGAGAATAAAAAAAATTGCTGTATAACACTTTTATAGGTCTACATGTTATCTTAATTGATATTACTCGTTACAGTGGCACCCAATGCGGGGCTTATATTTTTCTTAAATGAAACAGTATATTGTTAAGAGGAAATGCTGATGGCGTTTGTTTATGTCCCTCGGTTGTGTTTTTTTTTTTCATAAATTAATTTATAAGAATTAGGAGCCTTCTAAAATCACAAAAACTTACTATTTTTAACGCCCTTATCAGACGTCTAGCGTACATAGACGAATATAAAAAAAAAACAAAGGAATACCGACAGACATAGCCAAAGCCCTTCTTATTATGATTCTTGAAATTTATTTTAAATCGATCCAATTTTGGAGGAGAAAACCGGGGATTACGAAATAGCGATTTCGTCTAATTTAAATAGGTATAATCGGTTCAAGCTGTAGTTGTAGCTCGGGCACAGCGCGACAATAGATATGTTAAAAACTTATTTTTAAATTTCTTGCAGCCATCCTTTCTTCTTAAACAGTACGCGTTGTGGTTATAACCGCGTATTTTAAACAATAAGTTTCTTATAATTGTTCAAAACCCTTCAGGCAATTTTCAACGAAATCAATTTCGCGTGGCGCCCAACGTGGGGCCTATATCAAGATTATTATCATATTTGAACATGCCATCATTCTCTTCAAATTATACTGACGATAATTCTCAAAATCGCGTTTTGTATGGAAATTGGAAACTAATTAGAAACATAATTACCATTAGTGGCCCGGTGTCTTCTGCTGCTTTTATTATGAAGACTATGTGCTGAGTGATGACCGACATCTGGAAATAATGAGAATATTTATTAAGATTTAATAACATAGCAATTTAAATAATACGCGTCGAATATAGAATCTCTTCATTTAAGGCAGTGAAGAATTGTCTTCATGTATGAAATATATGCCTTCACTCACAGGCGTAAGTTCAAACTAATGCGAGACGCCCGGAGACGCTTGAGCAGATGGCTTGTTGCATCGAGCCTGTTCAAAATCTGTGTGCAATATTCTTTATGATAAGCTATTTGTTGCAATATTTTTTATTTCGCTTTTTAAGAGGTGAGCTTTATTCGCTCAAAGAGCAGCTCGACTGGAGAAGTACAACACCTGTTACTTACAGAATACAGAAGTCAACTTAATGAGGATAGGCATGTGTTTGACCACAATCTCACCATGGTAAGTGATGACGATGTGGCCGAAGCTGGTAAGCATACAAAGCCTAGAAGGAACTGGCTCTCAAGTGCAGCTGTCGGAACACACCGATAGGTGCATGGCGACAGATTTTTCAACTTGGTGGTAGCCAGACAGATGGGTACTACAAAGTACCCTACTACCGTGCTATGGTTTCCTCACGATGTTTTCCTTCACTGAAAGCTCAAGCTCATTGTAGGATTCGAACCCGGGACCTTCGTCTCGGTATCCGACATCACTACCACTGAGCTATCATTGCCTTATGACTTGAGTAAGGTCATCAGAGCTCATCGGGGAGGGGGAAGGGTCGGTAACAGTGAGTTATGCCCTGGGTGTTGCAAACGTTACGGTAACCGCTTATCTCCATGCGGCCCATATGCTTATATGCCGACTTTGTAGTATAGAAATTATTCCCAAACTTTGGCAACCCTACGACTCAGCGCATGTTCAATCATAACCATCCTACGAGTGCATTAAACTATGTTTAAATTAAAAAGTCGGGTACACACACATAGGTTCACACTAGCATTGTGTAAACATAAACATATGTGTTAGTTTACGATGTCGGCGAACATCAAACGGGCGGGCAGCGGTATTCTCGGCTTTTACCCTTGCTCGGGTGACCATGGTGCGTGGGTGAAGGGGATATTTTAGGTGTTTTAGCAGTTGCAGAATAAACTATAGATTTGTATTAAATTAATAATTGTATTTTTTTTTAAATGGATCTTATCATTTATTTTATCGTACTAGCTTTTCCTAGCTTCTCCCCTTAAGGGTTGAATTTAAGAGATCGATTTTTTATATCTGTCTACAAGCAAAATTGCAAGTTTCTAAACCTAGCGGTTTACGCTGTAATAATAAGACCAATCAGCCAGGACAAGCACTTTTATAAGTATATAGATGGATAGTTTGATGAAGAGGAATGTCATGAATAAAAAAAGAAAAGAAAAAAAAAATGAATTACATAGTCTGCTGTGATTTCTTGCCTAAATGGCCTATTTAGATTTCCTGTTAAATATGTATGAAGAAAAACCAGAGTGTAATACTTTCTATAGCAGTTTTAAGAAATCTATACAAATAATTTATAATAATAATATAATAAAATTAAAAAAAACCGACAAAAGTCGAGAAAAAGAAAATAAAATAATAACAGGTGGAGATTTCGAGATGGCATATTTTCAAAACCTATGTTGGATTAGTCATGCTGAACAACTTTTACTATGGGACTATTTGTGTGTGGTGAATTCTCAAAAATAAAATTTTTCTTTCCATAGTAAATGTCAACCTTGCTCGATCATAATGTATGAAAAGTATTTTTTTTTTTGAGAATTCAATGTTGGTCTCATAGTAAAAGTTGTTCAGCATGACTAACCCAACATAGGTTTCGAAAATATGCCATCTCGAAATCTCCACCCAGTATAATAAAGCGGAAGAGTTTTTAGTTTGTTTAAACGGGCTTACCTCTGGAACTAACATACGGATACGAAAAATTATTTCACTAATAGTTGTACGTAGTATTTATATACTCTGAGCTAAAAGGATAGTATCACCAAATATTATAGGCTACTTTTTATCCCGGAAACGCGTGTGAAACCGCGGGGAACAACTAGTGTACTTATATGACGCCTATTCATCCACGAGCCAATAGGTGAGTGTAAAACTGGACTAACCAAAAACTCTCAAACGGGTATCCACACTACAACTATCTAAATATACAGTCTCTCTGGAACACGTCAGTCGGCATTGAACCCACGACCGGGGGCACGAGAGCCGATCAATTATCACTTGGCCATTACACCCAGCACTCGTTACACGTGTTTGTTTGTATTTATGAACGTCCAAAGCTACGGAAGTGTTTTTTAGTAATGCATTCGGTTTCTTGGTTTGACTGAATATTGCGTGCGGGCAAAACTTTTTTGGATAAATTAATAGTTTCATATTTCTATATGAGTGGATATTTTTTGGATAAATTAATAGTTTCATATTTCTATATGAGTGGATAAGTTGATGCCTGTTTCCACTTTTTTGACCGACTTCAAAAAAAAAGAGGAGGTTCAATTTTTTTTTATATTTGTTTCCTCACACATAACTCATTTATTAACCGATTCGGAAAAATCTTTATTGTTTGGAAAGGTATACTTCCCGTTTGCTCCCATTGTCATCCGGTCAGGGTTAGATTCCTTTTTAAAACAGGTTTCAATTATTTTATCTGACAATCATACGGCCCGCCTGATGGTAAGCAGTTACAGTGGTCATATGAACGATTGAAACACACTAGGCATCCCTCTAGGAGTATACACAATATTTGAATTGGATGGTGTTAGTAGGTATATGATAAGATTAATATGTTTTACGACTGTCCTAAACAAACTTCGTGCGGTTGTAAACTGTTATCTAGCTGGCCAGACCAACTGTACCTTGAGGAATACGAATAATATTGTTAGTCTATGATTTTTCGTTATTTCATGGATATCCCGGATTTAAAATGAAAAACATTGTCCTCCGATTGTTTAACGAAGCAAATAAATATTTATGGTTTTAGAATTAGATCATAATTTCTACACAAAGTAATAAACCACCGATAAACAGTAGAATTAGCTCAATCGGCGAGTTTGCATTCGTCTCTAGGCTATGGTAACCGCTTCACTATCATCATAATTGTGTTGACATAAAAAAACCAAGCGACAGTTTTTAGAAGGGTTCACTAGATGGCGCTTACACTATTTTAAACGAGCTATGGTTACGTTACGTTCCAATCGTAAAGTGGACTCCCAAGTTTTTTGTACTCTGAACTTAATCACGATCACTAGAATCCCGCCTGCCAAGGTGATTTTAGGACTTTTTGGAGCATCCTTCTAGGCTTCCAAAGACTAGTGAGGTTTGCTTGAAATGTTGGCAATGATAATTTTGCTATAGGGGCTAAGCATCCTAACGAATCCTAATCCTAGCTATCCTAACTAATATTACGTTAGTACCTAATATTAATTATTCTGTGCTAATATTATAAATGCGAAAGTGAGTGAGTTTGTTTGTTTGTTACTCCTTCACGCCTCAACTACTCAACGGATCATCATGAAATTTGGCATGCAGATAGCCTATGGTATGGAGAAGTATATAGGATACTTTTTATCCCGCGAATACGGGTAAAACCGCGGGGGATTGCTAGTTAAACAATAAATAAACCTTTATTTAACTATTTTGCTTGAAATCTATTCCGCCAATTACCCACCACGGACAATGCGCTCTGATTGGCCAAGTCAAGAACACACGATGCAGCTATTGGTCGTTACTGTTCAAAATCAGTGCAAAAGCACTGACTAGTTGCGGAATGCTCGGTAAATACTACTCTAAAGGGATTTTTCCTTGATGGGGATTCCTCTAAACTACCACTGTCAATTTAGGTTTTTCTTCTATGCCCACGGGTCCATGGTTATTTTTGTCTCTGGACGTTAAAATTTAACGGTGACTCCAATGATAAATCTCGAGACCTGCACTTATTTCTTAAGATCACTCTATATATTTGTACAGTATGAGGCACGAGTCGTGAGCACTGATGGGCAGTAGTGGGGGCAAGCTCGCGCATGTACACTTTTGGCTAAATCACAGTAGCCGAATAACACGCAAGAATCCAATAGACGACGAGCATCGACTGACTACCCAATCGTGTGCAGTTAGGCGCTCCCCCTTCTTCATTCCGCCAAACAGACCGAAAAATTAACTACTGCGCAGGTGTCAATTTGTGCTCAAGACTCGTGCCTTTTACTGTATGCTGCTGGTTCCTGTTAGCACGGCACTTTAGCAATTATTTGGCATATTTAATCAGTGAAATAGATGCAAACATGTAAACTTAAATAAGTTTCAATACATATATTTACTGTATCTTTATTGTTAAGTCCAGTAACATACAACATTGAAAATATAATAAATTCAAGTTCACTTCAATTGTAAACTACCTACCACTTGAATCCAATACAAACTAAAACAGATATTTCCATCGCAAATCGGTTCAGTGACTTTTGTTGAAGAGTTATAAAAGCGTATTAAATCAATTGATCAAGATATGAATTCGCCTCTCTGTCCGTTTGTGTGCTTATATCTCGAAACCACAGCGCGGATTATGATGCGGTTTTCAAAGTTATCTAAGTGGTTTTTTGAGGAAGGTTTTAAATATAGTTTAAATCTTTTAGTTTTTGAATATCATTGTTCTGTGGTGACTAAAATAACCATTTTGATGAAACGAGTCACAGACAAATACAACAGGTACTTGATACTTCAGTAACATATTTCCGACATTTTAGCATTTTAATTTTCTAAAAATGTTGTTTTGACAACCCTTACTATCATTATGTCGGAACTTAACATCAGGATCAATAAGCTAAATTTACCATTGGTGATCTTATTTTTTGTTAGTTTGTTTTCTATGTAGTAGTTAGTGTTGAATGCCATGGTACAATGATGTGGAATCGTGTCTTACAATGAAGAAAAACACCGTAAGGAACATCATGGTGAGATCGCAGGAAACAGAAGCTCACCTGTTCAAAGTATTTGGACAGGGCATTATAAACAATAAAATACGTTTTCCAAATAATTAAATGAGCCAAAGCGAACTCGAATACTTTTTGGATCTTGCTCAGACAACAAAGGATCATTATTTTTCAACATTGCTACATTGATTCGAAAATTCAAAGACCAGAAAAGAGGATGTAACCGAATATTAGAACTCATTTTATATCCTATCTAGCGACATAAAATCTGGCCTAAGTATTGATTTCGAACCCTAACCAAAGTATCAAAATTAATTCCTCTTTTTACAATCCCGAATCCCATCCGTCCAGTATTCAAAATAAGAACAAAAACCAATCAAAAATAAACATCGACGCATCAGCGCCGCTCGCGGCTGATTCGCGAACGCGGCGCATAATGGCGGCGTTGCTATGACAACCGATCGTAAAATTTTATGGCGCGCGCCCCCTGTGTAATGTGCTTTGAAAATGGTTACTTTGTGAGTGGTAGAGTTTGAGATTACGGTACAATTTCGGATTTCATTTCGTTATGCCAACTATTTTTATTGGTAAGGGGTTAGTCGACGAAAGCGGACGGCGCGAAAAGTATTAGAAAAAATTGGTTATCTGTAACTCACTTCTTTAAGGTGAACTGAAAGTTCTTCAATATGAAGAACTGTAACATATTCAGCTCTACATAAATAATACTGAATAAAAGACGTTAGAATAAATTCTCTTTATAGGTAGGTCTGTAGATATATTTTGGTTGTAGTAGATACCCAAATTGAATGCTTAATTTTATAATCGAAAGTCACGAAGCAATAACAAAAATAATGACTGCAATATTAGAAAATTTAATTAGACAGTGGCATTTCTACTTTAATTATTCCCCTCCACAGTCAGTGCTGCCATAAACAACCCCCTAGAAGTCGTAAAGTGACACAACTTGATGGTGTTGCCACCCTTAAATATTCCATTTTATGTGCTAGCGTGGCGGTTGCACTCATTAACGCTGGTCGTAAAAAAAGTTTATTACTAGTGAAAAGTTTGGTTACTAATAGACGAGAAGCGAGCGAAATGAATTCGAATTTCGAAGTTTGGTCTGCGGTATTGCCACACTGGTTATTTTTTCTGCAGAATACAGGATTATTAGAGATAAAAGCATATTGCTGCGGCATCAGTAATTCTGTTTTATTGGAAACTTTTTGATGAATCAATCTTTTACGTGTTTTTATTTATAACTCGAATAGTAAAACGTATGAACCAGATGTTGTACGAAACACGATAACAAAACGTGAGAAAATTTATAGAATTTGATAAATTAAAGATATTAAGGATTAATAAGAATCCACCAATATGATAAAAGACCCGAAAGAGAAATCCAACGAGGCAGAAGACGTTAAAAGATCAAGTCTTCTCAGCGTTAATGTGACTCATTTTAAATAAAATATAAGCCAGTTCAGTTCACGCATCAACTCCGATCTTGTTATAGACCGATTTATCATCAGCATAAAAGACAAGAAACTGTGTGATTGAAAGTTGCACGCACAGTAACGTAAGGTAACGTAGGTACGTATCTTAAAACGTAGGCATCAACTAATGAAGGAAGCGTCTCTAACAAAGGGTTCTACCTCTATCAAATTTACGGTTTTGCTAGTCTTAAAGTACGGTAAGTACACTTGAAATTACGGCATAATAAAAAAAAAACAGAATACTGCAAACAAAAGATTATGCATTTCTCTAAATATTCTAATTTATAAATTTGTTGCAGTATCTTGATCAGATTATTTTAAGGCTTTAAATATGAAAGCCAAACTACAATATTAATAATATAGGTAGGTATTAAAAATAATTATCTCACACAGAAGGCACAAAGTGACACCCGCGACGTTATTGTGAACGTGATGGGACTCCCAAGATACTACGTGACCATTAGCTCCTGGGTAATGCGGCTCGATAAGTCGGCGAGAATAAATGAATGGCAGTTTGTTATTTTCTGTGGCATTGATATTTTTTGATCATAGTGACATCAATAGTCGAGCTAGACACATGTGAGTTTTTTTTTTTTTTTTACTGTTTTTAAGCCTGTGTTTGACCGCAATCTCACCATGGTAAGTGATGATGCGGCCGAAGGTGGTAAGCACACAAAGCCTAGAAGGAACTGGCTCTCAAGTGCAGCTATCGGAACACACCGAAAGGTGCTTGGCGACAGATTTTCAACTTGAGGGTGGTAGCCAGCCAGGCGGGTACTATAAAGTACCCTACCACCGTGCTATGGTTTCCTCACGATGTTTTCCTTCGATTCGAACCCGGGACCTTCATCTCGTTATCCGACGTCACTACCACTGAGCTATCATCGCCTTATATTTCTTTTACAATTAAATGTTCTTAGCGAATGCATAAACATTTGTTTCCATAGATGTAAACCAACAAAAAGTATTGAAAAATAAAAGTGTGTTTTATTTTTAAATCACCCTCAAAGAATTAGGAAACATTCAAGAGTAGAAAGTAACAATTCTTAATCTCTTATAAACGCTATGTTTACATATGTGGTAGCGAATATTTATGTATATGCTAGGATCACTATCCAGCTGATTTAGAAAATTAAATTACACATGTTTCCCAACTATTCAAGTCACTATGATCAAAAATGTTATAGTCAAAGTTTGGTTAAATAAGTTCTTTGTTAAAAATTTAATTTTTTATACAAGCTTTTGTGAGTGACTGTACTTTGTTGACTGTACTTGCATTGTCATCCAATATACTAATGTATACCAAATATCAAGTCAATCCGACCACTGGAAGTGGGTGAAATGCGACCTGCTGGATTTCACCCGAACAAACATACATACATACATTGCAAGTTAATTAAAAGCTTGTAAAACAATGAAAAAGTTATAAACCCGAAAACTACAAAATATCGCGGAATAATGGGGGTAATTTGGGGGTAAAGTGGCTCTTTTACCTCTGTCTGTACTTCCGAGTGACACTACTTTTTGGGGCATCTGGTATTTTATGTAATTCATTAAAATCAGTATAAGCTGTTATTAATCTCAAAAAATCAGCATCAGCATCCGCTGATATAAAAAAAAAACCCGCATCAGCAACAACCCTGGTACTTACAACGTAATGTTGCCAATAAAAAAACCTATCGACAATGATCACATGTGCAGACGTTGCCATTTATGCCAGATAAAATAAAACAAAATGGCGCACCGAAAATAGAATCGAAATTATAAAACAATTTGCAGGGCGAAAGCGTTTCTCATAAAAGGACGAGTTTAGTACAGTCGCAACGGAAATACGATGAGAAATATTTTTATCATAAATTAGGCTCCTAGATTTTGGACATTGTAGCCGCTTTAGACATATGTCATAAAACTTGGCGGATATCTGTCAAAATGCATAGTTTTTTTTAAGATATCATATCCGCCATGTTTTTTTTAATATGTCGAAGACGCGAGAACTAGGCTCCTGTATAAAAGTAATCAATATCATCATTATTCTCGCCTTGATAGAAATAAAGTTAACAAAAGATTTTGAACTGAAATATCGATTAATAAGAAACAAATAAGTTTGAGACATATTTTCAAACAATAGATTCAAAAAGCAATAACACTTTTAATAATTTTAATTAGTTAAATGCTGTTACAGAAAAGTGTCCATAAAAGTCTGTCGTCCCGTGCACTCTAGTGCTCTCAAGCGACACATAAATTCAGCTTAAACCAATTTGAGTTTGTTGAACCGTTCAACAAGGCAACTAACAAGATAGTTTGCGAATTTAATGTTTGACTAACGTATTGCTTTGCGTTAATGCATTAGCTTGCTATAAGATTTTAGGTCGTTTACCCCTGGATTAATTTAAGAAATTGTAGAATTACTTGAGCTATCCTTTGCCAGCAGGATTTTTAACTCATGAGAGTATTTACTTTTTGAATTTTGAATTTTACTGAACTGCAGCTCTTAGAGAAAAACGCTGAATGTGCCATGAGCTCAATTTAAAGACAAATAAAAATAAAGTTTGCTGACGCTCTGGAATCCCTGTTAGAATTACTTAGTCATATAAACTTGAGACTACGAGTATCAAAACAGTAAGCGCCTTTGCACATTATAAGAAAATTTCTTGTGTCTTACCAGACACACATAAGTGTATGGGCGTATCTGATCAGACATTTCTTGTAATATGCACGGTCTCATGTAACTACCAGAGCGACTGAATGTCTTATAAGACATGTCTGATAAGACACAAGACATTTATCTTATAATGTGCAAACGGGCTAAAGATAGTAACAAACCGTTGTGTCTTACCAGACACACATAAGTGTATGGGCGTATCTGATCAGACATTTCTTGTAATATGCACGGTCTCATATAACTACCAGAGCGACTGAATGTCTTATAAGACATGTCTGATAAGACACAAGACATTTATCTTATAATGTGCAAACGGGCTAAAGATAGTAACAAACCGATGAGCCAGGTGAAAAATAGCGCAAGAAATTACTAAAAAAGTAACTTAGAATTTAAGAAAAAATAAACATAACCAAGTTACAAATTGTGTTCCCGTCTGTACAAAGGGCACAGTTGTATCGAATTATCCCAACGTCTGTAGGTCACGGCGTCACGACTAACCAACCACTCGCATTAACTTTGTCTGCGTATTATTACTTTCAGGTCTCAGCTGGGATTTAGTACGAGAAACTTTTCGCCATTATATCAAGTACTTGAAGTGAAATAAGATATTAATTTCGTAATTCTCAGCGTGCTTTGCCACGCCCTTTTTTTCTTTGACAACGGCCTTCCCCATTCTGCTCACTACAACTCGCCAAAGAAGAAAGAATCGCTTGTGCGTGGTGTAGCATGATTAGCCATTCTTAATCGATCGGCAAAGTTAAGCTACCACCGGTGAGGCCGGTAACTTGGATGGGTGACCGCCTAGTGATATTTCAACTCGAGCGTTTTCCGTGTTTTCGGAAGGCACGTAATACCGTTGGTCCCGGTTATCACTTAATTGTGATAGTCGTTAAGTTAGGACGGCTTTAGAACTCCAACAGTAGGTTGACCACCAGCCTACCTCCACCAATCCTCATTGGGCACGCGTGGTGGAGTATCTGCCCCTTCCAGATTAGATTCCACCTATCACGCCACAGGTCGTGGGTTCGATTCTCATCCAGGACATGCATTTGTGTGCATGAACATGTCTGTATGTCCTGAATCTGGGTGTAATTATGTAAAGTATGTTTTTACAAACAAAAAGTAGTATATGTATTATATTAGTTATCTGGTTTCCATAGTACAAGCTCTGCTTAGTTTGGGATCAGATAACCGTGTGTGAGGAATGTCCCAGGATATTTATTCATTTGCAACTAATTTGCCGCCGGGTACGAAGTTGTTCTGAGTTTTAGATCACCGAAAAGCCAGTCAAATTCGGACTTTAACTCAAAGCTTCTCACGCTTACTTATAGCCTGTTTCCACGAACTTCATAATTACATTCTAGGAACCATACACTGCCCAACGTCCACGTCAATTTCATAGTTATTTAAAACAAAAAATTCACCCTCAAACATTTGGCAAATACTTGGAACCATTAGCGATGGTTAGGGTTGCCATCCGTCCGGGTTTCCCCGGATTTGTCCTAGTTTAGAGGGCGTCCGGGGTTTCTTTTGTAGTCCGGGTTTAAAAATTTCAAGTCTGATATTCTGTTTTTTAACATTTACAATAATGGTAAAATAAATTTTATTTGAATGCCTTTAAAAATAAATAAAATGTTGATTTATGACCTTTTGAACTGTTTTTATTATACTAAGTTTAAAAAAAACCTGTTGACATGTCCGGGTTATGGGCTCCAAAATCCGGGGTTTTCACGCGTCTTGTCCTGGTTGCTAAATTTTAGAGATGGCAACCCTAGCGATGTTGCAGGCAGCGTCTGCGCGAAATATTTGGGTCGGAACGTGATCGGAATACTGTTTACTAACGTATCCTTTGAACTTATTTGCGATGTCTCTTTTTATCTTGAACATCTGAGGGAGATAGCGTGGTTTATCCAAGTCGTTCCAACGAAGATATTGACAGTGTTTGAAACTGAATTTTGTTTGTTAGCATCTGCAACTGCTAATGCAATTTAATTTGACGGGCCAGTTGGCTTGGCACTTGGTGGTAAGACGCAACAGTTCGTGAGTTCAATTCCCACCCAAGACATACATTTGTGTGCATGAATATATCTGTATGTCCTGAGTCAGGGCGTAATCTATAGTACAAGCTCTGCATAGTTTGTGAAGAATGTCCCACCCAGGATATTTATTTACTTTCGACCCGACGACATCTCTAAAAGCAACATCACAGTACTCCGAAAAAGCTGTCTCCTATTACACAGGGAAAAAAGAAACTCCAAAACAAAAAAGTGTGTCAAAGGGAGGACCATATTTCGCGACGCATATTAGGTTTCCGAGCACACGTCATTATGTAAATTTCTCCTGGGACCGAGTATAATAGAGTTCTGATCGCCATTCCCGTTTTGTCCTATCTCGGGACAACGTATGCATGATAACGATATTATGTTTGTTTCTATTAATACAGTTCTGTTACAATTTCTTTGAAGAGTATTTTCTTAACTCTCTTGTTGTAAGAATTAAAAGCTTTATAGTCGATATAGCTCGATAGTCTAGTCAGGACTTGTATTTTGACATTTCCGCAGTATTTATTTCATTGTATTTTCCACTTTTCTCACTAAAAAAGAACTTCCATTTGGTACAGCAAACCGTTGGTATATCATTGAGCTACTATTACTACTTATAGAGAAGCTATCATAAGCAAAGGTTATGTTCTATTTTTTTAGAGTCAACTAAAGTTCTCTTTAGCACTGAAACATTAATTAGTCGTCTAAGCAGACAGTAGAAACACGTAGCGCTATCAGAACGCTTTTAGGAGTATTTTTCTCGCAAACACCGTGGTTTTCACGGCGCGCTTCGTACGCGTTTCGTTCATCGTTCTACGTTCGTGGCCAGATGGCATCATTTGAACGGAATATAGTTGTGATGTGTGGCGTCTTCTCTATAGGTAGTAATAATAGGAAAATGTGGTAAACACAGATTTAGCCTAGAAAAATAAAGAAAAGATATTTTTTTCTTTCCAGGTAAAGGAACCTGAATTAATTTGTGATGGTTTTTGCTGGCATGGTTATTATTTAAACAGACAGCACTGTTTCACCTTTGTCCAGTCATTCATACAGTATATCAGAATCAATGTACAAACAATAGGAATAAAAACAGAGGAAATAGCGAGTCCTCTACGGAATACCAAATAAACCGGGACAAATTGAAACAGAACAATTGGGTGGAAACAGAAAAACGTTCTAATCCTAACGTTTCCAAAACTAAAAAACAAAAAAATCCTATTTCCCATAGGCGACTTATCAATTATTCGACGCCGGTATTTTGCGAGTGGCAACACAATGGTCCATCAATCCGTTGGGAACAAAAAAAACTAGCAACACTAACATTCCGGGGGGAACAAAAGGGCGCGGAAAAAGTGCCGCCATCTTTGATTCATTGTTTATACTGGCTATGTTAGAACTAATAAGGTTTACTAAAGGGATTTTTCTAAGCACTAATAGCTTATGTAGATAGTAAGCGTATTCTTCGTTTCCTATATCTCATATTGACCGACAAATCAAATACATGTACGACTATAAAGAATCAGTCCTAACAGTTTTAGTTTAAATTTAACTTAAAACTACCTACTAGCTATCATGCATCTATTTTTGTGCAAAATTTGGTTTAAATCTATTCTGCAGATGCTATCTTCCATTGTAGCGTGTTTGAGAAACAAACATATTCACATCAATACTATTCTATAGGTACTATCTATTAGCTAGGTACATTATCCCCGGGTGAAACCGCGGGGGACAGCTATATTCCAAAAAGGTTTATTTTAGGTTTTGCTGTTTCTTGCCTGTTCTTCTCAGTTGAAGGCCGACTTACGAACTGGTGGTAACTTCAGAAGCTTTGAACTTCATAAGAGCCCCACTAGGGCGTAAATTGAATAAAGCTTTGACTTTGACTTATATGTACTTAGAACTCGCAGTGTATTCCAATAAAGTTCCAAAGATTAAAAAACTGAATATCAGGATCATTAACGCCAAATACTAGGGCATACGGGGTCTTTGTCTCACACCTACTTTATGAAGGGGACGAAAGAACACAAAAGAATATCTCCTGTATTCATGTATATGTAGCGAGGCGACGAAGCGCGTGCACTAGACTAGTCGATGACGATGATGACGTAGTGATGGGACAGTGGTTATTAAATTGTCGATCAAAATCAAAATCAAAGTCATTTATTCAGTTTAGGCCCTAGTAAGGCACTTATGAACGTTAAATTGGTACATACAGTTGAATTTACCACCGGTTCGGAATACACTTAAACTGAGAAGACTCCGGCAAGAAACTCAGCACGGGTTTTTTTTTTGTTTTGTGGAAGATCTTTTAATATTACAGCTTTTTTTTCCAAATATTTATACAATATTATATATCATTATTATACTTATTCGTACAATTGTCACTTAGCCAGGGGGATGCAAGTGCAGAGAGAAGCTACTACAACCATATATTCTTGTCTTCCACGTAATGAGCCACCTTATTAGACTTTGTCAATTAACCTCTGGTTTATGAAATCTTTGAATTTATTATAAGACATTTTAGTTACTTCGAGTGGGATTTTATTATAGATTCGAACGCCATTTCCGAGAAAAGACTTATTAGCTTTAGATAACCTGAATCTAGGTGTCACAATTTTTTCTTTATTTCTTGTATAAAATAAAAACTATCCTGGGACATTCCTCACACACGGTCATCTGATGCCAAACGAAGCAGAGCTTGTACTATGGAAACCAGATACCTGATATTATACATATACTAATTTTTGTTTGTAAATACATACTTAATATACATAATTACACCCAGACTCACATACAGACATGTTCATGCACACAAATGCATGTCCTGTGTGGGAATTGAACCCACGACCTGGGCGCGATAGGTGGAATCTTAACCAGATTCTTAACTAACCGCGCCAGCTGGCCCGTCTAAACTTATTTAGTCTCACTATGTATCTTTCTAACAAAGGACATACATCTAAGAAAAGGACGTAAGACATTTAGTTCCCGTCAAATTAGTCTAATGCAGTGGTTCCCAATAAGTTTTTCCTGCGTACCACTTCAAGAAAGATTCAAACTCACGTACACCTTATTGCAGGAATGATAAATAAACAATTTAATTGGTTTTCTTGACATTTATTACCATCAAAATACAGTTCTAATGGCGGTGAAAATTAGTTTAATGTGACAAATTTGCACGTTTTTTCTTGCATAACTCAAATATCTGGTTGCTTTTTGGTCAGCTTCAGTCGCACGCAAGTCACGATGTTTAGTTTCTAAGTTTGTCAGAGCCGAAAAACCGCAGTCGCAAAAGTACTTCGTGTAAAATGGCAGTAAATAGGTATTTAATTGCTGCTTCGCTGACACGATCAGTCCATAAATTACCCACTCTTGAGTCTGCTGTTGCATGAGAAGTCTATTAATTCCTCTTGATCAGAGATGGGTAGGTGGTCGGTGGAATGGTTCGCAAAGGGGTTGTTTGCCCAGTTCCATTGCGGCGATATTTCTGGAAAATTACTGTCTTTCTCTAGTCTATCTTTCTTTTTTGCCACGCCTTGATGCAACCACTAATTGGGAAACACTGGTCTAAGGCTTGTTTTCAATATAAATTTAGGCCGTTTTTTTTATCGATAACATAAAAAGAATGTGTCACATCACTAAATTCAAAATAGACACTGCCACTTGATGACTCCTTCACTACTTCGCATTGAGACTGAAAACATTGCAGTACTACGTAAACTAGTGGTTTTCTCGCTTACTTTATATCGTTGCGAAGTAGGGGGCATCATTATATAGATTTTTAATATTATAAATTCTTATGCTTATGTGTATGTTTCACCTTCGATCACATCATTTCTTACCATTGTGAATATGTATCTGACACATTTTTTTCATCTATTACCTAAAATTGTACTATGAAACCAAATTTAGTAAATGATCACCAAATTTTTATGAGGAAATTGTTGCGCTATTTCTCAACTCGGGGCATTCCAAATACAGTTGGTTAGGTTAGGTTTGAACTGTGACAATAACTAGATCTAGATCCAATTTTGTGCTTTGTGCTTTGACTTATACAAGTCGTTGTTTTGGTCAGCGACGAGCGACTTAGGGTCGATAATACAAATCCAAAAAAAACATTCCGTATATTACTGGCGTAGCTTTTTATTTTTGGTGGTAATTAATCAACTATTTTTGGATTAAACAATCATAATTTGGGTTCTAATTTCACGCTAAAATGGTGGTTAATTTTGGTGATCATTTATTATTTTTGGCATCATAAAGTGATTTATTTACCGTAACATTTTACTATACATTATACATGTTCGGCAGCAATGTCCTTTTTGCTCCGACATATCGACGCAGACGTACAGACATTCTGAATATTTATGATGACTCGTATTCAATGGCGAAAAAATGACAAAGGCTAGATTTCGCGCGGCACCGGGCCAAACAATGATTTCCGTTTCCGCTAGCAATATGGCGGATATTTTCACAGTATCCGTTGTTTCCAATTGTTACATTGCGCCCGAGTTGTTTTCATGAAAATATAAGTGATATTGATATGGATAGACCGGGGTTTTACCGAGTAAGTTAGTAAGGAGCTTAATTGCATTTGAGTCTGTCGGGGTAACTCATGGTGCACCCAATTTAATATTTTGTTTCAAGAACGTTAAGGTCTTCTTTTGCTTCTACCAAAAGACATAATGGTATTTCTATAATTTCAAATATATTTCTTGTTACATACATTTTTGATCAATTCCTCTCTATCAAAAGAGATCATTTATTAGCGACTAAACTAATTTAGTCTCACTATTTCTCTTTGTAACAAAGAAGATAAGAAAAGAATGAAAGAAATTTAGTCCAGTCAAATTAGTCCAATACTTGTTTTCAATGTAAATTTAGTTGCCATCTATCGCGGTTATGTCTAAATACCCACAAATGAAGACAGCAACTACTAATTTGACAGTTTTAAATATGTTCTATCTCTATTCAATAATGTTCATAAGAAAGAGATGTGATGTGACTAAAATTAGTTTAGTGCGAATTAAAACAGAATCGGCACCATTGTATAGTCATATTTCTTGTTAACCTCTTTTTGGTGTACAATAAAGATCTATCTATCTATCTAACTGCATCTTCTTTCTTTACTTTAGGTAGAACATGAAGCAATAAAGATACAAAGATATACACATGAATAACATAACCCTGTCTTTGCTGTTACGCAGCCGGGTAAAAGGCCAATTGACGTGGTTGGTAAGTCCACCTATCATGCTGCATTTAGAGTCTGGGTGTAATTATGTTTACAAAACAAAAATTCTAGTATATCAGTTACCTGATACACCGCTCCGCTTTGTTTAGGATCAGATAGCCGTGTGTGAGGAAAATCCCGGGATATTTATTTATTTAAATTAAATATTTTCATTAAAATAGGCCTTCGGCATTGCACTTATGAATTATAAACGAACGGATCGTAAGGTTGCTTTTACTGTGAAGCTTCTCTTAGAAAGTTGGTGTATTATATTGGCATAGCCCTCAAACCTAATACCTTAATAATGCTCACACATATCGTAAAGGGCAAGTGTAAGGCGGTACAAAGGTCACCGCCGGTCACAGATATAGTGCTTGCCCTATTCGATCCTGAACTTTATGAAGGGTACAACAAGTCAACTTGAACGACTTACAGTTATAATAAGTTGAATTTTCAGTAGTTTTTAAAAATAGATGTTAGATTCCTAATGATGTAGAAATCGCGAATCAATTCGACAAAGTTCTCGGTTCCAAATCCTACAATGAGCTTGAGCTTTCGGTGAAGGAAAACATCGTGAGGAAACCATAGCACGGTGGTAGGGGACTTTGTAGTACCCACCTGGCTGGCTACCACCCTTAAGTTGAAAATCTGTCGCCAAGCACGTCGGTGAAGGTAAACATCGTGAGGAAACCATAGTACGGTGGTAGGGGACTTTGTAGTACCCACCTGGCTGGCTACCACCCTTAAGTTGAAAATCTGTCGCCAAGCACGTCGGTGAAGGTAAACATCGTGAGGAGACCATAGCACGGTGGTAGGGGACTTTGTAGTACCCACCTGGCTGGCTAACACCCTTAAGTTGAAAATCTGTCGCCAAGAACGTCGGTGAAGGTAAACATCGTGAGGAAACCATAGCACGGTGGTAGGGGACTTTGTAGTACCCACCTGGCTGGCTACCACTCTCAAGTTGAAAATCTGTCGGCAAGCACCTATCGGTGTGTTCTGACTGCTGCACCTTGAGAGCCAGTTCCTTCTAGGCTTTGTGTCTGCACCACCTTCGGCCACATAATCCTACTTTCCATGGTGACTGTAGTCTAAGACAGGTCTATTAATAATAAAAAAACTGGATACCAAAATTACTGATATCCAAACTAGGAAAAAATTATATTATGAGCTCCAAGCTTACCTTCAGATCCAATCGATAGTGCGAAATCTGAAAAAAGAGGACAAAATTAGATATAATTTATTCAAAACGTTTTTATTTTATTAAATAAATAATCATTGTTTTTTTTCTTTGGATAATAAATCATTTTTCTTTAATTTGTAGTCAAATTAGGTAGTATCTTTTTATTTTCCCAAACACGCAAATTTTTTTTTCAAAGTGTGGTATGTCCAACTTGGTCCGTAACGAGGTTCCACACTCTTAACATACTCGAAACTTGTCGAGTGCCGCTGCGATTCGTTAGCGTAGCCACAGCGTTTTAATTGCGTTTACGTTACATATTTGGTTTGCTGTAAACTTGTACTGTGACTCTGCGACCACTGACTGTTATTCGTTTGAATTTGGACCGTATTTTTTTTATTATTTACTTTTAAAAAAACACGTACCAAACCTCATTTCCTAATTAAAAACACGAACACAAATCCTAGTTTTTCGGTACATTGTTTTCATCATTCCACGGTGTCACGGGCTGGAAATAAAATTTAAAAATATTCATTCGAAACGGAGTAAAAAGAAAAAAAATCTCAACGGTGGCGCTCCATTACGCGTTTTGAAAACTTACGATGCTTAATAACATTGGTGTACTTCGAATCTCAGCTTTAAAGATTGACTGTTAAAGTTCAATTTGGATAAGTGGCAGTTGGATTTTCCTATGGGTTTTCTGTTGTGGTGTGATTCATAAGAGATTGAATAGATTAGATTATCCTGAAAAAAAAATTGTACCTACCTACTTAACTATGCCTATATTAACTGGTGCAAAATGATGTTGCCCAATAAAGCATAGGTACAAAACCTTGATGAGAACTGCCTCTCAAGAGCAACTGCCGGGACCATAGCATAAATAAGTAAGCCGAAAAATTACCCATAGCTTGGTGGTTTACGTAAAAAATATCAACAAATAAATCATAAACCTCTTAAAAAATGAGGCCGTCAGGCGTCAAGTCTATTTTATTTATGTATTTACATATTTTAAAGATAACCGCAACAGCTCACAACTTTAACCGCGTAAGCCAAGTGGGGGGAATGCGAGCTCGTAAATATGTCGGGTTTTATAGTTGTGCGCCCCTGCCCGGCCGCGGCTTGCGCTCCCCTGCCCCTGGCTTAGCCGGGCAGGGGTGGCGAATCGGCGGATACGCCGTATTCTTTTTTCTTCGTCTCTGCGTTTGTTAGCGTTGATTTCTTGATTGCTTATCTTTTGTTGTTGTATCGATACTCCTTGGGTATTGTTGAACCTTATAATGAAGGGGTTAGGGGTGGTAATTACGTACGTATTAAGTAAATAGAGAAATCCTATGTGGTGGTATTTTAAAGTTAATTCTCACTAACCGACTTCAAAAAAGGAGAAGGTTTTATGTTCGACTGTATGTATTTTTTTAACCGACTTCAAAAAAGTTTATTTTCACCGATTACTCGAAAACGGTTTATGCGATTTGGATGGTTTAAACAAAAATCAAAATCAAAATCAAAAAGTCATTTATTCAGTTTAGGCCTTAGTAAGGCACTTATGAACGTTATGTACATAAACATGTACACAAACTGTAATAGGTATGTCATGGTAGATCTCGAGGTGGTCCCATATAAATTTTATCATGACATGACCATGGATATTGAAGATATGATGGAATTCCTCAACGGAGAAGAGCACAACCATCGAGATTGAAGCATTTTATTGGATATTATGTACAAATCTTGAGATGTATTTGGAACTCAAAATTGAAAAATAAATTAACTTTTAACAAAAAAAATTAACGCCTTCGAAGAACACTAAAAAGTATGAAATAACTAAAATGTTTAGGTCTTTAACGTTTTGTAAAAATGCTCTCCATCCAAAGGTTGGCTGGAAGATCGCTATCAGTGATAAGACCGCCCGGTGTGACACTGACAACATAATTACTATTTTTGTATCTTTTATTTCTCTTTGCCGGTGTTCGGGAGGAATTAGGTAATAGTAAAAAAACAGCTCTGTGTTTTATTACTAGTTTACCTTACAGTAAAATGGTTGTGACCTTGAACGATTTAACCTAAATCGTTCAAGGTTGTGACATACAGATGAACAGATGGACAGAAACTATAAGGGCTCTAGTTCAACCCGGAACCCTAAAAAACCTTGTTAATTTTGGCAAGGAATCCCTCATTTCATTTCAAACCAATAATTACATAGTTCGTTCCCATAAATCACGTTTTGGTTATTTTTAATTAGCTTTCGTATCCAGCTGCGTTTGATTAGACTGCAAGGCTGTCCGTGGGCGGAGCACAAGGGCTTTACCTGAACCTTATGGGACAGAAACCAATGAAAATGTTAATAATTAAGCAGATCGGTAACCAAAACACACATGCTACGAAGTAAGGCAAATAAATAGAACAAGCAGGTGACCCTATGGTACCCCAGAGCCGGAAAAAGAAAACAGGGTCATCCTAAAACCAGATGGGATGACGATATTCGCACAAATTTGGGGCCATACTGGACTAGAGTTGCGAATGACAGAGCGCAATGGAGAGAGTTGGAGGAGGCCTATGCCAAAAGGCACACCGAACTGCGGGACATTCTGTAACTGTCTTTTGTTCCAAATAAATTACCAAACAATGTATCCCATGTTTCGGAATAAATGGCTATTACATATTATTATATTATTTAACCAAAATAAGTTACGTCTAAACAACGTCTTACGTCGAAATGTAAATTATAATAAGACTAGGATTCATCCGCTGTTTCA
The DNA here is from genome assembly GCA_951394255.1 of Polyploca ridens. NCBI lineage: Eukaryota > Metazoa > Arthropoda > Insecta > Lepidoptera > Drepanidae > Polyploca > Polyploca ridens. The sequence goes on along the minus strand of OX596269.1, from coordinate 7,810,787 downwards.
CACGCGTTTATGAAGGATCTGATGTTTTCCCGAGATAAAATGTATCCTATTTAATCTACCAGGGTTCCTGTCATAATTTATTTCTTGTTGGAGGACTAACAGCTTATAAAATTATGTACCAGCTTATATAATATCAGCATAAAAAAATAGATGAGCCATTTAGAGGTCCTCACTGATAAATCATAATTTTTTTACTTGTATATTCGTTATTTGTATAAAAAATAAGCAAAAATATATTATTTGTATAAAAAGGAAGCACTCGTGGTGTAGCATGATTAGCCGTTCTTGATCGGCAAAGTTAAGCTACCGCTGTCATGGTCAGTACCTGGATGGGTGACCGCCTAGTAGTATTTCAAATCGAGCGTTTTCGTGCTTCGGAAGGCACGTAAAGCCGTTGGTCCCGGTTATAACTGTCGTTAAGCTAGTTGGAGGCCTCCTAGGCGGTTTTAAAACTCCAACACCAGGTTGACCACTAGCCTACCTCCATCGATGAAGTGGGCACGCGTGGTGGAGTACCTGCACATTCCCTTTCACTCGAACTTGTGAAAAGAGGCCTGTACTCAACAGTGGGACATTATAGGCGGATGATGATGATGATAAAAAATAAACTTATAACACATAATACCAAGGAAGAGTGTTATAATATCGACAACAGTGTCAATCCTACATGGAATGAACTTTATCGCAAACATTTATTAGGTGTGTTCACATATATCATGATTGGTAGTGCCATTGAGGTGTGAAGAGGTAACAAACAAACTCATATTCGCTTTTATAATATTACTAGCGACCCGCCCCGGCTTCGCACGGGTGCAATGTCGTGCGTGTGGTGTCGAGCGATTTACGCGCCCGCGCCCCTCTCGGCCCGTCCGTTCACGGTATCGCGAATATTGTTTCTACTGATTTTAAATCTGTGATATCTTATAAAATATAAATGATAATGATTTTGTGTAAAGAGAAAACTTTATCTACATTAAATGCCCGTCGTAATTAACTTATTTAATTAGATAAGGATTAATATTATATGGGTCAAAATAACTTTTTTTTTTTTTTTTTTTTTTTTTTTTTTTTTTTTTTTTTATACCACTAAGGTGGCAAACAAGCATACGGCCTGCCTGATGGTAAGCAGTTACCGTAGCCTATGGACGCTTGCAACACCAGGGGCATCACTCGCGCGTTGCCGACCCTGAAGAAATCTCTTCACGCCCTTTTTGAAGAACCCCATGCTGTACTCCATTGGGAAAACCACGGCGGGGAGCTCATTCCACAATCTGAGCGTCCGCGGAAGAAAGCTCCTTTGAGCCCGCACAGTTCGAAACAATTCTGGTTTCAATATGTGAGGATGGACTCCCCGTCGATGGCGAGAGTTGCGATGGTAGAAGGTAGCAGTGGGCAACAAGTCGAACAATTCTTTAGAACACTCTCCGTTGTACAAGCGGTAGAACACACATAAGGAGGCAAAGTCTCTCCTCTAGACTAAGGGGCTCTAAACCGCTTGTGAGCTCGGGATCGTCAACAATTCTGATGGCACGTCGTTGAACCGAGTCTAAAGGCGCAAGCTGGTATCCAGGTGCTCCCGCCCATAGGTGACAACAGTACTCCATATGAGGCCGGACTTGTGACTTATAAAGTTGTAGCCTTTGCCCCGATGTGAAGTACTGCCTCACTCTGTTGAGCACTCCGAGCTTTTTGGATGCCAGCTTAACCTTGTCTTCCAAGTGACTTCGGAACAAAACGTCGCTAGAAATGTCTACGCCAAGGATCCCGATGCTTTGACTGATGTTCAAGGAGGTGTTCTGGAATTGTGGAGCCACAGACCATGGGGTTTTCTTAGCGGTGAACGCGCAGGCTTGAGTCTTGATAGGGTTGAAATGGACTAGGTTTAGTCGACCCCAATCGGAGACACTAGTTAATGTACTCTCGATTTCAGACATCAGCCGTTCGCGGCTTTCCTCCACCTCGGAACGAGGGATATTTGCACGGCCCGTGTAATAAGCGTCCCCTGTACTGTCTAGGGAATGCAAAACCGTGGCAAAATGAAAACCGGTTTTTATTTCGGTTATGAGATGAAAAAACCGGTTAACCGGTTTTAAACCGGTTTTTTTAATGTTCGCTCGTTTTTTTTTTCACGTTATTTCTATAGCTCGAATTATAGATAATAACCGTGCCTAAGATTTAAAAATCGCAAACTGAGGAATTATTGTCAGTTAAAGTTAATGAAGTGGGTATAAAAGAAACATCAAAGACACCATCACCATTTGCCTGTCCTGTTCCCTATAATTTGGGATCGGCGCAATATGTACGCTTCTTCTATCCGTTATACCAACATTCACTCGTTTCTTACCAATATCATCTTTCACACAATCAATCCATCTCTTTTTCATAAAATTTATGGAAATAATTGTTTATTTAACTCTGTAGATCAGATACTCGTTTATATAGACTACACGGTTCGTTTATGTTTCGTAAGTTATAATATTAATTTCACACGTAATATACATGGCATATTGTAGCGGCACAGCAACTTGCGTGTACACTAAAACGTGGTTATTATTATACGAATGTTTTCCTTAGATAAAAAAAAAATTACCTAGTTTTTGCTGTCGTGCAGACGGGTAAAAAATAACACCAATCATGACTGATAGCTTGCTTGCTGTCTGGCAGATACATAAGAGCCTTCGTTGATAGTAGTTGCTCCGATAGCATGACATTAATGCTGGCGTCCCGAAAGGCTCTAAATTATCCCCAACACTGTTCCTCCAGCATATGAATAATATACTCTCTATTGCCAGCATTCATTGCTAAGCAGATGAAATTACATGGCTCATTACTCGAATCGTGCAAATATCTCACGTTCTATATTGGAGAAAAGGCTCCAATATATGTGACTCCGATTGGGGTCGACTAAACCTAGTCTATTTCAACCCCACTAAATCACACGCAAGCCTGCAATTCACCGTTGAGAGAAGTCCATTTGCTGTGGCTCCTCATTTCTAGAACATGTCCCTCAACATCACGAAAAGCATTGGGATCCTTCACGTTAATATTTGTAGCGACGTTCTGTTCCAAAGTCATCTACAAGATATCCAAAAAACTCGGTGTGATTAGTAGAGCGAAGCAGTACTTCTTATCGAGACAAAGACTGCAACTATATAAGTCGCAAGTCTGGCCCAAATGAAGTAATGCTGTCTTCTGTGGGCACCTGGATACCAGCTTGGGTATTTAGACTCAGTTCAGCGACGTGCCGTTAGAATTGTCGATGATCCCGAGCTCACAAGTGTTTTAAAGCCCCTTAGTCTGAGGAGAGACTGCCTTCTTATGTGTGTTCAACCGCTTTTCCAACAGTGTTCTAAAGAATTGATTGACCTGATGCCCAGTTACCTTGATCCATCGTAGTCACCGATGGGGAGTCCATCCTCACACATTGGAACCAAAATGTTCTCATACTGTGCGGTTTCAAAGAAGCTTCCTATCGTGGATGCTCAGGCTGTGGAATGAGCTCCCCGCTTCAAAAAGGTTGAGGGTTGGTAACGTGCGAGTGATAACCGTTATGTTGCAAGAATCTATAGGCTAGAGTAACTGGTTATCATCAGCTCAATAAACTACACATCAACACACTTCAGTTCATCACAAAAATACTCACTGCATTGCACTCAGTTTAAAAAACGGCGGCAAATCTTCCTTTTTTAGTTTTTCTAAACATAGAAACAAAAACCGAAAAAAAACGAATAACCGGTTTTGGTGTTATGTGAAACCGGTTTTTCTTGTTGGTCAAAACCGTACCGAATAACCGGTTTTTCGATTTTCGGTGAAACCGGTTTTCATTCCCTAGTACTGTCGTCCGCATAGCAATGAATGCCGTCAATAGACAGCATATCATTGATATGCAGTAGGAACAATGTTGGGGACAGCACAGAGCCTTGCGGGACGCCAGCATTTATGTCCATGCTATCAGAGCAGCTACCGTCAACGACGGCCCTTATGCATCTGCTGGACAGAAAGCTGGCAATCCATTTGCATAATCCCTCGGGAAGCCCGTATGATGGTAACTTCGTTAAAAGACCCCTGTGCCAGACCCGATCGAACGCCTTCGCCACATCTAGGCTCACTGCCAATGCCTCACCTTGACTCTCGATGGCGAGCGACCAACGGTGCGTGAGATACACAAGGAGGTCACCAGCTGAGCGACTGTGGCGGAAGCCATATTGTCGGTCGCTCAACAACTCGTGATCCTCCAGGTATCTCAAAAGCTGCGTGTTGATCACGCGCTCCATGACTTTGGAGAGAAGGGAGGTGATGGCGATAGGCCTGTAATTCGTCGGGTCTGATCTGTCGCCCTTTTTGGGCACTGGGTGCACGTGGGCAGTTTTCCACGAAGACGGGACTTCATTTTTGGTGTAGGAAAGTGCGAAAAGACGCGTTAATACTGGACACAATTCAGGAGCACACTGTTTCAGTACCACTGCCGGTATGCCGTCTGGCCCACTCGACTTATGGATGTCCAGAGAAAGCAGTTCCCGCCGGACCTCCCGTTGGGTAATGCTTATCTCCAGCATGGAGCTAGCACACTGCGGGATGGTAGGCGGTGTGGCGCCCCCGTCATCCAAAGTCGAGTTCGAGGCAAAGAGATAGCCTAAAAGATCAGCTTTCTCCTTTGCACTATGGGCCAAGTTTCCGTCCGGCTTACGGAGTGGTGGCAAGGACGACTGGCAAAAGTTTCCTTCAGCAGCTTTGGCAAGAGACCAGAAAGCGCGACTTCCAGACGGAAGGCTAGTCAGTCTTTCACCAAACCTGCCGACGAAATCGAACTTAGCCCTGGCAATCATTCGCTTACTGAACCTCGAGGCAGCGTTAAATTTGCGTTTCGCATCAGAGATCTTAGGGTCCTGATTAGTTCGGGCCGTGGTCCAAGCCTCAAACAAAGTCTGCTTATTTTGTCTAGCATCTTTGCAGGGCCGATTAAACCACGGTCGCTTCTTCACCCCTGCAGCCACAAGCGGGTTTGGGATATAACATTCCATTCCCGCCAGTATCGCCTCAGCGACGGCAGCTGCACAGGTGTCAGGATCATCTGATGCGAAGCAAAGCTGTCTCCACGGGTACGATGCGTAGAAATCTCGCAATCCATCCCAATCTGCCGACTTGTAGTGCCATACACGTCGCCTTCCGGGAGGCCGGGGCGGATCATGTCGGGCGCATGGCACTTGCGTCCGGACGAGACAGTGGTCCGATGACCCAAGTGGCGCATCCACTATCACTGCATAGTTGTCCGGTCGCGTAGTCAGCAGAAGGTCCAGTAAGGAACTAGTATGGCTCTCAATATCTGGGATTCTCGTAGGAGAAATAACCAGTTGTGAGAAGCCATAGGCCAGGGCAAAGTCGTGAGCAGTCCTCCCCGCGAAGTCAGTGGACCGAGAACTAAGCCACTCAGCGTGGTGAGCGTTGAAGTCTCCTAATATCACTAACTCCGCGGAGGGGTACTGCTCCAGTACTTTGTCAGTCGTCAGTTGCAGGTGCTCAAATAACCGGATTGTGTCCGCGTCGCCGCTGTGAGACCTGTAAAGGCACGCGTAAACTTTGGTGTGGCCACCGTGATCTACGCGCGCCCACAAAATCGACAGGTCCCGGTCTTCTAGGCCATGGAGACGGCGACAGCAAATATCCTCCCTGACGTACATACATACCCCGGCACGGCGCACAAAATTGTGCTCCAGCTTGTACCCGGGGTAGTGTAAATACGATGTATCATCAGGGCAGGATATTTGTGTCTCCGTTAGAAAAAGCAGAGTCGGCTGTGCAGTCTCCAGATGTTGGTGGACTGCATTGATGTTCGCATGAATTCCCCTGATATTGCAAAAGTCCATTTTAAATGTGGACGGGGAGGCCGCTGAAAATCTCTTTCTTGTTTTTCTTTTTTTTGCCATTTTTAAAAAAGGGTTGGAGAGATTAAGAGGATTCGCTGTGCCAGCAGCGAAAGGGACAAAGTGCAGTGTTATTCACCGAGAGTGCTGGACAGGTGATGCGGTTTGTTGGTGCGGCAGCCGGAAGGGCCCCCGGTCCCCCCATGATACAGTTGGCCGGGTCCACTCCGGTCTCCTCCTCCGGCACGACCAACTATACCATGGATTATGCGCGAGGCGGCGGGTCAGCCTCCCAGGGCGGAGATTAAGTGATCCCTGGGCTCGGGACCCCTACAACCTGCGGGCAGCCAGCGGGCAGCTGTTTCACCGGGTCTCCCTGACCGCCGCATCAACACGCCGCGCCTGCACAACACAACGGTGGTACGACACCGCTGGTCCCCACACACTGCCAGCACAGCGCTTCCTCATGGAGCTCTGGCGACCTTACTCACCGCAGGAACACAACACCACATTAAGCAGCGTTATTTGGCTGCGATCTTCTGTAAGGTGGAGGTACTTCCCCAGTCGGGCTACTCCGAATTTCGAACGGGACAACCCGTTATGCCCTTCCTCTCTTAAAACTTCGAACGTATAACCCACAAAAAATTTAATCTCAATCGCATAAAAATGTTACTGTGGCTAATCCATAGGATATAGACATATACCATCGCTGACTTTTAGATATTACTTGACTTTTAGACTGTAGATATTTTTAAGATACACACAATTCCTTAGTATATCATTTGATATACCTCAAAGGGCGTTTTCATTGAAAGCTCCCAGACTGCTTATTTTTTTCCGACACCTCCAACAAATATCATTATATTTTAGCTAATGTATACAAAAACTTGACAAATTATATACTAAAACCTTCCTCTTGAATTACTCTATCTATTAAAAAACCGCATCAAAACCATACATAGTAACAGACAGACTGTGGGACGACTTTATTTTATACTATATAGTGGTGATATTGAAGTAGGTAGTTAGTATTTAGGATAGTGTGAACATCGGACAGTATAGCAATTACTTGTGCTCAGTAACCGATCCTAAGCGATCTACATAATTAACCGATTAGCCATCGATTATGCAAACTGTATACTAATGAGAAACTAACCAGCATTCTCGGGAACAGCTTGCATAGCTATAAACAGTGTCGGCTATTTGATACCGTGTGGTAGTGTAGGTAAATCAGCTCACTAACAATCTGATAGGCCGGTTGGCGAGGTTGGTAAGATATGCCACAGGTTGAGGGTTTGATTTCCAACCCAACCAAGATATGTATTTGTGAGTATGAACATCTGTTTGGTCTCTTATCTATCTATAATATCTTCCTTCCATCCTAATCCTAAGTAGTCCTAACTTCCTAATCCTAACTAATATTATAAATGCGAATGTGAGTTTTTTGTTACGCTTTCATGCCCTATCATCATGAAAGGCATGCAGATAGCCTATAGCAGTGTTTTTCAATCTTATTGATTTCGCGACCCCCTTACTCGTTGAAAAATTCTGGCGACCTCCTTGTCAGACAGACCAAGAATTTATAAATTAAAAGACTACGATAATGTTTTTTTTTATTTTGATACCTTTACTTATTAGTCTGCAAGAAGCCGTGAGAGGTTTACAACAGTAAGAGATAAGTTGGAAGCCCGCTTGCGCGAAGTCTACCTTGCCTTTTCCTTCTGCCGGCGACCCCCCGACTATGGTTTCGTGACCCCCCACAGATGGAAAAACACAGGCCTATAGTATGGAGGATATTGGCTACTTTTTGTCCCAGGAAAGCGGGAGAAACCGCGGGGTCAGCTTGTTTTTCTATAATTAAAAGGAGAAACTCATTGATTGACGGATGCACACACTGCTCGCTCAAGCTCTAAAAACATCACATTTTGAACACTGGGATGGAAATATAGTTTACAATATTACTTGGGTGCATTTGTAGTGATAAAGCTGCTATCGAAACTGTGACTTCGTTATGAACTTATGAGTGACAACTGCGATCCAGTTTACTGCAGACATAACATTACTACACTTGCTTTAACTACAATAATAGTGTTTGTTATTAGAAACTAGAAGATTATTATGAACATGTTATTGTGATGTGATTTATTGATACAAAAAAGTACAGTAGTACCCAACAGATATGGCTCACATTGGTAAGGTATTGGTATTTTCTGCACAGGTACGGTACCTGTGCAGAAAATACATTTTCAAAGCGCGGGAAATGCTATTGGTCGGCAGCCGCCGCCATGTTAGCGCGCGCCGTGCTGAGGAGCGTGACTTGCGAGTGAGACGGAACTAACAGCTGCAGTGTATTATGAACCTTATAGTAGTAATCTAAGGTTGATTGTAAGTTTCAAGCATTCTTTCGTTAATCTTTGGGGCCATACTTTCTTTTCTGTGCGAACGAAGATTCACGACGCGCCATATCAGTTGGGTACTACTGTACACATTTCAGTGTGAGAATTCGTGACAAGTGACTGGCGAGTATTCGAATTCTCGGTTTCAGCTGACCCCTAACTTACGCCCTATGGCATTTATGTAGGTCAAAGCTACTGAAGTTACTTCAAAGTCAAGTAAAGGCCTTTGGAAGAAGGTTGAATGTAACAAGGTGCCCCGAGTCTGAGTAGAATCTACACCCCTTATTAATAAATAAGGTGTAAGTCAAGTATAGTAATACCTAGGTTTTAAATATATCCGTCACTTTCTAATGTCATATACACAAAAAGGGCTGGGGCAATCTTAATACCTGGGTGTTACAAGACTGACTTAATCCTTATTTATGAATAAGGGGGTAGAGATATAAGTTCAAAGTACCTACTAGTTGTACTAGGTATATCAGTTAGCTGGTTTTCATGGCACAAGCTCTGCTTAGGTTGGGATACATTTCAGGATTATTTGCTATTATTATGTTGATGATCCGTAAAAATTATGTCTCGGGCGTTTATAGTGCATCTTTGCCTGTGTTTGACCACAATCTCACCATAGTGAGTGATGATGTGGCCGAAGGTGGTAAGCACACAAAGCCTAGAAGGAACTGGCTCTCAAGTGCAGCTGTCAGAACACACCATAGGTGCTTGGCGACAGATTTTCAACATGAGGGTGGTAGCCAGCCAGATGGGTACTACAAAGTACCCTTCCACCATGCTATGGTTTCCTCACGATGTTTTCCTTCACCGAAAGCTCAAGCTCATTGTATTCGAACCCGGGACCTTCGTCTTGGTATCTGACGTCACTACCACTGAGCCATCATCACCCTAGATAAAACAAACTCTGTCTGTCTACTCTTTCAAGCCTAAGCCTTTGAACCAATTGCATTGGAACTGCATATAGATAGATGGAGAGGTAGATCATAGCTCCAGGGCAAAGAGCAACTTCTGGGGAGGTAACTCCACCTTTCGGAATACCGCAGCCAAATAATGTCCTGTTCCTGCGAGTGAGGTGTCTATTTGATTAAATCCTACCTACCTTCATCAGGATCATCATATGAATAATGTGGATATTATCTCTAAATAAGCTTGAAGGAAATTATTGAAATACTAACTGTCCCCTGCGGTTTCAACCACGTCCCCGGGATAAAAAGCCTATATCCTTCTCCATACCATAGGCTATCTTCAACCCAAATTTAATGATGATCCTTTGAGTTGAGTAGTTGAGGCATGAAGACAGGCATAACAAACAAACTCTCTTTTGCATTTATAATATTAGTTAGGATTATAGAAAACAAATTTCAGGTCTAAGCAAGTTTTTTTTGCATATCCAAAATTAATCAAATAAGATTCTTTTATTAAATAATTTTGAATTAGGAAGGACCTTTATTTTAAACTTTTTTCTTTAGATTTGCATACTAGCTGATGTCATCAACTATTACCATTATATTGTCTGAAATTAGCTCTATATGTTTTACTTATCCTTTTAAATTTTGGAAGGTAAACAAGCTCTTATAATTCTAATCTAATCAGATCATACTAAGTAAAGGTATCTTTCCAGCATGGACATAACTCAAACATAAGCAAGTCTGTTAGAAACAATGTTGTAAGTAAATCTAAGTACCAAATATTCATTAAATCTAAGTACAAAACCATGCTTATAACTTACTAAACAAAGCAAACTGAAACAGTCTGCTTAAGGATATAAATATCACAAGTAAAATAAATAGTGTCAATAATTCATAAACATCCTAAACACAATTCAGAAATAACATCAAAGAAACCTATGCTTGCACGCAGGACATCAAAGCGACCGGCTTACATGCAACAAATTACATATTCTAACAAATGCCCATTAATATCTGCACCAAATGACCGTAAGTTACTATAAATAGCACAGTAAAAGGGCTCAAAGGATGCGCTGCTTACCGGATAGGACGATGGCCAGGAAAATCACTCGTTTCAACCACATTTTTCACAATTAACTCACATAAAATATACACTGTTCATTAAAATACAGTTTCAGAACGTATCACAAGCATTTTTTTTAAATTTAGAAGACTTCTGGAAGATACATGTTCGATTTTATGAATTGGAAGCGATATAAACACAATCAATGGCAGACGACCGCGCGGCACCGCATCAAACGACGGTCAAACAACTCTCCAAGTCGGCGAGGGAGGTGAACAAACGAACTCGAGCTTTCAAAAGCCGCTTTCACAGACGTCACACAACCATGAAAAAGCTCTTCACGGACGCACACAAACAAAGTTTTGGGAATCCAGACAGCGGCTAACTTCATTGCATATTTGACAGTTCGTTCACACCATTTGCGTTTTGAAACCAATTTTATTAGAAAATACGAAGAATAGATATTATTTATTTCAACAAATTTAACCTTGTTTAAAAATACAATTTATTAATCATGATAAAATACTAAATAAAAATAATCAATTTTTTTTATGATAAATTATGTTGATATTTTCTATTACTGAATTTCCCAGTCTACTTACATATATATAACATGTTTAGTTTATGAACGTAATGACTAGTTTTTCTACTCTGTCAATAGATGTCAGTACAATTTCTTTCTTGTCATGTCATTTTAGGGTACATTCCGAAATGGATAATATCGATCACAGCGATCGCAGCAATAATTTGCGTACCGAATTAGATATCACGCTTATGACAGCTGAGAACTATCAACAATTCGGAACGCCCGTTATCGCGCTCACAGTATTCAAAACAGAACATTTGAGAATTTAATTTAAATCTGAATTATCAATGCACTAGGACTCCTTATATCTTTTATAAGTTGACTTGCAAAAAGGAATATCTGCTTTTTTTATTATTTTTCTCTCATAAAATCATAAAAAGTATCTTTGCCAAATAGAAAACCAAGAATCTTATTAGATTTTTGCCGTCACTTTTGACAGCGCTCACGGTGATATCAGTTTAGGGCATGGTCGGTGTGAGCGCAAGATGGCGGATGTCATGACGTCATCTATGACGTTTCACGGGACATCGTGAACTGTCATTATTCAATTCGGTACGGGTTTAAGCACGCTCAAATCGATTACAGCGATTACAGCGGTAATTCGGAATGCAGCCTTAGTTTGACTATTCGAAAGTAGATGTCAAACAATATTTTTTAACTATTTTTTCAAAGTCAAAGTCAAAGTCAAAGTCAAAGCCATTTATTCAATTTAGGCCCTAGTAGGGCACTTATGAAGGTCAAAGCTACTGAAGTTACCACCAGTTCGTAAGTCGGCCTTCAACTGAGAAGAACAGGCAAGAAACTCAGCAAGGTTACATTTTTTAAATATTTTTTTGAACAATCTGACTATTGGCTATTTTTTTCCAAAACATTATACATACATACGTTTTATTTTACAAAATAAAATACAAAAACATAAAAACGCATAAACATAAAAAAAAAAAACAAAACACCAACATACAAAATAAATAAAAAATAATAACCTGCACTGGTTCATATTCATCAAAAGATGTCGCTACTTCGTTATAGTCCAAAGAAAGCTGTTGTTTTTTTGTTCCGTAGTGGCTCGTAGTGGTTATAGTACATTTTTTTGTATAATTTTTTTATTCATAGCATTTTATTGTTTACTCTTTCTGGAGATCAATAGTTTTATCCTTAAACAGACAAACTTTCAATTTATCTTGATAATAAAGACTGTAAGGCTTTTATGATGTATAAAGTATCAGTTGTATAAAAAAATAATAATTTAAAAACACACTGGGAACTTAAATAAAACCAAACTATTTTTAAACATTCTTTTTATTGCTAAAATGATGCTTAGCAAAGGTCTGAGCGACAATCAAGGGGAAGACTAACGTAGCATCTGCGTACAGTTTTACAGGTGTTGCATTAGGACGTATCTTCCCCCAAGAAACTGCTTCATCAGGTCTTGCTCCAGCATCACTGCCATCAAACTCACTTGACGTGTTACAGTACACGGAAAAATCTGCACCATTTCTCATAAGATTTGCATTACAAATGTGATGTTTTATCACACCACCACCCAAAATAATCATTCCTGTATTATTGGCTTTCACAGCCATGGTGTTTAGTCTTCGGAGATCACTCAAGATATCAATAATGAGTCCTGGACGCTTAAACGAATGGAAATACATCATGTCCCCTAAAGACCCATCTGTTAACGCAGGACTGAAGATTGGAATGTTATTCCGCCAAGCCCAGTAGCAAATGGAGCTCTCATTGTTGATTCTCTCACCTAGTCGAGCAATTACTCTTGACGGAGTCCACACAGTTCCATCTTGAATCTGTTCATCAACCATTTCATCAAGTATTGGTGTCACCCACTCCTCAAAGCGGCAATAATTATCATTTGGAACTAGTAAGTTACCAATTCTGTTTATGCCGCGTGTTCTCAGTATTTTTCCGCTCAGATTGAAGTCACCCACGTAAGTAGGTGCGAGACATTTGATGAAATCTTCTTCAACTCCACCAGCAGTGGTCACAATGCAATCGACAAGCTTATTTTTCACAAGAAACCGTATAGTATCCCTCAAGCCTGAAGATATCATGTTCGATGTGTATCCTAGGAATAGTGTACAGTTAGTTTTCTTCTTTATGAACTGGTCTTCTTCGTAAGGATCGCTAGTTTCTTCGGTTAGCGGTACCGAGCGACATTTCAACATTTTGTTGATTTCTTCGACCGCTTTGCCGAAGCTTGTGGCTTGGAAACCAGAGTGTGTATAGCTCTCGAGTATTTTGTTGTAATCAATACCATTTTCCCAGTCGTAGCCAGCTACAATGGGGGTCTCTGCAGGTAGTTCTTGACTCGGCAATAGGACTGCGTTTACGGCAACGTTAGGCGCGTAGTTACCGGTCTTTTCGGGTTTATTTATCACGTCCATATTTGTTTCTTCTAGTTTTTCATGCTATGAATGTTAATTACAGATTTCTGCGCATGTAAGTTTCTTTGTGATTTCTTTGCTTGCTAATTTTGCTAGCATACAAAATCTGACATGTCTGACTGACAGTGACAATCAGCTGAAATTGACATCTAATAGAACGGCTTGCCATCTAGAAAAATAAATAATGCGGGACAAAACTACTCGAATAATCGACTATCCCATGATCCAAGAAAACAAGGTCTGACATTCCGGGAGAGACACAAGGACGTCAAACTTTACAGTTGCCACTTTATTGTAACGAATCATTGAATTATGGAAATATTTTCAGTCACTATTTTGTCAAAAATATATATAAAGCATTATAACTGACATATTGTTTGTCTAATCAAACAAATAAATTAAGTTAAACGTGAGTGAGCGTATTATTTTAAATTAAAACCTTACAGTTTTATTGTATTCCCACCGGAAATACTAGGGGTACGGGAGCCATAATAACATACGACTGGTAACACAAAAACGTGCCGTCTCATTGACAATTTATTGCCATTTTGACGTGTATTGTTATCTTTGTCGAACATCCATAATTGTGAGTTTCGCTCTCGCTCAGTCTCAGTATACGGAGAGTTTCTCAAACTTTTAAGGACGCGTTATAGACTTATAAAAATACTTATTTTTTATGCATGGCTGCATAGTAGTTTTAAGTTATAATGGACTGAAAAAACTAAAAATGTTAACCATAATAATGGATTAGAAATTAACATAATAAGTGATTCTTGTCAAGTTCATATAAAATGTCAATATAAATGGCTTTTCCCTGTAGCCATTATGGCAGTATCGTCAGCAAAGGTAGCGATGGTGTTGTTTTCAAGTTCAGGAATATTACAGGTGTATAAAAGATACAAGACCGGACCCAATACACTACCTGGTGGTACACCAGCTCTTATTTCTTTCAGTTCAGAGAAGGCATCTTCTTGCCTTATTCAATATAAACTAGATCATCTTTTCCCGTGCTTAAAAGTTTGAGAACCGTCGACGGCGGAAATGACGTAGGTTGTGACCCCTGTGTCTCGGAATGTCATACCTGATATACTTATACCATGGACTATCCTAATTTCATTCGCTAATAATAATTTGTTAAGTTGCAGGAGCATCTGCAGGCTGCAGCCGGTGCGGACAATTAAAAAAATACGCATTATATCAAATTATCTTTTTATGTCTTTTGTGGTCGAGATCATGGAACCGTGGGACTCAGAAGCCATTTTGCTCACACTTTGTCAACAAAATTGATTGAGGCCTCCGGAGACCAGTGGGCAGGGAGCTTTTTCTGCCAACACATTATCTTGGCTATCAAAATATGAAACGACGCCAGTCTGCTGGGTACCTTGCCGTTAATCGGTAGCTGCAGCAGACTCGAGGAATTTTTCTACATCAATACTTATAGATTATAAGTTTGTTAGAGGTAAAGGCATAGCGCTTATTCGCCTCGACTGTATCTCTACTTTACAGAATACCGCAGAGAAATAACTTGACGTTCTGTTGGTGCACATGAGTAATGTCGCCAGAGCTCATTGGGGAGGGGGGAAAAGTCGGTATAGCATGAGCGAAGCTTAGTGTATAGCATGCGTCCATATGGCTACGGTAACAGCTTACCATTAGGAGGGTCGTATGCTTTTTTTTTTTTTTAAAGTACATATCGGTTGTAAATAAATACATATAATACGCTCAAATCCACGAATCAGCGCACGGTGCGGGCGCAGACGGACGCACCGATAATTTTATTATGCGGAACTACGGCGGACCTATTTATTACCTTCCTACGCGTGTATAGGTAGAGCTTAGAAACTGGTAGATATGATTCAAATTAGTACTAGTAAAAAATCGACATACACCAAATTTTTAATAAAAAAAAAAAAAAAAAAAAACCATATGAACTTTTGTGTTCGGCGACAAATTCCTAACTTGAGGGTGGTAGCCAGGCAGGGTACTACAAAGCATCCTACCACTGTGCTATGGTTTCCTCACGATGTTTTCCTTCACCAAAAGCTCAAGCTCATTGTAGGATTCGAACCACTGACCACCCACCAGTGGACCACTTTTTTGGCCACTCTTGTATTTAATAAGCCTACATCGGTACCTATACCTACCTACACAATCTATGTAATCTCCGAAATAACATTGTAAATGTAATGACTCCACTTTCCCCGCGGGCGCTTTGCCTCATTGCATCGGTGTTATGATCATAATTCTTAATAAAAAAACCTTTGTTACATAAACCGCAAATTAATTTTGTTTTAGTGAGAAGTTACTTTATATTGCTTATAATTATATCTCGGTTATTATGTATATCTTAAAGGTATAGTTAGTGCTTCACCACAGATTATAAAGGTGGTCAGTGGAATAAATCAAGCTTATACAGAGTGCTTAAAGGGTTTGAAGATTTTGTCATACTTCTTCTTCTTATTTTTAAGTTTGGCAACCAAGCCCAAATTAGGGCTCATTTCTGCCAGTGTCGAGTTATATTATAGTTTCCAGTCACGATAAATCCCTTTACATAAAGTCCTCAGTCAGTCACCGTCCATAAAAGTCATGTTTTACTACAATGGTGGTCATTGTACTAAAACTCTTCACGGACTTTTTGAGACAACTTGAAAAATCACGATTCACATAATTCATTTAATTTCACTTCACAGGTGCACATGGATAATCTTTATTAGGTAAAATACCACCGAAAATACACAATAAAACTCAAAATACACGAATTTATGAAAATATAAACGAAAATGCTACGTCACTCTGCAAGTTCCCGCCAAAAAGTCTTTGTCATACTTGTCGGCCACCATCTTGTTTTTTTTTTTTTATAAATGGCATAGCACGATAAAACCATTAGGGACAATTACATAAACAAAATAGAGTGCCAACCAAGGAATTTTTATACTAGTTTAGTATTTAATATCCTTGGTGCCGACATTTGCAAAAAAAAATGGCGGCTGGTATAATAGGTAGGGTAAAATCTTCAAACTCGTCTCCAAAGTGAGTTTGCACCAAAGGTTCGATTTATTTTTTGAATTTTTCTTTCAAAGAGCATTTCGACTGGTGAAGTACCATCACCTCAAAGAATACCGCAGCCAAATAACATAACGTTGTGTTGCGCGTGAGTTCGGTCGCCAGAGCTCATCGAGAACAAGATAACGGGGTGCCTGGGTGTTACAAGCGGCCTGCGGTAACCGCTTATATAGCACCAAACAATATATAAAACTTCGGATTAAACTCCCGAGAGAACCTATAAAAGCTTGTATATTACTAAAATAATTACCAATGAAGTAAACACAGTTTCAATATGTTTTTGTTACTGAGTTATGACGAGTATGTAGCACACTTACCCAGAAATTGCCTATTCACTCTGGCCTTGAATACATCTAGGTTAAAGGTGTCGGGAAACACAGTCTCCAGAAATGAGTTCCACTCCTTTGTTGTTCGCATAAGGAATGAAGAAGCAAAATGTTGTGTCCGTATAAGCGGTGTATGTCAACAACGTGTCGGTGGAAATTCTCCCGGCGTCTTGTGAATTTATGGAGGAATTATTTTGCCACCGGGACACGCAACTGTTGTCATTGAGACCAGAATGTATCATCATCATCATCATCATCAGCTTATTATGACCCACTGCTGAGCACAGGCCTCCTTTCACAAATGAGGGTGAAAAGGTATGGGCAATACTCCACCACGCGTACCCACTGCGGATCGGTGGAGGTAGGCTAGTGGTCAACCTACTGTTGGAATTTTTAAAGCCGCCTAGGAGGCCTCCAACAAGCTTAACGAAAAATATAATAATTCTAATTAGTCCGTCAGTTAGATTATCAAAAAATATTGGACACGTATTTTTTGCTTTACCAAATCATTAACAATTGACGAAGATAAAGCGCGATTAAGTTCGGGAGTGGGGGCTCGTGACGTCACTTGTTCCTAAAAAATGTACCACACCGTGACGTCACGCGGAACTTCAACACACGATATCTTCGTATAAAGAAAAAATACGTGTCTAATATTTTTTGATAATGTAAATGACGAACTAATTAGTTTTTTCAGGAAAGTAGCCCATTAAGTGATAACCGGGATCAACGGCTTTACGTGCCTTCCGAGGCACGAAATCAGATGCTCTTCTCAGCAAATGCAACAAATTGAGGCGATGAAAGCTCAGTGGTAGTGAAGTCGGATACCGAGACGAAGGTCCCGTACGATCGGTTCGATGCTACATGAACTTGAGCTTTCGGTGAAGGAAAAAAATGTTAGGAAACCATAGCACAGTGGTAGGGTACTTTGTAGTACACGCCTGGCTGGCTACCACCCTCAAGTTGAAAATCTGTCACCAAGCACCTATCGGTGTGTTCCGACAGCTGCACTTGAGAGCCATTTCCTTCTAGGCTTTTGTGCTTATCACCTTCGGCCACATCACTTACCATGGTGAGATTTTTGTCAAGCACAGGCCTATACACAGTAAAAAAACCTTCCGAACCGGTATTAGAGTATTAGAGTCAGACTTTTCATAAGTGCCTGCGAAGGTCTGTTTGAAAATAATTTGTAATTTGTACTTGAACAGCAATGATATTATAATAAAAAGAGGTAGATATCGCATTAACGCACGCTAATTGTTGTAGACAAATTCAGACAATTGTCGTAATTTTGCTTAGCGGCTACATATAGCTATCTCTTTCTGTACTATGCGTTCCGTATTATCTATCGCATTCACCTAATTCAACAATAACCGAACGCCGCTTAGTATGAGGGTAGCATATCTCTATTAAAATATCATTGTTGAACAGTGAATTTGAGTGCACTCTCCAAAACATATGTTGTAGACGGATAATGAGGAATTTTCCTTTGCTCAAAATACCTGTCAAATCGTGAACTTAAGGTTCATTGGATCATGTTAAGGTTCAAATTGGTTCGAATATGGTTCGAATCATGTTCGAATTATCAACAGTTTGACAGGTATTTTGAGCATAGAGGTATCATAACAAAACTCCTCATTACGAAACCTTACGTCGATGTTCGTATAATTTATATGTGTAATATGCAAACGCAGACACATTCTATGTCTGGCGCATAAAGCTGTAACTAATTGGTTGCGTGTGTTCATAGCATGCTTACCTTCGTTGAGTGACATGTTTATACATAAGTGTCAGAGGTCTAGCGTGGAAATGTATTACATAATTTATTGTTTTATTAATGTGAGGTTGTTAGTATTTATTTACAACAGATATGTACAAAATACAATCTATATATAGAAAATTTCCTCAAGCCTGCCGCTGCTTCCGATTAACGGCAGGGTTCCCAGAAGGCTGGCAGCGTTTCCTCTTTGGATAGCCAAGCTGACGCGTTGGCGGAAAAAGCTCCTCGCCCGCTGGTCTCCGGAGGTCTCGATCAATTTTGATGACAAGGTGCGAGCAAAACGGCGAGCTTCGGACCCCCACGGTCCCATGGTCTCGACCGCAAAAGGCACAAAAATATAGTTGGGTCCAATCGATGCGTATTTTTTGAATTTTGAATTTTCCGCTCTGGCCGCAGCTGCCCCTGCAGCTTTACAAGTCGCCGGTAAGTGAGATGGCGCGAGTGTATCGACACATGTGGCATCCCACACCAGCGACTTGCCGACACTCCAAGGGATCAAATTAATGTTAAGATATTGCCGTTATAATTGTAAGTTGATGCACTCCAACTACCGCGCCGCAGGTCCAGGGTTCGATTCCCGCCCTGAAGGCTGGGTGTAATTATGTATACTAAGTTTGTATTTACAATCGAAAAGTATCAGTTATCAGGTTTCCATAGTTTGGGATCAGATGACCGTGTGTGAGGAATGTCTCAGGACATTTATGTATTTATTCATATGCTTTTATGTAAAAACTTACGTATGTTTCATAATTACTGTGTGAAATTAAATTCGAATCGATGTAACAAACATTAGTCGCAGCAGGTTCATTGTAAATTATCGGCCATTATTGTAACAGGTTTACGATCGAAAGTGAGTGTTGAAGATGAATTCAGGAAGTGATCACCGGAACATGTGTGTTTTAATAATATAAGTGTGTGTTTATAGCAATTAAAAATCATTTTTGTTGTTGATTGTCGATACAATGATGAAAAAATATGATGTAATTTCGAAGGAATAAAATCGGTAAAGTACGAGCTGAATTCGCGGCCCTAAGGTTCCTTACTATTCATCATCATCATCATCAGCCTATTATATCCCACTCCTGAGCACAGGCCTCCTGCACACAAATCAGGGTGAAAGGGAATGGGCAGATACTCCAACATGCGTGCCTGCGGATCGGTGGAGGTAGGCTAGTGGTCAACCTACTGTTGGAGTATTCAAGCCGCCTAGGAGGCCTCCAACTAGCTTAACGACTATCACAATTAACTGATAACCGGGACCAACGGCTTTACGTGAAATACCACTAGGCGGTCACTCATCCAGGTACCGACCACGACGATGGTAGCTTAACTTATCATGCTACACCACGAGCGCTTCCTTACTATTATATGGCAATACTATCAGGAGGACTGGGACGCCATTACATTTGCAACTTTATTTTATGATATTATAATGATGACTCTTGTTTAAACTTACGCTTGCAAGACCAGAGTTATCTCTCGCCTGTGGCCGACACACACTTCTTGAAAAACGTTTTAAAGTGAAGTTGAAAGGAGTTTCTGTGCCAGCAGAAGGCACAGCATTAGGTACCACACCGCTGGTCTCCACACTTGACATCACAGGCAACGAACGAATAGAGGCCCGACTTGTGCTCGGTTCGCCTAGCATAGACGCACCATAAGTAGTTATTAGGAATGTCTTATCTTCACTCAGTCTTCAAAATTTCAGTATCAGATCATATCTAGTCGATGATTCAAGTCATTATTATTCTGTATTACTCCAGTAAGGAGAGTGAAACAATTTCAGGAAATGAATATACGAATGATTAGGTTACTCTTGCAGTTTTAATTTTAGGAGAACATAACATGAAAGGCTAAAATCCCTAATTGGTGTATTTGACGTGATCCGAGTTCCTTCAGAGCTTTGGCGACCTTACTCTCGGCAGGAACACAAACCAGCATCACCCTAAACCAGTATTAGGTCTGCAGAGTGGACTATAGACGGACGCTATAACTAGGCTACAGCTCGACTTGCACAGATTTGCTTTCATTTGCTTATTAAGTTGATAATGTACACTAGGTGAAACATCGACAGCTTCCTGCTGTTAAACAGACGAGAGGAGGTGTGGGACAATAAGAACATTATACTGATAATAAGGTTGCAAAATCGAAATATTAAAATTAAAGGTTCTAAACCGAGTTATAAAGGACAATGGCGAAATTGGCCCTAGCTGCGTATAACGACATAATATATATCAAAAATTTGCATTATTAAAGTTAAATTAAATAACATAATTCAATATTTTTCAGGACTAGCAGTATGTCTAGAAAATAGAAATATACATTTATATATTTTAGGCTGTTAGTTATGCTGATTGTGATTTGGAACGCACCCATAATTTCGTTCCATGTTCCTTTGAACGTTGTTCAAAACAACATATGTCCACAATGTTTTTTTTATATTTGAAACATTTCTGTTAGTCATAATAATGATAAATAATTTTATTTTTAACAGAGTTTAGTTGAAAATGTCATTGCATTTATTAATACAAACTCTCTATGAGAAAAAAAAACTTTTTAACACTCTATAACACGTACGTAGTCTATGGTCAGCGAGCCCTTTGAGTGAAGTTGATTGATCGACTTTTTGACGGGAAATTATAATATAACTCGACACTGGCAGAAATAAGTCCTAATTTGGATTTGATTGCCAAACTTAAAACTAATAAGAAGTTGATTGATTGGTCTGACATTGTGTGACTGTCACACAATTCAAAAGGTACTTTATTTTTGTGCGCGTTCCTACGGTTTTTGGTTGACTCCTGACTACACCACGATCCTTTGCTTTTCTACGGATACCGATATCTTTTCTACACGTGACTACGGCATTTGAATGGACCTTAGATAATCGACAATTGGCTGTGTTATTTGGATTTGCATGAACGCAATATAAATCCACTGGCAGAATTCTTAGACAATATTGTCATTGGATTTTATTTTGATGAATAAAAACTTAAATAAAAATGACCTTGTTTTATTGAAAGCCTGTGCATGTCCCGATACTTCAAAGTACCTACTACCTACCAGTAGGATATACCCACCTGGGTAAGTACCTATACTAGAAACAATTGTTAGGTACTTAAATAACATATTTATTCATCATCTATCTGTCTCTATTGTCTACAAAACTAGTGTAAAATCATAATTAATCGCTTGGCTCGCGGTTAAAAATATAACAATGACATCAATTGTTATAATAGGACGCGCGTCCCTCGCGAGAAACAACGGGTAGAACTAAATGGATTTCATCCACATTTTTAAAATGTACTTATAATAGGTATATCGAACGTTACTCATTTGATACGTCAAAATCGGTATAACCTATAAAACCTTTTAACTCAAATAAAAAAAAACTGCAGCTTTTTTGTTAAAATATTTTTTAGAAATAGCATAACAGTTTATTAATCTACAGGAATTCAACAGTGGTTGTCATATACGTTACAAAAAAATTTAGGTCCAAGCATGTATGGAATCTCGCCATTCTCCTTTAGGTCTTTGCCCCGATGTGAAGTACAACCTCATTCTATAGAACACACCGAGTTTTTTACAGGGTGTCTTCCAAGTGACTGGATGTTGGCGATGGTGGTTCAGAGACGAGTTTTGCGACGAGCAAATGGAGTTTTCTTAGCGGTGAACGTGCAGGCTTGTGTGTAAGTGGGGTTAAACAAATTGTTGGCTCTATCGCGTGGCATATCGCATATTTGTTCACCTAAAAGAGATTTAAAAAAAATGCCACTACGCCCAGTCTCCCAGTACATCAAGTCACATCTCCTCTACCACGGAATGAGGTATATTTACATAATATGGATACAACCTGGGTAACAAAGACCGTCAGTTAGCTTATCAAAAAATATTGGACACGTATTTTTGCTATAAAAAATTACAAAGATAAAGTGCGTCAAAGTTCGGGAGTGGAGGACGACTTCAACCTGTGACTTCAACACACCATATATTCGTTATTTTTTGTTTGAATGACAAAAGAAAAAATACGTGTATAATATTTTTTTGATAATGTAAATGACAGACTTAAGACTATTCAAAAGTCAAAAAGTCAAAGCCATTTATTCAATTTAGGCCCCAGAAGGGCACTTATGAAGGTCAAATTTACTGAAGTTGCCACCGGTTCGGAACTCGGCCTTCAACTGAGAAGAATCCGGCAAGAAACTCAGCTATTGTCAAACTACTGATATAAAATAAATGCCAAGTGACCCGATCTCACCAACATCCAGCCATATCCCGTGGCAATTTCAAACAAAGACCACCTGCCCCATATTATGAATTAATTATGCATCATTGACTTGGAAAGTTATGCCAAGTTTTCAAAATGGAGCACAATTTCATCGGAACACGATCCCATAGAGAAAGTGTCATAAAATCGTTGGTTATTAATAACGGTTTTCTATATAATTGCAACGCGAGAAGTGCAGGGCCCGGCCCACGCCCAGACATGGTGGATGCACTTGAATAATCTGATATCATTATACTTACTATATATAGTACGTTATATGTGTCATGTTAAAGACATGGACGCATTGACTTATATATTACTCGCGTAAGGACTGGGCCAACCGCGCGACGGAATGGCACCAACGCGCTGGCCCTAAAAAGTTCAGTTTAGGGCCAACGCGACTCAGTCGTCTGCGGTCCGCGGAACAGTTCGTTCGTTTATTTGTGTACATTGTACGCACATACAAGGTTACATCGTACGCCTATGCAATGCGGCACTACGTAGTTCGATCGATTTTAAACAAATGGCGGTACTGTTTACTTGTATGAAGAAGTTTTTTGCAAAATGTTCCGGTGGGCCTATCCTTAGTTTTGAAATCCATTGCATGGACGTATAAGGCGCCGATCCCACAGAGAGAGTTCTAGAGTTCCGAGTTCCGAGTTCCGAGTTCCGAGTTCTGCATTCCGTGTTGACTATTGTGCACACAGCAAGCAGTCTAGAGTTCTAGAGTTCTGCAATATTCACTACTTATCGCACAGCATACACTTTTTTACTTTCAAAGGCCCCACATAGCTTACAGTCAGCGTGGAATGCAGAACTCGGAACTCTAGAACTCTTTTCTGTGGGAACGGCGCCTTAATATATATTTTTTTATACATCCATTGTTACAGATGCCAGCTTTACTGTCATTTAAAGAAGAAATTCCTATCCATCCAAGGGTAGATTTTTTCGTCGTCTGATATCATTTATCCGAGGAATAAAAATGATATTTGACAGATTATGTTTAGTAAATCTCAGAATGAATTTTAAGATATATATTCGCTAAAAGAGCACCTCTACTGGGGAAGTACCTCCACCTTACAGAATACCGCAGACAAATAACTTTGTTGTGTTCCTGCGCGTCAGTAAGGTCAACAGAATGGGGATGGGGGAAAGGTCGGTAACGCGTCTTGCCTCGTGTGTTGCAAGCGTCCAAATGGCTACGGTAACCGGTTACCATCAGGCGGGCCGTATTGTTTATCGACTTCATCGTATATATCGAATAAAGTTTACCGACGATCGAAACAGAAAGTTTTGTTCATGTAAACGAAACCTTTGATATATTATTCAGTGTTCATCAATTCAATAATTATAGATTACTAACTTCTGCTCGCGGCTTCGCCCGCGTGGCCTACAGGAATCAAATGACATATTTTTGTACAACAATAAAACAAAACAAAAGAACTTCATCCCGCTTCGAGGGTGGAATTATTGAAAACGCTGAGACACGTATACATTAATTACCCGACTGACCCGGAAGGAGGGTTATGTTTTTCGAGTGTATGTATGTATGTATGTATGTATGTATGTCTATTTCTTTGTGCCGCTCTGAAACGGCTTGATGGATTTAAACATATGAGGTGTCGTTAGATTCGTCTTGATTGGGGGAGTGTCATAGGGTATATTATTTTTATATAGCGCCTAAGAATAAAAAAATAGGGGGGGTATTAAAAATAAAAGTTTCGTTATTATAACAATATGGGTATCAAATGAAAGCTTGTAAATAGACCATTCCATATATGTATATATTGTAATACTTTTATGCTACCATTTTGACGTAAACTGCAAAAAAACACGTTTACTGCAAGGACAGTAGGTACTGA
The DNA here is from genome assembly GCA_951394255.1 of Polyploca ridens. Classification (NCBI taxonomy): domain Eukaryota; kingdom Metazoa; phylum Arthropoda; class Insecta; order Lepidoptera; family Drepanidae; genus Polyploca; species Polyploca ridens. The sequence goes on along the minus strand of OX596269.1, from coordinate 7,786,264 downwards.
GCCGTTACCATACGTAAATCACAGATTTGCGATGGTTGTTAGCGTTCCTTTACCGTACCGCTCATTTACTTCCTAATACAACTCTTTCTGTATAAAACTAAAAAGTCTGAAATAAATTAAATTATTAAAAGAAACAAAAAACCCGACTGCGTAAAACATAAATTAACTGAAAAGAGAAAAACAAGGTCTTAAATCTATAGAATTTTGAATATAACTTGAATTTTATAAGTATTGCAGTCGGGGATAAACAAATATTACAAAAAAAAATACATACTTAGGTTATTGGTTGTCCCCGATTGCAATACCTTATAAAATTCAAGTTATATTCAAAATTCTATAGATTTAAGACCTTGTTTTTCTCTTTTCAGTTAATTTATGTTTTACGCAGTCGGGTTTTTTGTTTCTTTTAATAATTTTTTTTAATCTTCACCCTAAACATAAAATTTGAAGATCCTAACTTCGAAACTGACGGACTTTCATACAAACTTTCATCCCCTTAGGGGTGGAATTTCGAAAAACCCTTTCTTAGTGGATACCTACTCTTCACAAAGAATATACCCTCTAAATTTCATGTCTCTAGGACCAGTGGTTTAGGCTGTGCGTTGATATATCAGTCAAACAGTCAGTCAGTCAATCAGGACTTTGAATTTTATATATATATAGATAAACATTTGAAGAAGAATTATAAAAGGATGTTAAGAATCGATACATTGCCAAAACTTTTATTAAAAAAATCTCAATTCACCCTTTCTTTATGCTAATACACGTTCACTCTATACCTAAGCCTAGATAGGCTGCCATCTAAACAGAGTAGGTACTTTCCCTTTTAAAGTATGACATATAGCTACACATGTGCTCGAGAACCTTCTATCAAACCGCAGGTGAGATGTGGTCAACCAGTAGTTGGACATATGAAATTGGCGTTTTGTCGAACTGCCTTGATCTCAAAAATCTGACGTTTGGTTAGGAATTTCATATTCAAATTAATTTCAAAGTTAGATTTGTGTTTCGAATTTAGTGATTCATTTGTTTTTGCGCCATTTGATCTTTCTTTGTCATCGTTCGAATACCACCGTGGTACACGCACGTGGGGAAGCTACTGTAAAAGAAAACACGGTAAATTATTCGTTCCAACAACAACAATTTTGGCTATTTCCAATAATTTTTACCTACAGAAACAAACCCCGTGGACGGCCGAAGACCTTAGTTGACAATGAATTGTGGAAGCGGATCCATCGCAAACCACACCAGAGTTAGCAGGCTTCGGTGTCAGTGAAAAAACGATTATAATTCACTTGAACAATTTAGAAAATTAAAAAAAACTCGAAAAATAGGTCCCGTTAAATTTGGCCGGAGCATCGCCATATTTCTTACAAGGCGATGTTCCGGCATAGAGGAAGACACCACACATCACAACTATGTTCCGTTCAAGTGAGGCCATCTGGCCACACTTGTTGTTGTAGAACGACGAACGAAACGCGTACCCATAAGCTCCGTAAGTTCCTCCTAAGTTTGCGAGAAAAAATCTCCTAAAAGATAGAGCTACGTGTTTCTACTGTCTGCTTAGATGACTATTTATTGTTTCAGCGCAAAAGAAAATTTTAGTTGAAAAAAAAAAATTGGACATAACATTTGTTCATGATAACCTCTCTATACGTAGTATTAATAGCTCAATGTGCTCCGGTTTTATTTTTTATACGTCCAATATGGTTGCTAATGAGTAATTTTCATGCATGTTGTCTTTTTAAACTAACGTACTAACTAAAAATACTTGACAAAGAGACAAATAATTTTTGACAATCTAGCAAACATAACTAATGTCATAAAGACCAAAATTGCGTGTACGATACCGACAGTTAAGCAGGAAGTGCGATAATTCTTCGTGAATTATATCAACCACTCGTGAAATTATGTATGTACGGCACTTTATAGGAAACAGATCTTTAATGACTGATTTATGCTGTGGAAATCAAAACGAATTTCTCTAGATGTCATGTTAATTTTTGTTTCTACTATTTACCTTTGCTTTGATTAATATTGTAAGATTTAAAAAAAACAAATCGGTAACTTTACTTGCGTGATTGTCTTATGTTTAGGGAATATTTATACAGGGTGTAACGGAAAGGGTTCCATTACAGCAGTGTTTCCCAATTAGTGGTACACGAAGTTGCATTAAGGGGTACGCGCGGCAATATCTTGACTAACATAGACCAGAGAAAGACAGTTATTTTCCAGAAATATCGCCGTAATGGAACTGGGTAAACAACCCCTTTGCGAACCATTCCACCGACCACCTACCCATATCTGATCAAGAGGAATTAATAGACTTCTCATGCAACAGCAGACTCAAGAGTCGCTTTGCAGACCAATCACTGGGTAATTAATGGGCTGATCTAAAATACATTTATCGTGTCAGCGAAGCAGCAATTAAATATTTACTGCCATTTTGCACGACGTATCTTTGCGACAGCGGTTTTCGGCTATGACAAACTTAAAAAAGACTTCAACTTGCGTGCGACTGAAGCTTATTAAAAAGCAACAATCAGCAACAGCAAGCAATGTTTGAGAGCTATGCAATAAAAACGTGCAAATACTGTATTTTGAAGGTATTAAATGTCAAAAAAACTGATTTCATTATTTATTTATCATTAATTAGGGGTAGGTGAGTTTGAGATCTTTCTTGAAGTGGTACGCAGGAAAAACTAATTGGGAACCACTGCATTACAGTAATCCACTTCTTTGGTACTAGGCGCACAGATCGCGGAAGAGAAAATTTTATATTAATATTAGCAAGGGACACAAAATGATAATGACCCTTATTGACCGGTGACATGTTGACTATGATTTTAATTCAATAAACTAGGAAACAAAAATTTGGAATGAATTTTTGAGTAATTTATTTTGAGCTGGAACAAAAGCTGTAATTTTAAAAGATCTTCCACAAACAAAAGAAAAGCCTTGCTGAGTTTCTTGCCGGAGTCTTCTTAGTTTAAGTGTATTACGAACCGGTGGTAAATTTAACTGTATGTAACAATTTAACGTTCATAAGTGCCTTATCAGGGCCTAAACTGAATAAATGACTTTTTGATTTTGATTATTGAGTTGAAACCTTTTATAGAGAGTCTAAAGTGTTCTCGGATTCGCATACGAAGGATTCCGTAAAGACATTTCATATATGGAGACCACCTAATTTTTAATTTTATTTCTTTTTTAAACGACTTCAAAAAGGAGGAGATTCTCAATTCGTTTGTATGTTTTTTTGTGTTTGTTACCACAGAACTTCGTCATTTATTAACTGATTCGGAAAATCCTTTTTTGTTTGGAAGGGTACACTTCCCGTTTGGTCCCATTGTCATTAGGTCAGGATTTAATTACTTTTTAGTGTACTTTGAAGTCGGTTTTTTTTTGTTTTCAATTATTATTTGTTGTTGTTATAGCGGCAATAGAAATACACATTTTGTGAAACAACTGTCTACTTTTTACGGTTCAGGAGATACAGCACACTGACAAACGGACGGAGGGACAGCTGAGGCTAAGTAATAGGGCCCTGTTCGTATTCCCGTTTCGTTAAAAAGAAAATCTGAATTTAGTTGTCAGATTTGAAGTTAGAATATATCTTTTCATAGAGAATATCTAAACAAGCGAGCAAATAGTAAAAGTTAGTTTATAAATAAATTCTAGAATGTATTAAAATACTTTTCCCTCCACCATAAGTAAATGGCGGGAAAGGGAAGGTCCGGATTATACGTTCTGTTACTCAGTTGTTAGAACACGCGCGATCGGTTTAACCGCGTTTACAAATAAAAAAACTAGGCTGAATAATCCGCGACCTTTGCGTAGTAATTAGATTAATTGTTTGTATAGTGCGTGTTTTATTTTTTTTAATTTTAAGTGAAGTGCATGACTTGTTGTTGGAAGTAATTCGTAAGTCTATTTTTTTAAACCGGTAAAGTAATATACCTAATTAATTAAATCAATCAATTAGCTAAATAAAAGTTAGTTTAATGTAAATTAGTATATCAGTTATTCAATAATTAATTTTAAAATAAGTTTTATGAATAATGCAGAAAATTATTTCATGGTACACGATTTTGCAAAACTTATAAAATAATATTTGTGACACATGTGAAAAAAAAAATATCTGTCCCCTGGTAACTTTTTTTTATTATAATAACTATTTTTTTATTATAGTAACTATTTTTTTTATTATAATAACTCTTTTTTTTATTATAATAACTCTATTTTATTATAATAACTCTTTTTATTATAATAACTCTTTTTTATTACAATAACTCTTTATTATTACAATAACTCTTTTTTATTAAAATAACTCTTTATTATTACAATAACTCTTTTTATTATAATATATTATAATAGATCCCAAACCGAGCTCTACATTTATTTGGTAATAACTATCGTCCCCCGCGGTTTCACTCACGTTCCCGAGATAAAACCAACCTATAGCACGCTAAGATAATGTTTTATCTATTAGTGGGTTTTTTTTTAATCGGAACAATAGTTCTGGAGAATGCCAGACTTACAAACGTCCTCAAATATTGGTGTAGAGATACGACCCGAGAGAGACCCGGTAATTTTAATAGTTTTAAACATACTGTTATCACAAAACGATAGCATAAAGTTATCGCAATTCAAAATTGAATACTTTAGCACTTTAGTAGACAAAAGTGTCACACAACAAGTAGGCCATATAAAAGACATAAACACACTCTCAATTTTATTGTTTTACTGATTATGTAATAACTTACACAACTTGGCTCACAGCTTAATAATATGCACGCTCAATTTGAAAAGAAGAATTAAGCTTTATAATAATGTAGTGTTTGTCTAAATCTATTATGATATAAATAAGTTATAGTGAATTAAAAATTGATCGAGTCACAGTTGAATTCGATTAGTAGTTTTCGAGTTTAAAGTAATCTAACAGACAGAGAGACATTGCGTTTTTATATTATGCATGGAATAAATAAAATGGGAGATCTCTCGTTTTGTCTGTCTGTCCGTTAGTGTGCTTAAAACTCAAGAACCACTGCACGGAGTTTGAAGCGAAATTCATAGTTACATTTTGGTAATTTTTGCTTTTTTATACAGTTTAATAATAATAATAAATATCTTGGGACATTCCTTACACACGGTCATCTGATTCCAAACTAAGCAGAGCTTGTACTATGGAAACCAGATAACTGATATAATACATATACAGCTTTTTGTTTGTAAATACATACTAATTACACCCAGACTCAGGACATACAGACATGTTCATGCACACAAATGCATGTCCTGGGTGGGAATCGAACCTCCACGCGTTAACTGTCCCATCCAATTATAATATTTTTAACCGACTTCAAAAAAAGGAGGAGGTTACCTCATACCTCCGTCATTTATTAATCGAATTAAATTTTTTTTTTTATTTGGAAGGGTACACTTCCCGTTTGGTCCCATTGTCATCAGATCAGGATTTGATTACTTTTTAGTGTACTTTGAAGTCGATTTAAGTTTTTTGTAAAACAGTTTACAATTATGTTTGAGAAATATAAAAAAAGCTCAACAGTATATAGGTAAAATAAGTCAGAAACAAAAACCACAGCAGGTGCAGCCACGAGAATATGCTAGTTTAAGTTCAGTAACAAAACTACGTCTACAAAATCACGATATAACAAATCAAACGTAAGTTAATCAAGTCACTCTCGATTTCAGTAAATGTCACAGTAAATCGACAGATCACTACATTTACACCTATTTATGTACAATAACGCGTTGTAATAAATCTAATTAGATTTATTGTACATTCAGAAATGTTATCGGTTTATTAACACTACATTGAAGTATGACATAATTAAGAGAATATGCCATCAGAATTGTCGACGAGCTCACAAGCGGTTTAGAGCCCCTCAGTCTGAGGAGAGACTTTGCCTCCTTATGTGTGTTCTACCGCTTGTACAACGAAGAATGTTCTAAAGAATTGTTGGACTTGTTGCCCACTGCTACCTTCTACCATCGCAACTCCCGCCATCGACGGTGAGTCCATCCTCACACATTGAAACCAGAATTGTTTCTGAATAAGGAGCTTTCTTCCGCGGACGCTCAGACTGTGGAATGAGCTCCCCGCCCTGGTTTACCCAATGGAGTACAGCATGGGGTTCTTCGAAAAGGGCGTGAAAAGATTTCTTCAGGGTCGGCAACGCGCGAGTGATACCCCTGGTGTTGCAAGCGTCCATAGGCTACGGGAACTGCTTGCCATCAGGCGGGCCGTGTGCTTGTTTGCCACCTTAGATGTATATATATATAAAAAAAGAGAATAGGCTAGTCTGAAAAATTCTATTTAGTCCGTCATTTACATTATCAAAAAATATTAGACACGTATTTTTCCTTTTGTCAATCAAACAATAAATGACGAAGATATGGTGTGTTGAAGTTCCGCGTGACGTCACGCGATGGTATCCTTTTCACAAACAAGTGACGTCACGAGCCCACTCCCGAATTTTGACCCCCTTTATCTTTGTCAATTTTTGATTGATTTTGTAAAGCAAAAAATACGTGTCCAATATTTTTTGATAATCTAACTGACGGACTAATTAGAATTATAATTTTGTTACGCAGGCCGTATCATTATTGAATTTTTAACACAGTGTTCAGTTATACCATAATACCCTCTAAATAATAGTTGTATAGTAATCTATACTAATATAATAAAGCGGAATAGTTTTTTCGTTTCTTTAAACGGGACTAACAAATGGAACTAACAGTCAGATTTGAAAAATTCTTTCACTAATACGTAGCTACATTATCCACGAGTATTATTGGCTATTTTCATGGGAACGCGAGTGAAACCGCGTGAGACAGCTAGTACAATATAATATGACAACAATTATACATTATCTAACGTGTAACGTTTTCATCACTCTCGTTTTCAGCACGTGTCTTGTGTCCGAGATTATACCCGTATTATCTGTATTATGTTATATAGGGTTGCCACCTATGATATGATTATACAATGTATTTGTGAATATGATAGTATATTGCATTGATGTTTCAACAGTTCTAGGTAGAGTCTAAGAAGTCCGATGCGTTGGTCTGACCAAATACGCTCTCTATTGAACACCATTGTGTGTGCCACACAGTAGAAGATCGATCCAGATGGCGAGCGATAGTCTGCGATAAATTAACCCACAAAGGTCACGTCCCTCAGCAATGAGACATATGATGCAAGGAGGAGGAGGTAGAGTCTAGAAGTATTGATGATTTAATTTAAAAAAATAAGATTTTAGGGATTTTGTAGTGAGGAATAAAAAACGACATATCATTCTCGGAACTGGGCTAAAATTCATTAATTCAATAAATAAATGAATAAAAATGGTCCCCGTAAATATTTTACCTGCCAAATTTTTTATTACTATATACATATGGATATGTGACGGTAATTTTGTGAACACCGTTATTTTATAATCTAATCTACTAGCTGTTCCCCGCGTTTTTACTCGGGTTTCTGGGATAAAGAGTAGCATATGGACATATGCTACTTTTTATCCCGTTTCTCCATACCATAGGCTATCTGCATGCCAAATTTCATGATGATCCGTTGAGTAGTTGGCGTGAAAGCGTAACAAAAATACAAACAAACAGAGTTACTTTCGCATTTATAATATTGGTCTAGCGAGAATATAAACTCTCGATAAATTGTGAACTGTACCATACTGCTTACAATATAACGTATTCATTTTCCATTGTTTATAATCCATATCCATGACAAACCATGAAAAAATAACACCCTATAAGAGACAGCCCTACTACTGTAGTTCTAGATAATGGAGAAAATAGTTCAAGACACGCCATCTAGGCGTTCACGCCTCCATAGACGCATCTTTAGTACCCGGTACTAAGGATTTTCATATTTTTGTTACTAGTTTCGCTCCGCGGTTTCCCGTTATCCGTAGGTACCACCGTACAATAATTTATTATTTGTTTTTATAGCGACTATACACGTTGGTGTATTCTATTGTAAATCGCACTAAACTAATTTTAGTCACATCACATCTCTTTGTTACAAACATGATTGAAAAAGGATAGAACATGTTTTAAGTTGTCAAATTAATCTTTGCCGTCTTATTTTGCGTGTATTTAGGCGTAACCGCGATAGATGGCGACTAAAGGGGTACGAACATTTTTGTATGGGAGCTGGCATAGCCACCCGCCGCCATTTTGATTTTTTTTCAATGTGGCGGCGCACGGTGTAAGTGGTATATTTGGATAGAGGACACTTATACAAACAAAAAATGTTAAGCAATATGGTGACCTAAAGTGTCACGTTTCTGAGATATTTGGAGGTAAAGATCGCCATATGAGAATAAAGACAATCATTAAAAATGAACTTATTACGTGTTTATATGCATTAGATTGTATTCAAATAATAGTTCCCAGGTTGATTTAACTATTTTTTAGAAAAACATATACCTAAAGTAAAACAAAGAGCACGAAAAAACAATATTCATTAATTACTTAATACCTACTAAACCGCATCGCAAAATTCGCAATGAAACACAATGTTGTCTTACTAGACATCTTGCTCGGATCGTGGTTAACCACCACGATCCGAGCAAGATGTTCACTTATTTTCCATGTCACCATTATTAAACAAAAATGACAATACTTATCTTAGAATATCATGTTACCGAGATATTGGAATATCGATGTATATATAATATGAGAAGAATGACAATAGTTTAAAGTTCATTAAGCACAATTTATGTTCTTGTTTTTAAGCAATAAACAGTGGTCAAATAATATTGTATCACAATTTAAAAAATAAAACAATGCACATAATAGAAACAAGCCGTGACCTCAATCAAACCTTTAAATAAAAGGTTTTTTTTAAACTACTTAGGTAGCAAACAAACATATGGCCCGCCATAGGCTACGGTAACCGTTTTTAAGCGGTTACCGTAGCCTATGGACGCTGGCAACACCAGAGGTATCACTCGCGCATTGTCGATTTCTACAGAAATCTCTTCACACCTTTTTTGAGGAACCCCACGCTGTACTCCGTTGGAAAAACCACGGCGGGGAGCTCATTCCATAGCGTCCGCGGAAGAAATCTCCCTTGTGACCGCATAGTTCGAAACTATTTTGGTTCCAATGTGTGAGGATGGACTCCCCGTCAATGGCAAGACTTGCGATGGTAGAAGGTAGCCGTGGGCATCAGGTTAAACAATTCTACAGAACACTGTCCGTTGTACAAGCGGTAGAACACACATAAGGAGGCAAAGTCATGGGGTTCGACAAAAAGGGTGTGAAGAGATTTCTGCAGGGTCGGCAACGCACGAGTAACACCCCTAGTATTGCAAGCGTCCATAGGCTGCGGTAACCGCTTACCATCAGGCGGGCCGTATGCTTGTTTGCTACCTAAGTAGCATAAAAAAAACCTCTCCTCAGACTGAGGAGCCCTAAGCCGCTTGTGAGCTCGGGATCGTCGACAATTCTAAAAGCACTTGTACGACTTATAAAGTTGCAGCCTTTTCCCCGATGTGAAGTACTATTTCGCTCTGTTGAGCACTTCGAGTTTTTTGGATGCTAGCTTAACTTTGTCTTCTAGACGGCCTATTGACGTCGTTAGAAATGTCGGTGCCGAGGATCCCGATGCTTTCACTGATGTTAGTGTTCTGGAATTGTGATGCCACAGCAAATAGGGTTTTCTTAGCGGTAAACGCGCAGACTTGAGTATTAGTGGGTTTGAAATGGACTAGGTTTAGTCGACCGTAATCGGAGACACTAGTTAGTGTGCTCTCGATTTCAGACACAAGCCGTTCGCGGCTTTCCTCCACCACGAAACGAGGAATATTTGCAATGAGCGTCCTCTGTACAATGAATGCCGTCAATATACAGAATTTCATTGATATGCAGCAGGAACAGTGTTGGGGACAGTACAGACCCTTGCGGGCCGCCAGCATTTATGTCTCTCAGCTCTTATGCATCTGCTGGACAGAAAATTGGCGACCCATTTACGTAGTCCCTCGGGAAGCCCATATGCTGGTAACTTCGTTAGAAGACCCCAGTGCCAGACCCGATCGAACGTCTTCGCTACCTTTGCTCTCGATGGCGAGTGACCACTTGGCTGGATGGTGAGTGGCTTCCACCATAGTCCCTTGGCTGGTGACCTTCTAGTGTATACATAGTCACATCACATAGAGATACACTAGAAGGTCACCAGCCTTATTGTCGGTCACTCAACAAATCGTTATCCTCTAGGTATCTCAAGAGTTGCGTGTGCTCCATAACATTGAAGAAAATGGGTATTGCAATGGCATTGGTGATGGCAATAGACCTGTAATTCGTCGGGTCTGATCTATCGCCCTTTTTGGGCATTGCATGCACGTAAGCATTGTGTGCACGTAAGCAGTCTTCCACGAAGACGGGACTTTCATTTAGGTGGAAGTTTTATTAGGTCAGGCCGGCCGCGGGACCGGGTTTTTTTTATTTATTTACGTCGCTATTGCAATTTTGGCGCCCAGGGAGCATTACTTAGCGATCTTTAGTTCCAATTAACTTGGTAACATGAGATTTTAGGACAAGTATTGTCATTTTTGTTTGTATAATAATGACAAGATGGAAAACAAATCACGATCCGAGCTACTTTGACAACACTGTGGTTCATAGCGAATATTACGATATTGTTTTGTAGGTAAGTAATTAAAAATATTGTTTTTCGTGCTCCTAGTTTAATTCTATTCTAAAAAATGGATAAATCAACCTGGGAAATATTATTTGAATACAATTGAATGCATATAAACACGTAATAAATTAATTTTTAATGATTGTCGTAATTCTCATATGGCGATCTTTACCTCCAAATATCTCGGAAACGTGACACTTTAGGCCACCATATTGATTAACATTTTTTGTTTGTATAAGTGTCCTCTACCCATATATACTAGTTACATCGTGCGCCGCGACATTGAAAAAAATCTAAAATGGCGGCGGCCAGCTATGCCACAAAGGTTCTATCCCCTTTATATTGAAAACAAGCATTGGACTAATTTGACAGGACTAAATTTCTTTCATTCTTTTCTTATGTTCTTTGTTAGAAAGAGACATAGTGAGACTAAATTTGTTTAGTTATAAACAACAGAATCAGCACCAGTATGTGCATTTCAATTGTCTATCTATTAAAATCGAGTGAAAACGCCAAAAAGACATTTCTTGCTGTATTTGTTGTTTGTTATAGCGGCAATAGAAATACACGTTCTTTGAATATATCAACTGTCTGTTTTGGGTACGGAACCCTAAAAAGCATACGGCCTAAGCATAAGCATATTTGGCATGCAGATAGATAGATAGTTGTAGGCCTGTAACAACATATAGGACACTGTTTATCCTGAGAAAAAACCTGAACAACTTGTGAAAACCAGTAAAGCTATCAATAAACACAACAAGTTGTAATAATTCACTGTCTAACACAACACGTATGTTATCAATTATCTTCTAGTTAACGCGTTTTGGTCACGCTACGCAGCACATCACTATTCGGAAGTATTACAGTGTATTGATGCATTCATTTCAAATGCCTATTGTTTCCGGCTGTTACAACACTATGGAATGTGATTTTTGGGCCGATGGACCACATAAGACTTATGTAAGTGAATATTTGGACTGTAATAGTGTTGTACTCGTAAGCGCTCGTGGTGTAGCTTGATTAGCCGTTCTTAATCGATCGGCAAAGTTAAGCTACGCCTGTCGTGGTCGGTACCTGGATGGGTGACCGCCTAGTGGTATTTCAAATCGAGCGTTTCCGTGCTTCGGAAGGCACGTAAAGCCGTTGGTCCCGGTTATCACTTAATTGTGATAGTCGTTAAGCTAGTTGGATGCCTCCTAGGCGGCTTGAAAAATTCCAACAGTAGGTTGACCACTAGCCTACCTCCACCGATCCGCAGTGGGCACGCGTGGTGGAGTATTGCCCATTCCCTTTCACCTTCATTTGTGAAAGGAGGCCTGTGCTCAGCAGTGGGACATTATAGGCTGATGATGATGATGATGATGAGTGTTGTACTAGTAACAAGCTTAAGATTAAGAACGGATTTTAAATCACGACCACGGATTTTAAATTAAAATGTCTTTGGTTTTTTACATGAGATATAAGGCATCTTCCAGGTTTCCTGTATGTAACTACTAACCTATTTAGGTAACTAGCTGTCCCCCGCGGTTTCACACACGTTCCCGGGATAAAAAGTAGCCTATGTCCTTCTCCATACCATAGGCTATCTGCATGCCAAATTTCATGATGATTCGTTGAGTAGTTGAGGCGTGAAGGAGTAACAAACAAACAAACTCACTTTCGCATTTATAATATTAGTTAGGATTAGGATGACAGAAATTCATTAGGAATCATCAATTATCAAATTCAAAAAGTGTTTATTCAATTTAGGCCCTGATAAGGCACTTATGATCGTATATCGTCTATAATAATTCTGGATACTTCTTTGAGATGGCGTTTTTTCTATGGATATGAATATCAGGTTGGAATGCTGAACTATTTTTAGTATGCCACCTATCATAGCCTGCCTGATGGTAAGCAGTAAGCATCTGTGGCACGAAGCTTCTTTGACGCACAGTGTGGGACCATTTTGGCTCCAATGGATGAAGTATGGACTCCCCGTCGATGGCGAAAGATGCTATTGTAGAAGGTATCCGCTGGCATCAGGGCAAACAATTCCTTAAAACACTGGCTGGATATGATATTAATATGAATATTATGACAGCCTGCGGACTGCGGATTATCCGCAATTTTATTCAGCACATCACTACCCATAAGTACTTTAAAATTAATGTAGTAAAAGTAAAGAGGTATTTTAAACACCCACAATCGAAAACCAGATTTCGATTCTGACTTTTGATTTGGTTCATTGAACGCCATATTAAACTGAGGGTCTTCAATTAAATTACGTCATACACTCAATAACACCTTAGGTAACACACATACCTTCTCATATTAGGCAATAATAAGGCAAAATTACTATCTACAATATTTTAAGCACTTCGTACGTAAATAAGCTTAGCTTAGATAATAGTGCTTGCCTATAAGGGATTGTTTTTAAGGAAATAATAAATTTATTTAGACAACTTATAAAATACAAAAAACTTTTTTTTTATTTTGACAACATACAGTCATTAAATATCATTTTTACAAAGTGTTACCTTAACTTAAAATTGTAGACTGAGTGTCAACTATTGTTTTGTTAATTATTTATATTAGTAGGTAATACACAGACAGAAAGGTTGGCTTATCATATATATACGAATAAAGCAATACCACATAGTAATATTGACAAGTTCATATTTTTGAGTTCATTTAGTTAAACTAGGTATACTGAACCACGTTTATGTTTGTACTCATACTCTTACCCACGCAACCCCAGCCTTGCAATAGACCTATTATTACTTGTACTATTTATCCTGTGCCATTATTTATCCCGTGCTATTGCAAAGGAGCTATGCAGGCAAGGGTGCAAGTATTACAATGAAAAAGTTAATTACAAGTTACATATTATTATTTATTAACAAATAAAAGTTTCAAGTATAAAGTTACACATATAAGTTATTAATTATTAGGTGTTTATTTAACAGCATATTTCCAGTAAGAAAAGTTTCAAGTAAAAGGTTACACATAAGCTATTATTATTATTCATTTTACAGCCTATTCTAAATAACAGAATGTTCTTTGTTAATTTTTTAACATGGCGTATAAACAACAAGATGTGTCGTAAAAAGGTAATCGCTCAGCATGGAGTGGTTACGACAAGCGCGGCCACGACGCTGATTTTCAGCGATACCTTTGAAGATCAGTAAACGCTTTTTTATTTCGACTGGACTCCTTTTTTAGGGTTCCGCACCCGAAGGGTGACGAAACGGGACAAAGTTGAGGTAGTTGATATTGTACGGAATCCTCCGTGTGCGAGTCCGGCTCGCAATTGGCCGGTTTTTTATTAGCTCATATGATACCCGACCGCCCCGGGTTATGCCGGCTTTAACCCCACGGTGGTTGCCATCTGCGCTACAGACTGGGGCGAGTTCTCGCGCAGATCGCGTATCTACACACCCCACCACGCGCGGCGCATAGTTAGCTCCGGAGGAAGTGTGATACCTCCCACCAGCACCCTCGCAGTGCTATCGTACGATGAGTCGTTACCATAACAAAGACACAGCGTCCTCCTCGAGGCCGCTTCTGGGCGTTCAGGACGACCCCGAAGGTCCCCGTTTAGTCGCCTTTTACGTCCGGAACACCGTAGCTTTGTTTCTAAGCCCCAGCTACAGGGAAGTTCGTATGGACTCCTGGGTCTAGCAAGTATAAATAAATATCCTGGGACATTCCTCACACACGGTCATCTGATCCCAAACTAAGCAGAGCTTGTACTATGGAGACCAGATAACTAATATACTATATATACTACTTTTTGTTTGTAAATACATACTGTTACGCGCCGCAGGTCGTGGGTTCGATTCCCACACAGGACATACATTTGTGTACGTGAACATGTCTGTATGTCCTGAGTCTGTGTGTAATTATGTATATTAATACATAGGAATACAAAATCTTAACGGGTTCTCTTGCAGCCCGACTGGGGAAGTAGGTACATCCACCTTTATTGTGGTGTTCTTGCGGTTAGTAAGGTCACCAGAGAGGCACATAACTGGAGTGTGATGAGGGACCAACTATGTAGCACTCTTCCGCTGCCGACAAATTCGACTCTTTTCAATACCTCTTAAAAGAGGGTCAGCAATGCGCGAGTGATACCCCTGGTATTGCAAGCGTCTATAGGTTTCGGTGACCGCTTACCATCAGGCGGGTCGTAAGCTTGAATACCATAAAGAACTCAACAAAGGCTTTTTTGTGAACGTTGCCCATGATAAGAGGTCATTTACTTATTACAATGTATGGTTCAATGAACCTATTAACATTACATACCTACTGTCCTGCTCTTACATAATATAAGTAAGTGGTAAGTAAGTGCTCTACTTAAACTCAGAAACACTTACAATCAGGAAACTGTATGTACTGCACACAATATTGAAACTTCATAAAACACTAAAATCTGACCCTATACAATTAAATAAAAGACGAAAATTTACTGTAACAAAAACTCTGCGTGTGAATACTACTTTTGCAACAAGACAGTATTTAATAAAATCTTCCCATTTATACAACAAAATAAATAAAACCTTGAATATATACCCCATGAATAATCACACATGCAAGAAAATTATAACAAACTGGCTATCTTTATTAAATTACGATGAAACTGAAGCTCTTTTAGAAATCATTTAAACGGCATATTTAATAATTCTAATCACACCATAATCAATCACATGCACAATCTACACACAGGCACCTATACACAAACACACCCCCCACACACACACACTCACACACCCAAACACACACACCCACACCCACACCCACACACACACTCACTCACACACACACACACACACACACGCACACACAGACACCCACACACATACACATGCACACACCCCCCACACACTCACACACCCCCATTCACAATAATACACATTTAAAAATTGTATGTTTCATTCCTTTTATTTATGTTATTCATGTTAAATTGTTTTAAATATTCTTATTTTATCCTGTTATATTTGTTACGCCTTAATCATAAGTATACTCTGTTATGGAAGAGCGAGGTCTCCTAGCACAAGTATTTCTATACTTAAAAGGAGATCTCCACTACGTTTATTACTGTATGATTAAGATTTTGATAATAAAGCATTTGTATTTGTATTTGTATTTGGTAATAAAATGATGTAATGTAACATTCCTTAAGTAAACGTGGGCACGAAAGTCTCATAAATTGCCATCATTAAGTTTAATCTTTACGTATATTAAAATGGTGACAAGTTTGTTTGTTCTGTTATTAATTTTAATGAAACTTTATGTGGTTTTACAGATAAATGTTTAGTCCAACCACAGATAATTATATTAATTTTATAAGTTAGTGTCGTACCAGTTGTTGAGATTCGTCTGCAATTCATAAAAAAATAAGTTTGTTTAAATAAATAAATAAATTGTAGCTTTGTGCACTACTAGGAGCCATCCACAAGCTCTTAAAACAGTATTATTATAATAATAAGATTATTATTATAATAATGTTGTTATATAATTATTATTATAATAATATATTTTTAAAAACACACAAGATAATAAGATTTTACAAAATACATATAGCAGAATAACAATAAACTCAATGCTGAAATATCAGTGGACTCCAAACTAGGGCAAGCCTGTATCTTGGAGTCCTTTTTTTTATTTGAATAGTTTTTCATAACGGAAACTGCATGCTGCTGTAAATTTTAGTAAATATTTTATCTTTATTCGCAGTATTGTTCTTAGTTTATTCATCAGTCAAATTGGAAGTAAAAGCTTTCCTCCACCGCTCGTGTTTACAATCGACGAAAAAGCTTTCTACTTATGATCAGAATATGAGCTATAATTATAACTAATATTATTATTAATCAAAGATTTTGTATTTGAATAGGAGTATAGTTAATTGTACGAGCTTTAAGCCCATCACAGACGTAGCTATAATATAAATCATAGCAAGGCATATTACGATATATTTACAAAAAAAGAAAATGTAACCGCACACGCAGCTATATAATTTATATTATAGCTGGCATATTAATATATATTATAGCTACGTCTGTGATGGGCTTTATAAGAATAAAGTTTTTTGTAGTCCAGAAGGCAGGAAGTAACGTAAACAAATATTTTACTGATGACAATCCCTGGAGAATCCCCTATTTTGCCCCTTAGGGGTCAAATTAAGACTAAAAATCCTTTCTAAGTGGATGCATACGTCATATAAAGCACCTAGCGGTTTAGGCAGTGCGTTGACGAATCAATCAGTCAATCTCAGGACAAGTGTTGTTTTTAACCGACTCCAAAAAAAGAAGGAAGTTCTCAATGCGGTTGTATTTTTTTATGTTTGTCAGTATGATGCACGTGCCCCTTACCTCATAACTCCGTCATTTATGAACCGATTTGGATTATTTTTTTGTTTGTAAGGGTACACTTCCCGTTTGGTCCCATTATTATCAGATCAGGATTTGATTACTTAGTGTACTTTGAAGTCGGTTTAAGTTTTTTGTAAAACAGTTCAATTATTATAAATTAAGCCAGCTGGAACCTTGCCGCGGCAGACTCGAGGATATTTCTGCATATTAAGGATTGAATTTGGTAGATTTTAGTGTAGTAAAAAAGATAGATAGATAAACCGCTCAAAACATGCACCCAACATTGAAAGCAGTGAGAGACATTCATAAATTAAATACATCATTGTGCGTTACATCAGCTAGTCGTCGTGAAACAAAACAATATAATTGTAACAAGTTATTGTTAAGTTTTCGTTAATTATGCAACATGACATGGAGAGTTAGTACTATTGTTGCTATTGTTTGATATGTGCTGTTAAAATCAAACGTGGGTCGGTAACTGGAATAACTAATCTATCGTAAAATTATAAACAAGTATAATTTGTTCGTTAATTAGGATGTAGGAACAAATTTTCGAAACTTCTGATTCAATTATTAAAATTATTTGACTAATAAGAAGCTACATTGGCCCTGATTCTGTTGTTCACAACTAAACTAATTTTAATCTCACTATGTCTCTTTCTAACAAAGAATATAAGAAAAGGATGTAAGAAATTTAGTTCTGTCAAATTAGTCCAATGCTTGTTTTCAATATAAATTTAGTCGCGGTTACGCCTAAATACACGCAAAATAAGACGGCAAAGATTAATTTGACAACTTAAAATATGTTCTATCCTTTTTCAATAATATTCGTAAGAAAGAGATGAGATGTGACTAAAATTAGTTTAGTGCGATTTACAACAGAATCGGCACCATTAACTCCTATTGTGTGAGTGCTATTGACTAATTTTAAAAAGGTTGAATTTTGTTTGTTTAAACGCGCTAATCTCTGGAACTATCTGACGGATTCGTTTGTTTTTTCACTATTAGGAAGCTACATTATTCATGAGCTTTATAGGCTTTGACTTTTTATCCCATATCCCATTGGGTGAAACCATGTGGGACAGCTTGTCATTTATATTTTCTTCATTGTTCTCCATCTATCTCAAAAATAATGTTTAATGTAAAAATAATAATATTTAATGTAAAAATAATCATGTTTAATGTAAAAATAATAATGTTTAATGTAAAAATAATATTGTTTAATGTAAAAATTCTATGTTGATGTTTTAGGGGACTGTAACGACGACGACGCGCGACGGTTACATCTGAGCTATGGAAATGTAATATTAAAGTGTTTAATAATAATAATAATTGTTACTTTGTTTCAGGTAAAATCCAACACGTAACAAGTAATTTCTACAATAACAGCGGTACTCCATAATAATATGGTAATAACATACATTTATCCAACGATAGCTTATAACTGAATATATTAGCATTAAATAACGCTATACACTATTTTTTGCAGTGGGTCCGCCTGTGGATAGCGCTCGGTGTTTCTTCGAGCGTGTTTTCACAACAAACTAATACTGTAAGTATTAACTTATTATATGCTCGTTGTCTTACTATGCGTCCTTTTTGACGCAAAGTGCTCATCCCAACGTGCCGATAGTTTGGGTATTCATTTTTCATTTAATAGGGGTAAAAAACAATTAGATTTTTGACTATAATTTAATAAATGTGAAGTGTAGTCTTTGTGTTTTATTAATGTTTGAAATTTAGGTTTAATGTTTTTTTCTATTTCTTAAGAGGTAAGGATAGGTCTTACCTATTAAGACATATTTCAATAAAAAAACTATCATTATTTTATTATAAATTATAACAATCCATGTAAATTTTAGGTTACAGTAATTTTTAGCTTCACCGCATAAAAATACGACAGAGATAATCAGTAAAATACTAAACATACCCAAAATTATATACCAAAGAAAAAAAACTTTAAAGAACGCTTCCGTGTCGTCGTTTACTTTATAAAATTACATGCATAGGTTACATAAATAATTATGCACTATCACTTGCTATTGTTTTCACTTAAATAATACACAAATCGCGATAAATTTTGAGGAACAATAGAGAAGCGTTACAACAAAGTTTGAGAGCCAGTGTTTAGACACCATTGTGTTACTAGAATGCGAAATGGATAGGTACTTTCTCTGTAGACAGGAAATTGATTGTAACCGAGGGTCCGACAGTTGTATGTTTGTATTGTTACGATTTATACGATACTGAACATATTTTTTCATAATTAGTTATATATATGAAAGAAGAGTGTGAGAAGTGAAGGAGCGCTCGTGTTGTAGCATGATAAGTCGATCGGCAAAGTTAAGCTACCACCGTCGTGGTCGGTACCTGGATGGGTGACCGCCTAGTGGTATTTCAAATCAAGCGTTTCCGTGCTTCGGAAGGCACGTAAAGCCGTAGGTCCCAGTTATCACTTAATTGTGATAGTCGTTAAGCTAGTTGGATGCCTCCTAGGCGGCTTGAAAAATTCCAACAGTAGGTTGACCACTAGCCTACTCCACCGATCCGCAGTGGGCACGCGTGGTGGAGTATTGCTCATTCCCTTTCACTCTCATTTGTGTGCAGGAGGCCTGTGCTCAGCAGTGGGACATTATAGGCTGATGATGATTAGTTATGTATGCATAATAAGGACATAATAAGAAAATACATATTCTCTGAAAATGTCAGCTACCTATCTACCTATTACCGTCCATGAGATACAGCCTGGTGACAGACGGATGGACGGACAGCGGATTCTTAGTAATAGGGCCCCGTTTTACCCTCTGGGTAAAAAACTGAGCGTTGGAGTCAATTGGGGGCTTGGCAATTAAGCTAGGAAACGGTTAAAAGTGTTTAAATGTATGTTATGTATCTTTTTCTACGCGAAGGAAAAGGATATGACCTGCAATAAGGAATTCCGGTGAACCAGTCACCAAGATAACATAGAATTCTTAAATATCATTAGAAATACCATTCCATATGTAATTAAACCTGTCGTGATTCTATTGCCGCTATAACAAAAAGTAATAACAAGTTTTTATTAAAAAAAACTTTATTAAAACAAGCTTTTATAGTACTCATCAAGACGAATCAAACGAGCCCAAACTCGATGGGTTTATGTGGTTTTATTACGGAGTTCCTATGGCCACCTTCCAGCTCCATCATCAGATCAGCTCCACGTCACCATAATATTGCATTGTCACGCGATTTGTATATTCGTGCAAAATTCAGCTCAATCGGAAACCGGAAAGTGGGTCAAATTTAACTTGCAAACTCCATTACGGACCACGGGACAGGTGAAACTAAATAAAAGCTCGTAAAAATAAAACAAAATAAAAAATTAAAGGGAGTCCCCACATAAGAAACGCCTTAGTGTGTGAGTCCGAGTCTCACATTAGGGCGGTGGTGATGCGAGAGCGGTTTAGTGGACTGTATTTAAGCGGGGTGCCCAAAGTGTAAGGCAGGGCTGGCTGGCACCTCCTAGGTGAACCGGAACAAATACCTAACTTATTCCTCAAATGCAGTAAGGAGAAAAGATAGGAGAGAGCGGGAAAGGACTTACCCCAAGCAAGGCGGCACACAGGCCGCGATCGGGTGCGGTGGTTGTCGAAGCGTTGACGGCGGCGTACGTACGGTGGGCTAGGGCCCGACCGTTACGCGATATGCGGGAACAACGAGAGCGAGTAGATGACGCGGCGGCGGTGAGCACGCGGCTCCAATATCTGAAGCGGTGCGGTGCGGTCGGGTGAAGCAGCGAGGGTGCCTACTATCCCGATGACGAATTACGAGCGACTGCTCTAATCCATCTCTAGTGATGAACTGGTGGCGGCAGATGCGCACACCGTTGGCGTGGGATAGCGTCCAACACATTTTATTACACAACACAAAAGGGCACGAAAACAAATGTTCTGTTTATTGGCCAGGGCTTGGGGTAATAAACCAATAAAGGAGTAAGGAAAACAAAGGTAATAGGCACAACGGGAATTCTAGAAAGCGGACATGTGGCGGGACTCTAGGAAGCGGAACAAAGGAGTTACTGCATCGAGGCTAACTAAACTAAACATTAAATATGCGCCAAACCATCTCCCCCGCCTGAAAGGGGATGAAACATCCTCTTTCACAATCAAAAGATATGGAAGGACAATATGCGAAGCGAAACAATAGTGACTAATGCGAATCTTAATTGCGAGACATTTAGAAAGAGGTAATAAAAACTAATTGAATGTACAAATAACTTAAGACTAGATGCAATACATTCAAATACTACTGCGAAGGTAAAGGGCACAATTTTGCAACTGCCCTGCGGTAAATGCCGGTTTTAGTTTTGAAATCTACGACGCGAGTCACTCCGTCAGCACCCGGATAGGTTTTAACAATTATGCCTAAAGGCCAATGTAAGGGCGGAGCGTTGTCAGATTTAATTAGCACAATAATTCCTATTGCGATGGAAGCGGAGCGAACGTGCCACTTTTGACGCGATTGAAGGGTGTTTAAATATTCTATTCTCCATCGATTCCAAAATGATTGCACTAAACGATCAACAAATTGCTTACGTTGCAAAAGATTACCATTTTCCGAAAACATATCTGCAACTGGCAATGCGTTTAACGGAGCGAGTGTCAAAAAACGCGCGGGTGTCAACGGCAAGGGATCAGCTGGGTCTGAACTAAGTATGGCAAGTGGCCGCGAATTAAGAAGTGCTTCGATTTGCGACAGCACCGTAAGCATTTCCTCAAAGGTGAGTAATTGGTCACCAATCAATTTATTTAAGTGTGTTTTGACACATTTAATTTTGCTTTCCCAGATCCCTCCTTGATGAGGAGCAAAGGGGGGATTGAATTTCCATTGAATCCGATTTTGCAACAGACTAACGGCAAATTCCTTATTGTAAGCGGATGAACTAACCAATTCGTAAAGTGATTTAAGGTGTGTCTTGGCACCAACGAAGTTTGTACCACAGTCAGAATATACGACACTGACTGTGCCGCGGCGTGAAGGAAAGCGTTTAAAGGCGTTCAGAAAAACTTCTGTTGAAAGGTCAGAGGCGAGTTCAACGTGAACAGCACGTGTGACAAGGCAAACAAAAAGACATATACGCACACGTCTACGTCTATGAGGTATTATCGAAAGCGGGCCAGCGTAGCCAACACTGGTGTGAAGAAACGGCTTAGCTTCACGAACTCTGCAAGCGGGTAAGTCACCCATGAAAGGGAACTGCGGACGCGGGTTATTCCGAAAGCACACGTTACATTCCTGAACGCGTTTTCTTACAATATTGCGAGTGGATATGATCCAATATTTTTGTCTTATTCTAGTTTTATTGTAGGGTTTGCGAGTTAGCGAACGTTCAAGTGACAAAGAGCGGCGTTCGACGAGTTCACAGGAGTTTCCGAGTAAAGCGGGATCATAATGAAAATGACGTCCATTGTCATCGCGAGTAGTAGTTTTTGTATTAATAGTTTCACATTGTTTCAAAGGTGTCAAAAGGTCGACCTTTGAAGGAACATCTTCCAATTCAAAAAACTTCGATTTCGTTGTATACGGTTCAAAGGTACAAAAAGAGCGGGAAATACTATTCAAACCAACAAGGGGAGCGGTCCCTACTATAAGATAGCCAAATAACGTTTCAATAGCGATCGGTTCGTTAGGCGAACGTGATTTTTTATTTGACAACAAAATGCGTGCGAAAATGTCACTACCTAAAATCATATCGATATTACCGGGTGACGCGTAGGTATCGTCAGCGAGCGGTAAGTCTTTTAAATAGGACGAAAGCGACTTTGTATCAACTTGTGAGGAAGGCAGCTCACTGGTTATGTGTTCAACCACGTAAGGTTGAATATCGAAGGAGATATTCTTATCAAAGCGGGAATAGATAGTAAATTTACTTTTACCTAACGTTTTATTTTCTTTGTCACCAATTCCAGTGACACAAGCATTTTGCGCGGGAAGAAGCGGTAAATTTAAGCGTGTGCAACACTCACGCGTTAAAATATCACGCATCGAACCACTATCTATAAGAACGCGTACAGTTTCATAGCGTTGCGAGTTCGCACAGCGAACTAGACACAGTGCAGTTCCGAGAAGCACTGTGGACGAAATAGGTTGCGGTTTCGATGTACCATAAGCGGGTGCGTTTTCTTGGTTCAATAGCGGATTAGTGGCACAAAGCGATAGATGAGATTTATTGTTACCACTCGATTCACAATTCTGACAATCATTATTAGATTGTAATGCGGGTTTCATAATAGATGCGGGAGCGGGAGCGTATGACATTCTGTCCATACGCGGAGCGGGCGAGTGCGAGTAATCAACATTTTGATTCTCGAACGAAGGTAGCGATGCGGGTTTCAACGATTCACAATTATTAGGAGAGCGGCGATAATTATTTGTATTATCTACAATGGCGAGATTAGAGACTTGTGGGACGGGCGTCCGCCACGATTGCGGTGGGTCGGCGGCTGACTTCGCGGTGTCAGTCGTCGTACTAAAGTGCAACAGCGAGTGATGGTTGCGAGAACAGAATCTACAAGTACTAGTAGATTTACAAATGTTGGTAAAATGCTTATCACTTAGACAGTTAAAACATAACCTTTTCGATTTTGCGAAATTATACCTATCTTGCGGCAACATTACTGTAAACTTAGGGCAACGATACACATTATGGGAATTTGTTTGACAACATACACAATTATTATTATTATTATTTTGAGCGAAAAAAGACTTATCATAGGTATTCTTATGCGTTTTGTAATTCGAGTTCTCCATCTTAATATTAGGTTTGGAAGTATGCGCGGAGCGGGGCGGATTATCATTTACAATGTTGGCGCGACTTAAAATACGATACTGATCACGAATAAAATCTATTAAATCCGAACTAGTGGGCAAGTTTTTATTTTCCCTTATAAACATTTCAAAAGAGCGTACCGTGTCTAGGTCTAGGCGTCTCAAACCTAAGTGCACGAACATGAATTCGGCTAGGTTATCGATATCGACATTTTTTAAAGCGGATAATACTGTGGCGTAGCTATCAACGAAGCTTTCAAGTGCTGAGGGAGTGGCTGACGTCACAGGCGTTATTTTCAGAAGATGATCCAAATATGTTACGGCAAGGGCGCGTTTATCATTATATTTGTTGCAAAGCGCGGACCACAACGACTTGTAGTTGTCTCCGGTAGGTATTAAACCTCTACAAATGTTTAAAGCTCTACCGGTCAATTTACCTACTAGGTATTGCATTTTTTCTGTATCATTTAGCGTGTGATTTTCATGAATCACAGATTTAAAATTTTCATAGAATAGTGGCCATTTCTGAATGTCACCATCAAAACTACACAATTCTAAGCGAGGTAACTTAAAGTGTCTCGTGTCTGAATGCACGGGCGGATTTTCGGAAGCGGGTTTTAAATTACCATATTGCGGGGATGTTTGTTTAGATAAAGTCGATTGTCTATACTTGACACGAGAAAATAGTTCGTCAAACGATATAATTTGCGAGAAATTTGGTATATAGTTAGGGATCAATTTTGACTGAATTGCGTTTTTATCGTTAATTGCAGTCATGAACTCTGAGCGAATGGTATCTACGTTCGAACAACTCATTAAAAATAATTCGGTATTTTCCGAAGAAGAAAGATTATTTGAGATATCGTAACTATGCTGAATTTGTTGAAAATATACTTCGGCTTTACTTTCAACTAGCGATAATTGCCTTTCTAACTCTATTTTGGCTTCTTTCGCGCGGGCGACAGAAGCAGCGGCGGTCTCAGGAGGAGCCATTTCTATAGCGAAAACCAAATCTATTTTAAGAAAAAAGAGGATAAAGATATCCGAATGACCAAAACTTTATGGTGATCCGGCTCGTATGGACCAAACTTTATGGTGATGCGAGAGCGGTTTAGTGGACTGTATTTAAGCGGGGTGCCCAAAGTATAAGGCAGGGCTGGCTGGCACCTCCTAGGTGGACCGGAACAAATACCTAACTTATTCCTCAAATGCAGTAAGGAGAAAAGATAGGAGAGAGCGGGAAAGGACTTACCCCAAGCAAGGCGGCACACAGGCCGCGATCGGGTGCGGTGGTTGTCGAAGCGTTGACGGCGGCGTACGTACGGTGGGCTAGGGCCCGACCGTTACGCGATATGCGGGAACAACGAGAGCGAGTAGATGACGCGGCGGCGGTGAGCACGCGGCTCCAATATCTGAAGCGGTGCGGTGCGGTCGGGTGAGGCAGCGAGGGTGCCTACTATCCCGATGACGAATTACGAGCGACTGCTCTAATCCATCTCTAGTGATGAACTGGTGGCGGCAGATGCGCACACCGTTGGCGTGGGATAGCGTCCAACACATTTTATTACACAACACAAAAGGGCACGAAAACAAATGTTCTGTTTATTGGCCAGGGCTTGGGGTAATAAACCAATAAAGGAGTAAGGAAAACAAAGGTAATAGGCACAACGGGAATTCTAGAAAGCGGACATGTGGCGGGACTCTAGGAAGCGGAACAAAGGAGTTACTGCATCGAGGCTAACTAAACTAAACATTAAATATGCGCCAAACCAGGCGGTTTTTTTTTTTTAGTTTTCTGTCATCCATGTAGGCACTATAAATTCAAAACATACTAATAATATTAGGACAGATAAATATAATTGGTCATATAACTCCAATCCTAACTTAATATTATAAATGCGAAAGTGAGTTTGTTTGTTTGTTACGCCATCACGCCTCAACTACTCAACGGATCATCATGAAATTTGGCATGCAGATAGCCTATGGTATGGAGAAGGACATAGGATATTTTTATTTTGGGAACGCGAGTGAAACCGCGGGGGACAGCTAGTATTAAAATATATATCTAAAACACACCAGCTTAATTAATCTCATGTCACTAATATTATAAATGCGACAGTTTGGATGTTTGTGAGTTTAGATGTTGTACCTCAATCACGCTTCAATATCTGAACGGATTTGGCACGCTGATAGAATATCTTCTGTATTAAAACATATGGTAATTTTTATCCCGGGAAAGCAATACATCCGTCGGTAACGCGGGTGAAACCGCGTGGCGCAACTAGTGTGTTCATAAGGCGATTAACACACTGCCCCGCGCGTAGGTGCGTAGAATAGATCTGCATCATCGTGCGGGTTTTTACGCACTCACGCGCGTAGTTGCGTTCTGTGGATTCACGGCGGCTCTGACTCATTCCATACAAAATCACGCACGGCACTATGAGACTCGGTGTGCCATACCTTGCGTCTCGCCGCGCACCAGCGTTGCCAGACGTCCCGATTTTGGTGGGACGTCCCGATTTTTAGCCCAAAATTAAATGTCCCGCGCGGGACAGGCCCAGTCCCACTTTTCGAGGATTACTCGACGGAGAAATTGAAATCATCGTTGGACGTAGAAGTGGGTAATTGTAAAGACACCACTACTCAGAAATGGTACTAGGTTTCCCGCGACGCATCTTAAACATCGCAGTGGTGTCGCGCCAAAGTGCGCTAAATGTCACTGAGACGTACAAAAATCCAACTTCTAGTTTTAGTCATCGCAATCTGACGCCCGCAAGGGAATCAAAACCTATAGGGTACTTCCCGTTGACCTAGAACCATGTAATTTGGCAAGAAGCAATTTCATGTAGTATTTAAAGGACGGAATCCGAAAAGCGTTTTGAAGTTAGTATATCATAAAAAAAATTACAACATAATCGGAAGAAAGGGGAAAATACTTCGTGACTCTACTCCTGATGAACGAACTACATATTTACATTACCTACAAGTTTCTACGGAACCCTCGGTACGCGAGTCCGACTCGCCCTTGGCCGGTTTTTTTAGTATGTCCCGCTTTTGACGATGGAATCCCGCTTTTTTACTCTAGATGGTTTAAAATCCCGCTTTTCCCGAAAAAATATCTGGCAACGCTGCCGCGCACCCACGCGCGTAGGTGCGCGGCGAGACGCATGTAGGCGCGTGATCTGTATGAACGCGCGTAGATGCATTTTCTGTGTGTTGGACTGTGCGTCTTCTATACAAACTGAGATACCATTGACACGCTACGCTGCGTGGTGCGTGGCAGTGTGATAACCGCCTAAATAACAGAATACTAAAAACATAATTGTACCCTAAGGCTCAACAAATTGGAATTCAATAGAAGACGCGAACGCATTCATTTATTTGAAACTTTTAAATGACCTAAACCTGCCACATCAATCACCTGTTACTACAATCGATAATATGTTATATAACGCATACTACAAGTGCCCTACAAGTACCTTACGCAACCATCACTTGCTCTGCTTGCTTCCGCGTGAAAGTTTACTTCCTACTTCTATAGAGCTTCATTTCAAAGGGCTGATGAAAGCTGTAGCGATATGGGAGCTTTCTAGGTGTGATCTAGATTGACTTACTATCTCCTGGCCTACTTTATATGCTTGATGATAGTTTAATTATGGAAAATAAGGAGTAAGTTAGAAAATTTAATGGATTATGGTAGTAGAAACATTTTTTTTACAAGCTTTTATTTAACTTGCAATGTATGTATATGTATGTATGTTTGTTCGGTTGGCATCTTGCAGGTCGAATTTTACCCACTTCCAGTGGTCGGATTGACTTGATATTTGGTATACCGTCACATGGGAGTAAGGTGAAAAATGTATTCACTGTTCATTACTTTTTTGTTATTCAATAGTTCTAGTAGTAGTGAAACGGCCAAGCCACATATTTTGACTACGGTGTGTAGAGTTTGTGAAGTTAGGGCTTGTAGAGTAAGTGCATGTAGAGTTATAAGCTTGGCTCTACATGAGATCTGATAACTTTTTGACGTTACGAGCCATATGTCTTGGCGGCAACATTTTACATAAAAATGTTTTTGATGGGATTTCACTTCTTTTTGTAAGTTCCCTATGTTTTTTTTTTTATTGAAATTTCCAAGTTTTATAATTTTTTTGTTGTTTGTGTACTAATACAAGCTTACATACCAAATTTCAGCTTTCTAGGACTTCAGGAAGTACCCTATGAGTTTTGATGATCATCAGTGAGTCAGTGACGAAATCGGGGTTTTTTAGAGATCAATAAAATCTAAAGTATAAGAGCTATGTTATTGAAACTTAATATGTTTAATAAGTTCACTATTGACATCATGTTCCGAGAATTTTGTTTATCTGGTATAATCCAAACCCAAGTTATGAGGCTTCGAAAAAACGACGAAGCGCTTCGAGAAAAGGTAGGTAGTGCCCTTTCGCTTCGCTTGGCTGTCTTGGCGGGGGGCACTCCCGTGCCCCCAGATAATGACTAATAAATAATAAAAATGACATAAAATTAAAGGGGAAACATAAAAGAAACGTCTTCGTTGAATAGTCAATTTGAGTTAGTTAATATTATTATTGTACGGAACCCTCCGTGTGCGAGTCCGACTCGTACTTGGCCGGATTTTTATTTGTGTTCTACTCGTGGTGGCCAGTTCGATTTTCGAATAATTTATATAATTGTTCGTCAACGGCAACTAAAAAGATTTGGTCGAACAGACAGAATAATTGGACAGTTTTACAAAAAACTTAAACCGACTTCAAAGTACACTACAAAGTAATCAAATCCCGATCTGATGAAAATGTGACCAAACGGGAAGTGTACCCTTTCAAATAAAAAAAGAATTTTCCAAATAAATGACGAGTTATGAGGTAACAAACATAAAAAAAAAATACAACCGAATTAAGCTCCTCCTCCGAAAGAACCTCCTGCTTTTTTTGAAGTCGGTTAAAAAAATATGGTAAAAGTCGGGTCATAATGAAATTCAGTACAATCTGGGGGCACTCAATTCTTTACTGCCTTACGTAATTTTTCAAGCATCAGTGAGCAAATTTAAAATTTTCTAGACCCTGTTTGATCCACATCGATCAAACGAACCAAAATCAACAAAGCTAGGGTCCTTTCGCCGGTATCGCGACCACCTTCAGTAGGCGACCATTTGACGTACTACTTTTCTTTAAATCAAGATAATAGTATTTGTAGAGGTAACATAAATAAAAAATAAATCTAACGTGCTTTATAAATAATTATGAAATAAGAATTAACACAGTTTGAAACAAATGGGTTAACCCAGAGCCGAAAAAATATTGCTCAGTGCGCGTCTTGATTCAGTAAAGCAATTCAGTACCGCAAGTTGTAAAAAAAATAACACGGCGCGCGGTGCTCAAAGGTAAGTTTTATTACTTATTTCATGTTTTACACACAAGTTAGATGTTAAATTGTACAACCGATAAGTTTTGGCTATTATTTTGTTGTATTTTGCTATTTTTAAACTTATTATTAAGATACAATCAAGTGGCCGGTAACCGAAATGCTTACTTATCAAAAACGTTAGATAGCGACCACGTGGTCGCCAATCGACGAGAATCGCATTATTTTGTTATGATCAATATGATCCTTATACTTCATACAGGACTGTTACAATTTTGAATGTAGCATTGTAAAAGCTTTTCTTTGTAGCTCTTTGGTAAACGACCACCAGTTTCTTTGAAAGAACTTTGTTTAATTTACGTACGAAATTGGGTGCTTAACAGGTGGTCGTAAACCAAAATAATCGAAATAAAGACATTGGTTTCCGGCCACCATAATTTAGTATGAGAAAAATAACGGCCGCTAACAGAAATTGGTATGAAAGTTCATTGAGTATGCGACCAAGTCTGATTTTTAGGGTTCCGTAGTCAACATGGAACCTTTATAGTTTCGCCATGTCCGTCTGTCTGTCTGTCTGTCTGTCCGTCCGTCCGCACTATGTCTCAAAGACTCTTAGTACTAGAAATCTGTAATTGGGCGTGAATATGCAAATGAGTTAGAGGAAGAGGTGTGATACAATCGAGACAAAGGGACCAGATCCTGTAATGGGTATAGAAGCTGTTCCTTTGTGAAGTACCGTCTCACCTTGTTCAGGATACCAAGTTTTTTGGCAACAGTCTTAACCTTTGCCTCGATGGACCATCCGAAATTAAGGTCAGAGGATAAATTGAGACCCAAAAGATCTAGGTTTTTGGATATCGTTACAGATACATCACGAAATGCGGGAGTCAGCTTGATGGAGCTCCTCTTGGCAGAAAAAAGACAGGCCTGTGTTTTAGAGGCATTAAACTCGACCCTATTGGCGGTACCCCACTCGGCAACAATTTGCAGAGCCGAGTTCAACCTCGTAACCATATCCTCTCTGAGAGACTGTTGTGGCGGATCGGATATATAACTCTCTGTGACGGTGCTGTCATCTGCGTACCCGTAAATTCCGGGTTTCAGGAAGTCGTTAATATGCAGCAAAAAAACGCGTAGCAGAGAGAACAGATCCCTCAGGAACACCAGGCTTGATCGCCTTTACTTCCGACGAGCAGCCATCGATTACCACTCGAATAGACCGTCCACTCAGGAAATCGGAGATTCAGGCGCATAAACTAGAGGGCAGTCCATATGAGGGAAGCTTGCTGAGCAGAATATCATGCCAGACCCTGTCGAAAGCCTTCGAGATGTCCAGTGAAACTGCTAGCGCTTCACCGTGTTTCTCAATGGCCTCGCTGCAGAGGTGGGTGGCTAGCACTAGGAGATCTCCTGTAGATCGATCAGGACGAAAGCCGAATTGTCGATCACTCAGGAGATCATTGTTACCAGGTAGCCAAGAAGTTTGGCATTCAATACACGCTCCATAATCTTGATGAGTATGGAGGTGATTGCGATAGGTCTATAGTTCGACGGATCTGTACGGCTACCCTTTTTGGGTATAGGTTGGACGTTTGCAAGTTTCCAGGATTTAGGGACACGTCTTGTTTTCGAAGAGTCTGAATAGGCGTGTGAGAATAGGAGACAACTCAGGGGCACAGGTCTTCAATACTACCGCCGGGATCTCGTCGGGGCCACTAGCCTTACTCTTTGAGAACCTCTTTTTGGTGAATGCGGACATCCGACATTTCGGAGCCGAAAAATATGGCAATGTTGGATACTGGGGCTTTCAGCAAACATTTGTTTATACCTGATCCACCACAACGAGCAAATATTGATGTTGATAATTTTTTAAATGTTATATTACTTAATATTTAGGATATTGTTTAATTCTATTACAACTATTACTAAGTTCCTACGAAATGTAAGATTGTTATTTTTTAATTAAAAGAAGACATTACACCAAATGATTACCATATTTGTTTTTATTAAGAGGCAAAAATTAAAATATTTTTAAAGCGATTATAATTGTTTTAATGGCAAATTTTTCATATTAAAATAGCGGTCGCAAACCAGGTCACTGGTGGTCACAAACTAATAAAAATGGTCGTAAACCGACGTTTTCGCTATATTTTCACTTTTTCAGCATTTTATACATATTTTTGTATGAATGTATTTTATTTTATGTTTTTGTATCCAAACTAGATTATATTTGGGACAAATTCACATTAACATATACTATTTTGCGTGTAGACAACATTTTTTTTTCCTCATCTTATGTGGGCAACCCAGCTAACTGGTCGCTAACCGGCGAAATGACCCTATATCATTATCACTGAGATGATACGTAAGTGTGAATGGAGCGCGTGCCAGTTTTTGCATTCATCATGATCACGACTACCGGATTATTATTGGATGTGAAGCACGCACTACATTTGTTACCTAACTAATGTTCACCTGTGACTTTATACATTTTATATCAATGATATTATAATAATAATAATTGGACAGTTTTACAAAAAACTTAAACCGACTTCAAATGTACGCACGGCTACAGACAAGCTATACATTTGCAATATAAGCTGACCCTGATGTGTTGCCGTGTGTACACTAAGAAGTAATCAAATCCTGATCTGATGACAATGGGACCAAACGGGAAGTGTACCCTTTCAAATAAAAAAAGAATTTTCCAAATCGGTTAAAAAAGGACGGAGTTATGAGGTAACAAACATAAAAAAAAAAAAAAAAAATACATTCGAATTGAGAACCTCCTCCTTTTTTTGAAGTCGGTTCAAAGAGGTAGATATCGCATTAACGCACGCTACTTGTTGCAGACAACTTCAGACAATTGCCGTTATTTTGCTTAGCGGCTACATATAACTATCTCTTTCTGTACCATATGTTCCGTATTATCGCATTCACCTAATTCAACAATAACTGAGCGCCGCTTAGTATGAGGGTAGCATATCTCTATTATAATATCACACAGCTATATTCTACCATCTTGCTACAATCCTCAGACATTGGTATCAAAATGGTCCCGCACTGTGCAGCTTAGGCCTCTTCTAGGCAAGGTTCAGCGACGTGCCGCTAGAATTGTCGACGATCCCGAGCTCACAAACGGTTTAGAGAGAGACTGCCTCCTTATGTGTGTTCTACCGTTTGTACAACGGACAGTGTTCTGTACAATTGTTTATGATGCCGACGGCTACCTTCCACTATCGCAACTCGCCATCGATGGGGAGTCCATCCTCACGTATTGAAACCAGAATTGTTTCCTACTGTGCGGGCTCAAAGGAGCTTCCTTTCGCGGACGCTCAGACTGTGGAATTTGCTCCCCGTTGTGGTTGTCCCAATGCAGTACAGCATGGGGTTCTTCAAAGAGGGTGTGAGATTTCTGCAGGATAGGCAACGTGCGAGTGATAACCCTGATGTTGCAAGAGCCCGCGGTACGGTAACCGCTTACCATGTTATCCACCGAACCGTTTTATCCATTCCTGATGAATCTGATGTAGGTACTCTCATAATATAGGTAGCTTATCCTATGTTACTTCCCGTCTGATCTTTTACGGGGTTACTGTCTTACAAATATACGGACAAATAGTTGGTAAAATATTTAATATCTACATAGGTAACTTATATTTATAAGTCAAACATACGGACAGACCATCTAGCGATATCCTCTCAGTTAGAGATATGTTAGGCAATGTCTCGCCCAATGAGGAACTCGTGATTTAGCTTTTTGCTCGTACCATTACACATGTTACATAAAGCTCGCGAGCAGATATGTAATTTAAATAATACCTACCTAGAACCTAGATACTATAATTTGTATTAGATATACAAGGTGGGCCAAAAGAAGTCATCCGATGTTGTTTGGCTCTCTTTTTTTTCTAAATGAAAAACTTCGATTCTGTTTTTTAATTATGTTTATTTGAACCTTTAGAATTTTATTGGTCAAGTTGAGAACATGATATCGGGCAAATGGGCGCCGTCACAATTGATTGCCATACGGGCTCGTTTTATGGCATTTTTCATCAGTATTAGCATTCCCATAATTTACGAACCACGGAGATTGGTCTGCATCAACCTCTGACCGTCACACTTTTTAAATATGTGCATCACTTGAGAGAATAGGGATGTTGCCTGGGTAAAAATATAATAATTTTAATTAGTCCGTCAGTTAGATTATCAAAAAATATTGGACACGTATTTTTCGCTTTACCAAATCATTAACAATTGACGAAGATAAAGCGCGACTAAGTTCGGGAGTGGGGGCTCGTGACGTCACTTGTTCCTAAAAAGTGTACCACACCGTGACGTCACGCGGAACTTCAACAAACGATATCTTCGTATTTTTTTGTTTAATTGACAAAAGTAAAAATACGTGTCTAATATTTTTTGATAATGTAAATGACGGACTAATTAGATTTTTTCAGGAAAGTAGCCTATTAAATATAATATTAATATTAACTTAGATACAAAGTAGATGTTCATTATTGGCAAATGTAATAAGTAACTATAACTAATATTGTAAACGAGAAAGTTTGTATGTATGGATGTTTGTTACCCGTTCACGCAAAATCTACTGAACGGATTTGGATGAAATTTGGCACACAGATAGAATATGTTCTGGATAAAAATATAGGATACTTTTTCTCCCGGGAAAACATACGATCCTTCGGGAATGCGGGTAAAACCGTGCGGGACAGCTAGTTAGTGATAAATCTTTGTTTTTTATAATATATATATATAAATATCATGGTAAATAAATAAAGCACGTTCGTAGATAGAGGTAGAGCATAGAGTTATTTCGCTCGAAGAGCAGCACAGTACCTCACAGAATGTGATAGAAGATCGCAGACAATAACTGAATGTTGTGTTCCTGCTCGTTAGTAAGGTCGCCAGATCTCATCGAGGAGGGAGTAAGGGTCTGTAACGCATGATCGTTGCTTGTTGGTGGTAACTTCTACCAGCAGGGCTATTTTAAAACGCTCGGATTCGATATCGGAAACGGATTCAAAACGACCGAGCCGTTTTTCCGCAATTGCTATTTAATTTCCGCATTCAAATAGTTTTTGATGTTTCTTTACGGAAATATCAATTCGATTCATCGAAAAGTTTTCGGAAATTATATTAATCCGTTTCCGATATCGAATCCGACATTTTAAAATAGCCCTGCAGGAAGGCCTGACTATGTTTGTCTATTTTTAGCAATTAGATTCATATGGGCAGTCAAAACTGACGTAGTTTAATGGCACTAATAAAATATATAGGCAGTACACACTACTAGGTAGGGACCACAGATATAAATCTAAATAGATAACGCAAGTCCCTCCATCTGTGTGAAAACCAAGCGTATATTTTTTGTACCTGCCATGTCACAAGATTGATTTAGTTAGGCTGACATTAGATTTTTAACGTGAAAATGTAACTATCCTATTTGTCAGCTAAACACATCCCTCGCTACACATCTCTGGTGGACATGCAGCCTTATGCGAGTTCCCTGTCCGCGCGAAACAGTTTCAAAAGAAGAACATTGTGCGCCATTTTTGCACAGATTTCGACACGCGAAGTACATACACTCGCGGCGTCTATTTAGATGTATATCTGTGGTAGGGAGGGACATATGTTGTTGAATTATAAAAATGTTATTGATAAAACCTGCACACCCGATCCAATATATCTAGTTTATCCTAAAGAAGTCTCGTATAGATACCACTTTCATACTCTCTGCAGTTTTTTATTGCAACAACCACTTTTACTTGGCTTCTAGTTCCGAAGTTTTACTATCGTAAATGGACATACACACAAGCTTGTGGCTCGAACTAAGTCTAACGCTTCCGCGACATGTTTCTTAGTATACAATAGTTTATAGCGTAGTTAATGTATGTAAGCCAATTCGAATAAGAATTTTGAGCTAGGTCTATCTACATCTACTAGGTTAGTTTACTTGTTCTATATTTTTGTCTGTATCTATGCTGTAGTTTTTTTTGTTATTTATTTGGAAAAAAGGCCAGTCAGAATGTCCAAAAAATATTTAAAATGTAACCTTGCTGAGTTTCTTGCCGGATTCTTCTCAGTTGAAGGCCGAGTTCCGAACCGGTGGTAACTTCAGTAAATATGACCTTCATAAGTGCCCTTCTGTGGCCTAAATTGAATAAATGGCGCAACGGATCGGCGTGATTTTTTTTATAGAGATAAATAGTCCAAATTTTTCCGCCTGTGAATGTATGAGTGTAAAATGAAGTCTCATCAAAGTACGCACCATTATAGTTTTACAAATCATTGAAACAGGTATTTTTTTAAATAGAATTAATAGTAGCAATTAAATACTTTCCACACTCACATTGCGTTGCGTCACACACGAGTATGGCGCTACCTTTATGTAAGATCCGTTAAAATTTACGCTTAATTACATTTGATAACGATTGGATTTGTTATTATTTAATTATTATGTAACTGTAATAGTTATACTTTTCTAATGACCCAGATTTTTAATTTGTTTGGCTATAGTAAAGATTCAAAGTCGTATTCGAACAATTATAATGTGAGGTACAATGATTTCATAACATTTTTAGGTAGGTATAAAGTGTTCCTAGGGTTAAAAAATTCGCCTGCCTGATACGGAACATGAGCCTGCAGAACTACGACCAAAACAGCTAATCATTATGTTAATCCTTATGATTTCCGTAGGCACAAAAGTGCTGAAAATTCACTGTAAATTTTTAACCGACTTCAAAAAAAGGAGGAGGTTCTCAATTCGGTTGCTTTTTTTATGTTTATAACTCCGTCATTTATTAACCGATTTGGAAAATTATTTTTTGTTTGAAAGGGTACACTTCCCGTTTGGTCCCATTGTCATCAGGTCAGGATTTGATTACATTTTAGTGTACTTTGAAGTCGGTTTAATTGTAAAACAGTTTTTTTTTTTTGTACAGAGAGTACAGCATGGTGATGCCAGTTTCGGGTGGGGCTGGCAGCTGTCCGCACAGGGGGAGGGACCCGCCACCGTCGGACATTACTACCTGAAGCTACCACAGGTAACTAGTCCATTTGATAGTGCAGGGATACAACCTGGGAGAGTTATTT
The DNA here is from genome assembly GCA_951394255.1 of Polyploca ridens. Classification (NCBI taxonomy): domain Eukaryota; kingdom Metazoa; phylum Arthropoda; class Insecta; order Lepidoptera; family Drepanidae; genus Polyploca; species Polyploca ridens. The sequence continues at coordinate 7,749,928 of OX596269.1, read as the reverse complement.
AGATTTTTTGAATGATTATTTTTTTATGGCATCTCCAAGATTTAAGATAATTCACATAACCATTAAACTTTTACGGGCTTTATCTTTCGATGGTTATCATTTAGACCACTATCTACAGGGCATGTAAACAGTAGGTGACACAGATTTGTCAATGATTATTTCCAGTCTGAACAGCGAGTCCGCTACGCCATTGAGGGCGGCGAGCAACGCGGTGCTGCGGCGGTGAACACCAGCGACCATCACCGCCCGCACACAACTAACTTTGTATTTGGAGATAAGGCTTTGCAGCTAAATGATGAGCAGGTTGGTATTCTTCATTTTTCTATTTAACCCAAGCCTTAAAATATGCATTAATTAGAACCCAGTGGGATAGGTTGAAGTACTATGACGATACTTAAATTAAATTCTTTTGTTTTACAGATCCAGTCTCCAGATTACCAGCACAAGGCAATCCTCAATGCAACACAGCCTACACCTACCAACAACCAAGGCCAGCCCGTTGATATATACCTCCTGCAGCAGCAGTTCCCATCGCCAGCTCAGTCACCACAGCTTGTCCAACTCATCCCCACACCTAGCACCGTATACAATAATGTACCCAATTATTATAATATAAAACCTTTGTACAACTTCAGAACACAACACCCCATCCAAAACCAATATACAAACGAACAAACTCGAAACGAAAACCTAGATAGTAGCTCTAAACCTCTTCAGCAAGAGGTGACCGAGCAAAATCATTATTCACCAACAACTATAGTACAAGTTTTTAAGAACCACAACTGTTCTGGTGATGCTAGCTTAGAAAATACATCTGAAGATCTTGAAAGTGATATTAAGAAATCAAAAGAATTGTTCGCTGAGTTACCGCAATATGAAATACATGATGTTAATAGTAATTTCGGATCAAATGACGCAGCTAGAAGACCTTTAACTTATAGAGGAGCCGTACATTTCAAAGTAGAAACGCCAAGACCTCATGCTAGAAACGAAAGGTACTATTACACCACTGATTATGTATCAACGACTGAAACTTACAACTCAACTAATGAAGGTATCAATAGATTAGTTGCATCGACGCAAGATCTAATATCTAATGAAGATTTGCTCAAAATAAATCACTCATTCGAAAAACATATGGCCGAACAAAGTGAAGATATAATAAAACCACGATCTAAATATAATTATAGAACTGAAGGCCGTGATTACAGACAAGGCAGTTCAAACCAAATAACAGTTAAAGCAAAAATAGCAAATATAATCAAAAGTGATATTGATCATTTAGAAAACGATCACAATAAGGAACAAGTTTTACAGACTAGTTCTAATGAATACAGATTCGCTTCACCAATCGTTGTAGCTGATACTCCTTATGATACTTACAAAAGTCAGATTGTAAATAATTTGGTTTCCACAATGGTCCCATATTTACAAAATGGTTATGAAATTATTGGAGTTAAAAATAGTCTTGATGAAAGTGACGTTAATAATTCATACAAAGAAACAAGCGAGGAACTAGTCAATGTTACTCCAAGGCCGATAGGACAGAAATATTTAGCTCCTATTACTGTAGCTTTAAGATTACTAAACGCAAATGAAACTGAAGTATATAATACTGTAGACGACCATGAAGCGTCAGATAGTGAATTCATTTCGGATACTGTTAAAGGACCTGAGAAAACTAGAACTATTGTTGAGATTCAAGAATCTATTCCAGTAGATATAACACATATAAATGATGTAGAAGTACATGAATATTTAGATGAAGGTAGAAGTAATAACAAAGGTCCTTACGACACTGCAAAATCTATATACAATAAATACGTAGAAGCTTTCGAATCTTCAAAGAAAATACAACAAAATATGAATGATATTCTACAAAAATATGAATCATTGCGAAATGATAAACGTGACAACGCATATGATAATAATGAAAATAGCAGCGGAAACGAAAATGAAGAAGATTCGAAAGACAATTTAGAACAAAGTGAGAACGTGCAATCAGAAGTTGAAATAAGACCCAACAGTGATGATTTAAGTAACGAGAGAAGTGAATACACAAATTATTACAACAACTATGGACAGCAAAACAGAAAAATCATACAACCTATCATAATAGAAAAAGAAGTACCCGTAACAAAGTTCGTAGATAGATACATTGAAAGACAAGTACCCTATCCAGAAACTGTGGAAGTTCAAGTACCGGTAGATAGACCAGTACCTGTTGCTGTACCTTACGAGAAAGTTGTTGAGAAACCTTATGAAGTCACCAAATACGTCGATAAACCCTACCCAGTTGAAGTCCCTAGACCTTATCCTGTAGAAGTTCAGGTTCCTTATCCAGTAGAACAGAAGGTATACATTGATAGACCAGTGCATGTACCATACCCAGTTGAGAAAATCGTCGAGAAACAAGTTTTTCATCCAGTTCCGATACCAACGCCAGTAGGAATACCTTACGAAGTACATATCCCAGTCGAACAAAAGGTGCTATATCCAATACCTATCGACAGACCTGTACCGGTACCGATTGAAATCGAGAAACGTGTACCAGTCGACAGAATTGTACATAAAGAAGTACCAGTACCGTACCCAGTTGAGAAGAGAGTCCCATATCCCGTACATTACGAAACTAAAGTTCCCGTACCATACCCTGTAGAGAAAAGAGTACCAGTGCCTGTTGAGACAATAGTCGAGAAACCAGTGACAGTGACCAAAGTTGTCGAAAAGCCGGTACATATAGAAGTACCGGTACCACACCCTGTACCAGTGGCTGTACACGTATCGAGACCATACCCTGTTGATAGAATAGTCGAAAAAAGGGTACCGTATCCCGTACCAGTGGATAGAATTGTTGAGAAAAAGGTACCGGTACAAGTACCTTATCCGGTTGAAAAGGTGGTCGAGACGATAGTCGAGAAACCGTATGTGGTAACTAAGTATGTGAATAAACCATACCCAGTCGAAAAACGAGTGCCTTATCCGGTAGAAAAGATAGTAGAGAAAAAGGTACCGTACCCGGTCCAAGTACCGGTTCATGTTAAAGTTCCCTACCCGGTAGAAAAGATAGTCGAAAAACCTGTACATGTACCTATTCCAGTATATCACAGGTACAAACAAGCACATCAGTACGAGGCGGAGGAATCGAAACATCATCCCCAATATCAGAATTTATATAAACCTGATGCAAAAGAAGCTGCTTATGTGAATCAAAATCACAAAAGTCAAACACAACAAGAGGTCAAAGCGAATGCCGCACAACTGCACCAACATTTAAAAGAAAAACAACATAGAAATGTTCAAAGTACACATTGGGGTAACCAGTACGCTTCTTCGTACCAGTATATTAATAATACCCCAGAGATTAGAGACGACTTCAAGAAATCGCAATCATTATCAAATTACTTGGAATATTTGACGAATAAGCAGAATTCTCCTTATGATTATTACGGGCCAGTTCCTTTACAAAATCAGAATGATATGTGGGAGAGAAATAAGGATTATGGTCTTGAAATGAAGTTAAGAAGAGCTGATAGGACTCCTAAAGTGACTAATTTGAGGATCGAATATGGAGGTTTTAAGCCACCGTTGATTCCGAGCACTGAAATTGATTTGGACGGTATGCCTGTTAATTAAGAATGACATACAAAATTAAATAGTAAAAAATAAAAGACTCGACTGCAAAAAAAAACATTTAAAAGTAATACACTAAAAATACCGAAACAAGATCGAGAATAGAAAACAAAATTAATATAAACTATAAACAAAGTAAAATCAGTAAAAGCAAACGGAACCTATACATTTTCTTTCGGATTATAATTTAGTAATAACTAAATTTAAATTTTGAATTTGGTTATTTTTTTTGATTTTGTAGTACAGTAGTACCCAACTGATATGGCGCGTCGTGAATCTTCGTACGCACAGAAAAGAAAGTATGGCCCCGAAGATTAACGAAAGAATGCTTAAAACTTACAATCAACCTTAGATCACTACTACATTTAAGGTTCATAACACACTGCAGCTGTTAGTTCCGTCTCACTCGCGCGTGATGCCCCTCCGCACGACGCGCGGTAACGTGGCGGCAGCTGCCGACCAATAGCGTTTCCCGCGCTTTGAAAATGTATCTTCTGCACAGGTACATCGGTAAGCCATATTAGTTGGGTAATACTGTACTTAGTTTACTTTGTTTATAGTTTGGCAGTCGGGTAAAAACAGAATGTTTATTCGTTCAGTCGCCTTCTATTCGTTTGCGCATCCCACTGCAGCAGCGTTCAAACTTGTACAATTGTTGTTGGGTGAAGTTTAGTTAAAAAAAAAAGCCCGCCTGAAATAGGTATATACAAATAAAACGTATGAAAAATAACTTTGTAAGTATACTTACTACATAGTAATAATTTAGAGGTTGATGTTCTTAATTAATTGATGTAAATATTTAAGTTGTATTTTTTCAGTATTTCACTAAATAATCAGTATCTGAAATAGTATTTTGATCCTTATTAACTTATTGTTAAGCTTAATTTTGCGTTCCCTAATGTGTGTATTAAATAGCGATTTAAGCGCCATCTATGGAGTCTGATAACAAATTATATTAATTTATTTTATGATAGTTAAGTTTTGTAAATATTAAATCATAAGGTGATAAATGTAAACATAAATAAATATTTTGTTGCACATTTTTTAATTTATTATATTTACCCAGGGTTTTCTATCAAAGTAAATTCAAAATCTCTAATATTTATAACCCTTTTGAAAATCCTTTACCTCTTGAAGATTATATTTAATGGGGATGAATAAAAGTAAAACCGGCCATTCCGTACAGACTTGTAGGTAATTAAATAGTTCGTTCATCACGGGTATCGAGTCTCAAAGATTATTCACTTTTTTTCCGATTATGTAATTTTTTTTTTGTGAAGTCACTACACATTTACGGTTTTCGGATTTTTTCCTTTACTTGTGCTACATGGCCTTGTTTCCTGCCAAATTTCATGATTATATGTCAACGGAAACTACTGACTTCAAAGTACACTAAAAAGTAAAAACCTGACCTGACGACAATGGGATAAAAAGGGAAGTTTACCCTTCCAAAAAAAAAATTCTAAATCGGTTTATAAATGACGGTGTTATGAGGTAGCAAAAAAACTACATACAACGGAATTGAGAAACTCCTCCTTTTTTTGAAGTCGGTTAAAAATAGTGAATGATACGAGTTCCTTGTAATTTGATCTCGGTAAAAGTATCGATAAAAAACGAGGAATTTTTTTTTTTTTTTTTTTTTTTTTTTTTTTTTTTTTTTTTTTTACTGTTTAATTGGCATTTATTATATGTATTCGTCCAAACTATGAACGTGCAGTTCCTTTCAAGGCAGCGTTGCAAATACACGTCCTCACGTCCACATACTCTAGTGCAGTCGCTCGCATATTTTTTATCCCAGGAACGCTAGTTGGAATTACAAGTTTTTGGTCAAAATCAAACATCAAAATTGGAATTAAAAATAAAATTTATTTCCACTTGAATATCTCACAAAACGCCGTGAAATGTCAACCTCACAGGCATCGGTCGACGGCTACACTAAAATAATAATCGTAAAACAAAGCTCAATTATATATATAAATATATATTTATATATAACTACAGTATGTAAACAGTATTATGTACCTCGGGTGTTCGCATCGCGTCATCGGTACCTCTGATGACATTCAATAGTGATTTTGAAATTAAATATTAAAGCCTGACCAAAAATATATGATACCTGAAGTGAGGGCGCCACTTGTAGATTTGTAGACAGCTCATAGAAATGCCAACATTAGTGTTAGTTCCAAATTTTGCCGCAATATGGCGAAGTGTTTTATTATTTTGGTTGGACTTTAAAATATTTAAACGTAAGTATGTAAGTTGGGTGCTTATTCTGTTGTTTACAAACTAATAGTCTTACTATATCTCTTTCTAACAGAGAACATAAGAAAGGGATATAAGTTATGTAAATTAAAACGGCAATTAATTTGACAGTGACTGTGTTTTCTATCCTTTTTCAATAATGTTTGTAAGAAAGAGAAGATTAGTGTCACTAACAAAATCATAGATTATTGCAATTGAATAAACTAAATATTCTTTTAAAAATGACACACATAATATTCAGTCAGATATTAATAAATTTAACGAATGATTTAAAACGATTAATCGACTATGCATTATATTGATTCGGCAACGATAACACGATACTATCGAGATGTCAATTTGTGATTCCAATTGTAAAAGTATAACACTACACTTAATTAGGATTATTTAGAAAAAAGTTACGCGGTCGCCGCACTGCGTTACAACATACATACATACATGCCCTAATCTATATATTTATATACTATATTATCACCTAGATAGTATGCGAAATGTCACACACAAAAAAACCGATGAAAATGAAATAAAATTACAGTAGAAATTACAAAAAAAAAAGCATCACACCAAATCACAAAATGAAACGTTTGTTAAAGTTAAATCACAAATTCTACAGGCTGATTACAAAGTAACTTTGACACGATCAACATTGAACGTTATTGCTATACACTACAAAGTTCATAATACTTTGATCACAATTACACGACTAACATTTTTATATTTTTTAGAAGTTGTTATTTTTCTTTATGCCCTAAATATAACGCGGCTAAATTGAGTGTGTACCGACCCGTAGTGTTATAATTAGAGAACGTTTGACACTTTCTAATTCAGCCTTATAATTAGAAAGAGACAATAAGCTGTGGGCGACCGCGCGTAACCGACCAATTTACGTTGACACCTACGCGCTTTAACATACTATAGAAACGCGGTGCCAACGTAAACTGGCCGTATATTATGTAACCATTTTATGTTGACACCGTGCGTCGTTTAACATACAATAACGTCACGGTGTCAACACAAACCGGTATTACAATGACAATTTATATGAACAATCATCGCTTCAGACGACAATAATTGTCATTATAATTGGAAAAAGAAAAGATATTTATTTATTATAATATATAATTAACACTAAGCTATATTGTAACTGTTGAGCGCGAACTCACTTTGTACATTATTACAACATATGATTATACATAATGTAAATGTAATATTTTGTAAGCGATTAGCACGACGCGCGCCGTCCGCCTGCGTGTACAACAACACCGTCTAAATGTCTTTTAAAAAACAAATTCATAACGATCTAAACATACCTCCAAAGATAAATTAAAACAATTCATTAAAATTATCAATAAAAAAATATGAGCAACGAATGCATTGTACACACGGACGGACGGACGTATTATCTACAGAAAAAAATAATGTAATAAAATCCATGACACGACAGTAAAATTATTATACAAATACGCACTTGTTTTTTTTATAAATTGAGAGCGGTTCACGTAGAAATTTAACTAAAACGTTCACTTAAGTTTATTTATTATTTAAATTTATATTTCATAGTTCGGCGCGGCCGTTTGTAGTAAGATCATTGTGTGGTCACCATCATGTCGCACTGTCCTGTCGCCCGATTACCATACCACTTGGCACATTATAATATACCTCAGCTCCAAAT